>CM034151.1:41484520-41940617 GCA_019776745.2 Taxus chinensis
TCACATTCCTATCGAGGTTGCATTCTTATCTAATGCCTTATCTTTGCCATAAGTTGTGTTTTGTGCTACTTCTACTTTTTCTTCAAAAATATATTTTACCTTTTGAGAAAGTTCATCAGGCTTAGTAACTTCAATGAAAATAGAAATAATATCTTCTGTTAACACCTTTGTATTAACATCTTCCCCACTAAGAAATTCTAGTTTTTTTGATTCTGCAACAACTTGTCTTATAGAATGAACATCTGTTGCTTGAGATTTTTCTTTACTAATTAATGGATGGGCATTTCTCTCTATTTCCTTACTTGTTTAGAGGTCATCTACCTGTGTCATCAATGGTTCACTCATAGATAATTTGAGTGCACCTAACATAGAAAATCCCTCACCAATATTAACATCAATTGCATCATCTTGGGCCTTTGTAGACTCATAAAATGTTCCAAATGAAGGCATACTCATATCCTTAGTAAGTAGGGTCTCAGATGTCTTTGTACCTGGAGTTAAGAATTCGACTGCTTACTGAAACTATCTAAACCATTTTCCTGGGTTGATTAATCTTGAGTGGATTTCGTTGTTTCTTCCTCCATAGGTAGAGGTGGGAATAGAGACTATGATTTTCCCACTTGTGGAAATTATAGGGAATGTTATGCCTGATAAACATCATGCCTTTAAAATTCAGGAGGATCTATTACTACATCTCTGTGCTTGTGCTTTTCGTGCGTGTGGGAACCTACTCTCACCAAGACTGGTACATGAGCAACCTTATGTTTCTTATGTGCCCTTTCAAACTTTTTTAAGATCAGAAGTTGCTCTTTGCCATTCCTTAAGCAGCTTGGATTGAGTAAGACCACTTGCTTTGGCTTTGTTATCCCAATTTCACCCCTCAAGGTAAATTGGATAACTTGCATGATTTCCTCAGGCAAAAATGATGGAAGAACAAAATTTGGATTTTTGGGGGACCCCTTGGCTCTTTTGTAACACCCCCATCCAAGGAAAAAATCCAAGAAGATGGAAAAAATTGCAAAAAAATTCAAAAAAATGGATTTTACTAGTGTATTGCGGAAAAATCGAGTATTTTTGGCCCAGGTCACATAGGTACGTGCGGGACATCCGAGACCCAAATAGCTGAAATGGCCACAGGCAGTTGAAATCAGAAAAAATGGGTATTTTTGGCCCAGGCTACACAGGTACATGCAGGGCATCCGAGACCCAAAAAGCTGAAATGGTTGCAGGCAGTTGGAATTGGCAAAATCAGGTATTTTTGGCCCAGGCCGCACAGGTACGTGCAGGACATCCGGGACCCACATGGCTGAAATCACCGCATGAAGTTGAAATCGGTGAAGTCGGGTTGAAATTTCCCAGGGTGCACTCAGGATAGTTGGGAAACAGGGACACACGGCTTCCAAAATACCAATATATCTGATCATAAAGGGATGCAGGTGAAGCGGAGATCAACGGCCCTAACGGCTCGGTCAAGAGCAAGACAAACGGGACACCAAGAGCTGACTTTCCTGATTTACAAAGTGGATCAAGTGTGATGCGGGTGAAGTGGAGGTTCTCGTTCCAAGTTGAACAAGGGACATTCGGGACACCAAGACCCAAAATACCTGATATAGATGCATGCAAGGGAAGACAATGCAAATCAGACCCCGAACTTCAAATGACCATAAATTTTGATCTCGAGCTCTGATTTTCATGAAATTTGACTTTCTAGAATAGGCTATATGACGATAAAAGAAACATCTTTAGCTCCAATAAATTAAATACTCAGTCCCACTAAATAACAGATCCATCTGGAAAACCCAAAATAGCTACCCGCACTCAGAAGGCCATAACTTTTGCATTTATCAATGAAAATGCACAAAATTCATACAGTTGGAATCATGTTTCCAAGATCAATGCATTGAAATGAAGAAATCCATAATTTTGTGAAGAATAGATTGAGATTTTGTAGAAAATGTTCCCAATTAAAAATAGTGGTTTTATTTGGTAGTTGGGATGCATTCAATGAAGCATGGGATGACATTTTTCACTGTTATAAGTCATGGGACAATATGAAGATCCTTTTACAAGTAATAGAACATCATTTCACTTCATTTCCTACATCTTGTAAGTGGTTGAAGGACAAATTTTGGGATTTTCATTTTCCCTCTTTGTCTCTCCTCTTAGAAATCTATAAATTGGAGTGTTGGTCTCATTATAAATGGAGATACTTTTTTGGTAGAAAAACTTTGTCAAAATTGTTTTATGAAGCCAATGTATTGCAGACCATTATAGTGGAATCCTTGCATGGTGATCTAGGCCCTTATTCTGTAATAGATTGAACTGTGCATATCAATGAAAGCAATAGATACAAGTTTGTGGATTTATCTTCCCCCGCTATGTTTGTTGGCATTCCTCTTTCCCCTTCAATCTCATTGCACATATATATTGTGTTTATCTTATGATATTACAGGGATTCATTATCATTGTGTGTGCATGAAATAGTGTTGTGAATGTAGTTGCTAGATTATGGAGAACTGTTATCACCCCTTCTAGTCTGCACTTTGCTTCTACTTTTCACACATTGGAAAACTATTCTCATACCCCTCCTTTTCTGGTGTATCACCTCTTTAGTGTAGTCTTTGTTTTCATGCATTATCTCTCCATAGTCCCTTCGAAATTTATATTAGGATTAGATAGTTCTACCTACATTAGATTAGATTGTGGTAGGTATTTTAGGATTATGAACTAGCTGTCACTAGAGGTATATCTCAAGTAGCAAGTCCCAAAACTTGGAGATAGTACCCATGTTATCTAATCACACTGTGAACTCAAGCACACACTTGTGCAAACCATAGGGTGTTTTGCTTCGAAGATAACAGGCTCCACTCATTAATTTCTTAGCATTATGAGGATTTGGTGAAATACCTTAGCAAACTACATGGGATGCTAAGCCCTTCCCCTTTTCTTGGATTGGCATTGAAAAAGTAATGGGGGTGTTTTCCATAGATTTCAAAAGAATGTTTTTATTTTTTCCTAAGAAGTGACATAGGAGTATCAGTTCCACTAGCGGATGAGGTCCACTCATATATGAGTTAAGGAGTGAGAATTTTTTAGGGAAATTCAGGGGTTTTTCCTCCTAGAGGGATCTGTATGATGGAAATGTGACAAGCAATCGTGGGAATCTATAGTAACTTTTCCTCGCACCTGACCTCCCGAGGTTGTGCCGAGACAGCCGATGGGGATGGAATATACATGAGGCATAGACAAACTAGTTAGGAAATCTTATGTCTTCAACGCGCACTAATGGAATATGTGAATCTAAGGCCAAGAAGGCCCTCCTAACCTGAAATGGTGTGATAGACCATTCAACGAGGATGACTGCTCGAAGGCTCCAATCAATATCGATCTCTGACGTGATCCAATCTATAGGTTGTGGGATACGTGGAAGATAACCTGTGGGTGCTTCATAGATATTCCCTGATAGGGTCATGAAAATGGATGAGGGATGTATGATGGATTATATGGGCAATTCTCTGGTCTAGTCCAAAAATCCTTAGCTTGATTAGCTGTTATATCTAGTGAGGATAGTTGTGTAATGATGATTGGTGGAAGTAGAGAGGATCTAAATACTAATGTGCGTAAACTAGCATCAACGTCTGATTGACCTATGGGATCGTTGGGTTGTGGGACCTATGGATCACAATCATAGGTTCATGGTCATTGTGGGCCTCCTCTGGTCATGTGAAGAATCAATCCCTGATCCCTAATATCTAATAGTCGTATGCCTTTTTGACCTCTATGTTTAGAACTAAAAGTTGCGCAATCTTCTCAAAGTGCCTTACAGGAATTCTGGCAACTTGAATTCTTAAGCTAGTGTCTATGTCAATGAGGATGTCTCCTGCATCTGGCTATGGGACCAAAGGATCACAACCGAACATTTTCTCTCTTTCAAGCCCTTCTACAGTCATGTGGATATTTATTAGGGCAATCTGTAGTTTGGCTGGTTTGACCAAAACATATGCACTTTGTCGTCTTCTATGTTTAATCCTCTTAACTGTGAACTGATTTCTTATAGGTATGTTGTTATTCGGAAGACCTGAATTCTAAGATTCTGGTCTATGTTAGTTATTTCTGTAATAAGATTGGGTTGAGGCATGATTGGCTCGAATACGTATTCTCTGGTCTCCCTAGGTCCCGTGATTGTCATACAAAAGAAACAATATAAATCTAACTGAAGCAAAGTAAAACTAACTATGTAAAGTATATCTACAACATATATAACTTCTCTATTTTTGTATTTTTGACAGAGTATTTGACAGAATTATGATAACAACTATTTAATAAAATTGAAAGAGCAATTTATTTAATATCTAGAAAATGACAACTAAGCTAATAACATAATTTAAAACAAACAAGGTAGCCGAGTATGGCTATCTTCCTGTGTAGTTGTGAATCTATTCTGAATAACCAAATAACTTATCTAATCTATTTGAAAGACCCCCGATCTTACCACAGAAGTGAGGAATGAATCATAGTTTCTCATAAACTATCAATCCCCACAACTTCCTCGGCAATATTGAAAGTGAGATTAACTGAAATGAAATGATTCACTACTCTATTTGATATGTTTTAACTAGAAATTTGATATCTTGAACCTGGATTTTATAGAAAGTGGTGAAGATTGTGTGTGGCTTTGTCCCCTCAGTGTGATCTCCTTATTCCTTCGTGCTCACATGAATCTAGAAAAGCATGTAATGTTAGCATCAACGGAAGTAGGTATTGGAACAATGGCAGCTTTGGATGTAGACTGAATACAATGCGAGTAGGAGAGGGATAGCACAAGAGAACAAAGCTTGGCTTATGCAATTCCTAGCGGGATTTATTGCGACTCATGCAACACAAAACATCCAGAACCTGAAACTATCCTTCTTGACGAACAAAACCTGCAACTCTAATGGCTTCAGACTGAAAATGAAACTATCCTATCTCAATTGATTGTATGAAATAGTAATAACACTAGAACAAGAAGATCATGTGGCTTATAAATAGAAAAATAAGACTAATAATGCATGTAACAAATGAAAACTATTGAATTCCTAAACAAGAATTGAGAGACTAAACTAATGAAATGAGAGGATGAGAGGAAATGTTTGAGGGGCCATTTGCTTGTAATCAAACCATCTACTTATAGAATTCCTATTCACCCAAAGGTAACTCCAACTAGGACTCTTTTACTATAAACAATGGAGAAACACTATTCCAGGGAACCAAAATCATAAATACAAGAAAAAACAGATGAGAAAGATGGTAAAATTTGAAAAATTATGTGAGTCACGTTAAAATAAGTGTGCTGGAAAATGTGTGAAGGACCGCCGCCCTGAGCAGGGTGGTGGTTATAGGACCGCTACCCTTCCTGGGTGGTGGTCATGAGACCACCACCCAGGCAGGGTGGCGGTTTCGTCACTGAAGACCAAAATGCAAAGGAAAAGAGGGAGAAAGAGAAAAACAAAGCATGTGGAGGCTAAGCAGGGTATGCGGGATGTTAATGCACACTTGGAGAGCTTTTCTAGATCCTGAACACCTTTCCATGAGACCTGTATCATCATTGGGGTATGTGTAACATTGCTTCGATGGTACTGTACTCTACAATTTTGGGTATGTACATATTGTCCCCTCAGAGAATCATTTTAGCCATGAAGAGGTGCAAAATGGTGGGTCCGAGTATGGCTGTCCCAAAATGGAAAATTAGAAACTATTCCTGATACGTCTGTGTGCTAAAATGACGCCATCCAAAATTCTCGCTACTTGCAAAATGAAAAGAAGACTCAAGTGCAGATAAATAAAATAAGCTGAAAATAAATACTAAAATAATATGAAGTGAGGACTTACCATTTGCACGGGGATAAGAACTTACCTCCGTCAGCGCTCCAAACTTGTGAAAAGGGGCATCCAAGACTAGTCAAAATGCTATATATATAAAAACGGGCCCATTTTCCTATTCATTTACATGTGTTGATTTGATTGATTTTGAGCTCTGGGAACCACGGTGAAGGTTTTTGATGAGAGTATAGTCAAAACATTTGTGACGAGATAGTGATCAGGCCTCCGCGAGCGGAACATCGACCCGCAAGATCTTAGGTTAGTTCTTCTCGATTTACCATTTTTATACCTAAAATGTAGAAATGATGACATTTTCGTCATGGGGGGGTAATTCTTGAAATTTTTAGTTTTAAATGTGTCCTTAGGGGGGGATGCCTAATGGGTAGGCTCTCATTTTAGTCAAAATGGTATTTTTTCACGTTTTTGAGAATTTTTACCATGCCTAGCGCATGATGGCATTGTACATAAAACTTGATTATATATATATATATATATATATATATATATATATATATATATATATATATACTTATTTTTTGGACCAAACTCTTGGTGTCTAGGATTTTGTGATTCATTTCCACATGTATATTAGATGCTTATTAGAATTCTTATTTTTATATGCTTTTCAGAATGTATGCAATGGAGAACAAATGATACAAATGCCTTCTTCCTTTTGTATTTCGTGATGCTGATGTATGATAATGTAGACACAATGTGATCTTGAACTTTAGTTTCTATAAGCAATTTTCCGGCACTTCATATTTGTTTTGACAAAATGTGATGATAAATTGATATGATGAGCAGATGAACTTGCCCCACTCCTAACTCCATGCAATTAGTAAGATGCGAGGGCTCACCACCAAGAGCTAGAAAGGGCACAAGCTATGAGGAGTGTTGAAATGATAATGATGGGAGATAGACAAAGAGTTGGTGGAACCAAATTAAGATGCTAAAAACCTACCCTTCTAAAGTGACTCCATAATTTAGAATGTGACTTGCTTTGTAGTTTATCTAGAATTATATCCGTAGATGGCCACTTGGTTGACAAAATCTGGTTTTCAAGGTTTTGAACTCTCCTAGAATTTTGGACATCTGATTCATTTTTTTTTAACTCAATATTTCAAAGGTTTATTTGAACTATTCACTTATGACCTTTAACGTTACTGTTAAGAGGACCCCCTACACCTTGCCCCATGCTACTAGTAAGAAGCATGGGCTTATCACCATGGACAAGGTATAGGTGAGTAAGGGCATTCCCATCCTTTCCCAACCCTACGTCACTAGTAAGAGATGCAAGTTCATCACCAAAGGTTGGTAGGGAAAGGAAATGTGTAAAAGTAATTTTTTTTGTTTGATCTATATTTGACTTATTTATTTGAGCAAAATGTTAGTATGTTCTTATTTCCAAAGAGATCTATATACAGGATAGATGTCACACCATGAAGCTTCTAGAATAGACCATAGGTAAGACACCTATCCTAGGAAGAAACAAAAGTGAAAACAAGCATGTAGGACTTGGTATGGCTACCGTTAAGACTTTGTCATATCTAGATGTAATTGATGACATGATTCAGAAATAGTTTGATGATGTTATGAAAAAGAAGAAGTATGATTTGAATGCTTCTGCCAATACCATCAGAAGTTTGTAATGAATTTCTTAAGAGCAAGTCCCTTGATCAACAAATTTTATGAAATGAGTAAACAAAATGAACCTATCTAAATGAAGATGTAATGTAGATATAATTATACAAATAGTGCCGACGCTTCATGCGTAAAACCGTTTAAGGTGCAAGGAATTGACAGTTTTGTTGAATTCCTCACCTTCTAGTGTACATAAGAGATACACACCATTTTCGTAGTCTTTCATGACTCGGTATGGGCCCAACCATTTGGGCCGGAATTTCCTTCCTTCACCGGTCTTCTTATCGATCCGGCTGTCTAGTCTTAAAACTAGATCTCCTTCATATATTTCTCGTTCATAGACCTTTTTGTTATACTATTGGCACATTCAGTCAACATAGACTCTATGCCACTATTCAACATTTAACCTGGCCTCATCTAGGCTTTCTAGTTGGGAGAGGCGTGCCTCTCTATAAGCTTCCTCATCTAGAATCCCTTGTAGTGAGATGCGGAGACTGGGTATTTCAACCTCAAGTGGGAGAACTGCTTCTACTCTGAATACCAATGAGAAAGGAGTTACTCCTATTAGTGTTCTTATTGAGGTTTGGTGGGCCCACAAGTCTGGATATAACTTTAAATGCCAATCTCATTTGTTTTCTTTTAGCGTTTTTAGTAGAGTAGCTTTCAATGTCTTGTTTGTTGCTTCAGCTTGCCCATTGGCTTGAGGGTAATACAGGGAGGCCATATGATGGTTTATTTTAAATTTACTACATAGCTCACAGAGCTCGTCATTTTTAAAGGACTTGCCATTGTCTGAGATAATGATTTATGGGACACCGTACTTGCAAATGATTTGGTTCAAAATGAACTTGGTGATCACAGCACCTAGTACAATGGTAAGAGGAATAGCCTATACCCATTTAGTAAAAAATTTGGTGGCTGTGATTATGAAGTTATGGCCATCCATTGATGAGGGAGAGAATTTCCCTATCAAATCTAGGCCCCATGTAGAAAATTCCCATGGAGTCGCGATTGGTTGTAGAGCTTGTGTCGGCATGTGAATCTTATGGGAAAATTCTTGGCATTTATGGCATCTGCGTACAAACTTTACTGCGTCGTGTTTGAGAGTGGGCCAAAAATAGCCCATTCGATGTATTTTGTGAGTGGTGGCGTGACCACTGAAGTGGCCTCCACATATTCCACTGTGAGATTCGTAGAGAATCTTCTTGGATTCTTCTGTGTCAACACACCTTAGAAGCATTCCATCGAAAGCCTTACGATAGAGCACTTGTTCTATAATAATGTATTTAGCTACGATAATGCATAACCACCTTCTTTTTTGTGGTGTAGCACCCTCTGGATATGTATGGTCCATGATAAAATTGATAATATCAGTATACCAAGGACATTCAGAGATGGGAGGTCTGGTTTCGATGTAATATATGCATTCATCGGGAAAATCCAGATCTACTAGATCTCCTCCATCTAATGGGTTGTCGGCTAACCAATCTGTAATGATTTTTCCCTTGACGGAATTCTGGTTTACAAAAGTTAATTTGAATTCACCCATTAATGTTATAAAGCATCCAACCTTTTTAGACAAAGACCCTTGCGTGAGGAAAGTTCGTAAATGGTCTATTTTTACAATGACCCTTGTTTCTTGATTTAGCATGTAATGTCTTAAGCATTTGGTTGCAAAGACTATGGCAAGGCATTCTCATTCTGCTTGTGTATAATGTGTTTCATAATCGAGCAACGTTCGGCTAATAAAATAGACCGCACGTTCTTGTTTATTGTCATCTTCTTGAGCCAACATGCAGGCTAGCGAGACATCCGTAGCCCATGAATATAAGATCAAAGGATGATCTGGTCTAGGTGGCATTAACGTAGGAGGAGACAGTAAGAAGTGTTTAACTACTTCGAAGGCCTCATGGCATTCCTTTGTCCAAATAATGCAGCAATCCTTTTTCAACAAATTGTTGATCGGATGTACAACAAAACTTAAGTCCAGAATGAATCTCCGGATTGCACCGATCTTTCCAAGAAATAATCTAATGCTAGAGTCATCTGGTGGTGGGATCATCTCAAGAACAACTCAGATTTTGGCTGGGTCTACATCGATCCCTCGTGATGATATAATGTAACCTAGGAGTTTCCCTCCTATCACACCAAACACGCATTTTTCTGGGTTTAGTGTGACTCCGTATTCAATCAAACGTGAAAGAATGATGCGGAGCACTTCCGGGTGATCACAGTGCTTCCTGGCCTTGGCCAACAAGTCATCTACATAGGATTCCATGATTTTATGAATAAGATCATGAAATATGTATGTCATTGCACACTGGTATGTAGTGCCAATGTTCTTGAGACTGAATGGCATAACAACGTAGCAATAAGTTCCCCAAGGAGTTATAAACGTGGTTTTGGCTTGGTCTTGTTCAGATATTCTGATTTGATTGTATCCCGAGAACCCATCCATGAGGTACAAAATCTCAAATCCAGCTGTTGTGTCAATGATGATGTCAATGGATGGTAATGGGAAGTCATCCTTGGGGCATGCCTTGTTAATGTCTCAGAAATCTATGCAGATGCGTATCTTCCCATTCTTTTTGAGAATGGGGATGATATTAGATACCCACTGAGAGTAGTCGACCGGTTTGATGAACCCTACCTGGAGAAGCTTCATTACTTCTTCCTTCACCATGAGAGCTACCTTGGGTTTCATTGGTCTCGATTTTTGTTTAATTGGCTTTGCATCTGATTTGGTGATGAGGTTATGTACCGTGATGTGTGGTGCAATTCCCGTCATTTCTTTATAAGTAAATGCAAAATCCTTTTGATGTTCTTTGAGGATTCGAGTGTGTATTTCTATTTCTTCTAGAGTTAACGAAGATCCTAGTTTCAAGATCTTTGGTTCTTCCTCCATTCCGATGTTAATATCAATCGTTTCTTCAATTAAAGAAGTGTTACCTTCTTCAAACTCAGGCGGGGCTGGAGGTAGTTCCAGATCTTCTCCATTCTCTACCGCGTATATGTCGAGTTCCTTTTGTGGGGGGAAGCTCTACCATGGGATTTCCAAAGTAAGAAGATGAATGTGGGATTAAGGAAAAATCTACCATGTGATGGGTGAGATGTAACTCTGCATAGGCATTTAGGTAATCAAGAGTGGTTGTATCACTGTCAACGTGACCTAAGATAGTAGATGTGTTCTCAGCTATGTGCGTTAGAAGAGGGTTTGTTGATGTTTTCTTTACTAACGGTTCAGTATGAAGGGATACCATGAAACGGGTGTCCTCCAACTCACTGTTTGGGGTGAAACGTGAAGCTGAGGTTGCTATCGAATCTGTGAGAAGGTTTTGTTCTCGTGGGATTGCTTCAATTGATATGAAGTTAAATCCTTTACTCAAATCTAATACTGTTGTTTTGTAGAGCTGTAAATGTTCAGCTCTAGTCTCATACACCTCAGAGACTTGGTTTGCTACTAATTGAGAGTCTCCTAATACTCTGATGTCATTAACACTGAGCCTTTTAGCTATGATGAGACCAAGGAGGAGGGCTTCGTACTCAGCACCATTGTTTGTACATTCAAAATTCAATTTAAAGGAAAACGGTAGGATCTTTCCCTTGGGAGAAGTAAAGATCACGCCTGCCCCAGCCCCATAACGACATCTAGCTCCATCAAAGTGGAGAGTCCAATGTTTATTTGGGAAGATGAATGTTGGGACGTTCATTATGTCTATTTCTTCTTCTTTGGTTACTTCTACTATGCAGAGTTCCTCTGTTGGAAGAGAACCAACTCCTAGGGTACATCACATACCTGTGGAATCAAATGGTAGGAAAATTGGTAGATCTTGTTCTATCAACTCAAAAAAAAATTCAGTAGTTCCTAATGACACTATTTCTACAATGTTAGCTTCATCCTTGAGGGCTAGGATGCTCTTGACTAGGTTCATAATCTCTAATTCTATTATAGGTATTAATTTTTCTTCTGGTTTTGAGTTGGTTGGTTTTTCAAGTTGGTTTGTTGGGAGTTCAAACTCAGAGTGAATGCCTGGCCTTTTCTTCAGGTTTGTTAGGTGTATATTGAATGGTTTCAGATCACTTTTTGCTAGGAATATCTTTCCTAAGTGTAAGAATCTTATTTCCTGAAATAACGTAGAAGGGATTGCCTTCATTCGGTGTATCCATGGTCGGTCGAGGATCATATTATAGTTGGTTTCCCGATCTATAATATAAAACTCAGTGAGGATTGTTTTGGGTCCTAAGGTGACTGGTAGTATTATAGTTCCAATCAAAGTTTCTTTAAGGCTATCATAGCCTCTTAGTGTATTCTGAGTCGTGGAACAATTTGTCTCTCCATACCCTAGCTTTTGAAGGAAAGAGAAGGGGACTATGTTAACTGTTGCCCCATCATCAACCATTGTGTGTTTAACGTAATTGTTATAAACCCACACTTGTAAATGTAAGGTTAGATCACCTCTACGTGTAATCTCAATGTCTGTTGGCATTTTTCTTATGTCGAATATGAACTCGGTATCCCTATCCGGCTGCCCCGGAGGGTGGATATCAAAGTCTATATGGTTTACCTATGTTTCGGGAGGAGGAGTGATGTTAATTAAATGACCTAAACCTAATGCTTCTAAAAGAGCAGCCCTATGGGCGGGAGAGTTCTTCAACAAGTCCAAAAAGGAGATGTGAGAAAAGGTCTTTGTTAAGTCATTAATTAAATCATAGGCACCTATGGGTTTTACTAGTGTTTGTTGAATGTTATCTGGCTCTAGTGGGTAACTTGGATTTGGCTGAGAGGAATACTCTCGTGTCCTTGTTATGGCTTCCATGTGTAGCTCAGTGTCTAATTCCACTAAACTGACTATCTTGGTTCATGGCTGATTTCCTAATTGTGGTGCGATAGGTGGATTTAGTGAAGTTGAGGCTTCATGATCATTGTTTCCTGTCATTACACCCTTGTTCATCCCATTTGGATTTAATTTGTTATTGTGATTTGGGAGCGGATCATTGAAGATCTTGAGGGGTGCGTTTTGAGGGGAGACTGCCCCTGTGAAAGTACTTGGCGCAGGTGATGCAGGATCAACTAAGAACATATCTATGAAAAGTTGTCTTTGTTCCTCTGGAAAATGTTGCATGAATTTATTGTAGTCACGGACAAGTCCTAGTGTCATGGCCTCAAATTTTGTGGAAACCACAATATGAGTTGGGATTATAATTCCTAGGTTGTTGGTTTGGCACGTGTTGTGGTCCAAAACTCTGATTAAACCGTTGACTATTAAGATTAAAGTTTTGCATTTGTTGCCTTTGGTTTTGATATCCAGTTGAGTTTTGACTTGGACCCTGTGTTTGGATCTGCCGTTGTTGTTGTTGTTGTTGTTGTTGTGGATGATTAAAATCTACCGAGTTGATTGTTGGGGTAAAATTGTTGTTTCGTTGATTGTTAACCGGCGGTGGAGCATTTACAACATTTACCTTTTTTGCTTGGTCAGTTACTCCATCTGTTGTGACCTCGCGGTTCTTGTTAAGGATTTTAGGTCCTTGATTGGTGTTTATGGTAGTAGGATAAGTCATAGTATTTTGGTTGGGGATGATTAACCTCCCATTTGTTCCATATGCCTTGCGACCACTATCTATTGCAGCCTGATCTATTCGGAGGGTGCTCTCAAGCACTTCATCATAAGTTCTTAGTGGGAACTTCTGGACTTCTTCCTTTATCTCTTTGCTGAGAGAATGAAGGAATAAATCACATAGTTCCATCTGATCCATGTTTGGAGTGCTTGCTGAAGAATAGAGGACTATATGCCATCTTTGGATGAAATGAGCAACAGATTCATTGTGTTCTTGTTTAATATGCAAGAATTCCCTGATTCCTGTTCTCAACAATTTGTTCATGTCAAACGCCTTGATGAACTCTGAAATGAGTTGTTTAAATGAATGGATGGAGGCTTCAGGTATTCTATAATACCAATCGAGGGAAATTCCCTCTAAGGTTTTGGGGAATATTTTAGCAATAACTCCATCCCAAGGGATTAATTCCCGAATGGCTGTGGCATAGAACTTAATATGTGCATTCAGATCTCCCTCCCCTTTGTACTTGGGAAAATTGGGAAGAGGTCTTGGAAGCATGATGCTTCGTATAGTGAAGTCTAAGGGCTCTTTTAAATATTCTGAATAAGTTCCTATTGCATAGGTTTCAACCATTGATGGTGTTTGCTGAGGGGGTGGAGGTGGAATGGGTTGTTGGTATGGTGTAGCATATGCATTTGTAGGGACATAAGGGAATCCATGTGGTTGAGGGAACATGTCGGGAGAAGATAACATATATCCCTATGGTGACTTGGAATACATGTTTAAATATGGAGGAACATTGTTCAGAAATGGATTGTTTTGTACTAAACTGGGAGGTATCATATTTTCCACTGGAGCGGCATTAGAGAACGCGGTTCTAGTTGGAATTTGTTGTGAATACTGAGGAGGCATGCCCAATGTTCCTGTTCCTGTGAGGAGGTCTACTTGGCTAGGATGATGTGGAGGATTGGAATTTCCTGCCTGCATGAATTGTAAATTTTGACTTGCTTGAGCAAGTTCCAACCCTCTAACTTTCTCAACTAAGGCTGAGATGACCTCGTTTGGTGAAGATACTGGTTTTTCCTTAGTGGTGTTTGTTGAGGTTGTATAGGCATATGGTACCCAGCTATGAATTGATCGGTGCCCTGCCAAGTTTCACCGAGGGCATTTCCTATAGGTGTAGGAATGGAGGTGTTTTCTTGAAAAGAGACCTCGGGTTGTGTTTGCAAATCTCCTATTGGTGGGTACATACTTTGAGAGCGTTGTTCACTCCTAGCATAACATGCTAAATGTTCATCATCTAAAAATAGATATGGATCTGATTGTCTACTGATTTGTGGTCTAAGAAACACCTGAGGAGATGAACCAGATTCTCTAGTGAGCATCATGTTATTCGAGCCTGAAGGCTCTGGTTGTTGTGTTTGAGTGAGCTGATCCAACTCCTCTATTTGGAAAGAAGAACTATATCTAGTCCTTTGAGGCAGAGTTTGTGTTGAAAACCAGTTGATTGAATAGTTGTCACCCCATGCTGAGAGCGAGGGTGATGGCTGTCTATTCAGTTGATCGTAATATGCTTCAAGACCTAGGAGAGGTCTGCCATATGCATCGAATCCTGACATATTCAGGGGGTATATGAATACCCACAGAATAATGGGAAGAAGTGAAGATGGATGAAAGATAAAATGAAACACTAAAAGGGGAAAGGTGAAAATGAAACAACTGTTCCTTTCACGTCAGGTTCACCAATTTTGTTGGTAAAGCTGATGTGAAAGGCTAATGAGGAAAAGATGAAAAGTATACCAATTGGAAGAAGGTAGAAATGAATTGTGTAGGAAGTTCACGTTGGGTTCACCAATTTTGTATGATGGAAAAGTGACAAGCGAGCATGGGAATCTACAAGTAACTCTTCCTCGCACCCGACCTCCCGAGGTCATGCCAAGACAGCCGGTGGGGATGGAATATACGTGGGGCGCAGAAAAACTAGTTAGGAAATCTTATGTCTTCGACGCGCACTAATGGAATCTATAAATCTAAGGCAAAGAAGGCCCTCCTAACCTGAACTGGTGTGATAGATCATTCGAAGAGGATGACTACTCGAAGGCTCCAATCAATATCGAGCTCTAGCATGATCCGATCTATAGGTTGTGGGATACGTGGAAGATAACCTGTGGGTGCTTCGTAGATATCTCCCTAACAGGGTCATGAAAAATGGATGATGGATGTATGGTGGATTCTATGGGTGATTCTCTGGTCTAGTCCAAAAATCCTTAGCTTGATTAGCTGCTATGTCTAGTGAGGATAGTTGTGTGATAATGATTGGTGGAAGTGGAGAGGATCTAAATACTAATGTGCGTAAACCAACATCAACATCTGATTGACCTATGGGCCCGTTGGGTTGTGGGACTTGTGGATCACAACCGTAGGTTCATGGTCATTGTGGGCCTCCTATGGTCATGTGTAGAATCAATCCCTGATCCCTAATATCTAATAGTCATATGCCTTTTTGGCCTCTATGTTTAGAACTAAAAGTTATGCAATCTTCTCAGAGTGCCTTACATGCGTTCTGGAAACTTGAATTCTTAAGCCAGTGTCTATGTCAATGAGGATGTCTCCTACATTTGGCTGTGGGACCAAAGGATCACAACCAAATTTTTTCTCTCTTTCAAGCCCTTCTACAGTCATGCGGATATTTATTAGGGCAATCTGTAGTTTGGTTGGTTTGACCAAAACGTGTGTGCTTTCTTGTCTTCTATGTTTAATCCTCTTCACTGTGAACTGATTTCTTGTAGGTCTGTTGTTGTTTGGAAGACCTAAATTTTGAGATTTTGGTCTATGTCAGTTATTTCTACAATAAGATTGGGTTGAGACACGATTGGCTCGAATACGTATTCTCTGGGCTCCCTAGGTCCCGTGATTGTCATACAAAAGAAACAATATAAATCTAACTGAAGAAAAGTAAAACTAACTATGTAAAGTATATCTACAACATATATAACTTCTCTATTTTTGTATTTTTGACAGAGTATTTGACAGAATTATGATAACAACTATTTAATAAAATTGAAAGAGCAAATTATTTAATATCTAGAAAATGACAACTAAGCTAGTAACAAAATTTAAAACAAACAAGGTAGCCGAGTATGGCTATCTGCCTGTGCAGTTGTGAATCTATTCTGAATAACCAAATAACTAATCTAATATATTTGAAAGACCCCCGATCTTACCTCAGAAGTGAGGAATGAATCATAGTTTCTCAGAAACTATCAATCCCCACAGCTTCCCTGGCAATATCGAAAGTGAGATTAACTGAAATGAAATGATTCACTACTCTATTTGATATGTTTTAACTAGAAATTTGATAGCTTGAACCTGGATTTTGTAGAATAGTGGTGAATCTGATTGTGTGTGGATTTTTCCCCTCAGTGTGGTCTCCTCATTCCTTTGTGCTCACGTGAATCTAGAAAATCATGTAATGTTAGCATCAACAGAAGTAGGTATTGGAACAATGGCAGCTTTGGATGTAGACTGAATACAATGTGAGTAGGAGAGGGATAGCGCAAGAGAACAGAGCTTGGCTTATGTAATTCCTAGTGGGATTTATTGTGAGTCATGCAACACAAAACATCCAGAACCTGAAACTATCCTTCTTGACGAACAAAACCTGCAACTCTAATGGCTTCAGACTAAAAATGAAACTATCCTATCTCAATTGATTGTATGAAATAGTAATAACACTAGAACAAGAAGATCATGTGGCTTCTAAACAATAAAATAAGACTAACTATGCATGCAACAAATGAAAACTATTGAATTCCTAAGCAAGAACTAAAAGACTAAACTATTGAAATGAGAGGATGAGAGGCAATTTTGAGGGGCCATTTACTTGTAATCAAACCAACTATTTATAGAATTCTCATTCAGCCAAAGGTAACTCCAACTAGGACTCTTTTACTATAAACAATGGAGAAACATTATTCCAGGGAACCAAAATCATAAATACAAGAAAAAACAGATGAGAAAGCTGGTAAAAGTTGAAAATTTATGCGAGTCACGTTAAAAGAAGCGTGCTAGAAAATGCGTGAAGGACCTACCACCCTGATCAGGGGGTGGTTACAGGACCATTGCCCTGCCTGGGTGGCGATTATGAGACCGCCGCCTAGGTAGGGCGGTGGTTTTGTCACTGAAGACCAAAATGCAAAGGAAAAGAGGGAGAAAGAGAAAAACAAAGCACGCGGAGGGTAAGCAGGGTATGCGGAATGTTAACGCACACTTGGAGAGCTTTTTCAGATCCCGAACACCTTGCGAGGAGACCTGTATCATCATTGGGGTATGTGTAACATTGTTCCGGTGGTACTGTACCCTACAATTTTGGGTATGTACAGGATCCATCCTCTCTACTCCCCCATTCAGGGGTGGAATATCATCGTTCAAGTTTCCCAAACTCCTGAAGTTATTCAAGATTTTGGTATTCTAAATTGATAGGTCAATGCCCTTCTGAGTTAACCAATTCATAGTTCTTCTCATTACATCAGTTATCCTTATATAAGAATCATCATATTTTGTCTCATTCCAATCTGGAGGGATTATGGGTTGTGCTTCCACCTTTTGATCAACATAATACCTACTTACTCTATGTGGATCATCCACAATTACTTCAGGAATAACTACAATTTTGAAATCTATTATTTTTGAAAGGGTCATTATGGAGAAATCCTTTAATCTAACCTCTTCCTCATCCCTACAATTCATCCAATAATCTTCAAACTGAGACTCATGCTCAAAAGTATTCACAATGTTGTTGAATACCCATTTGATGTCATGACTTGCCCTTACCTCAAACTTTTCAATGTCAAACTTTTGCATTTCATCTTCAATGAACCTAGCCTTTATGATGGAAGGAAATGAATACCTTCTAATTCAAATAGGGAATTTTAAATTTGTTTTATGCCTCCCAACAATCAATTTATACACAGGTGTTAGCTACCTTACTAGTTCACATAAATCCAATTTATCATCTACATACCTAGGCAACTTATAAGGCTTTCCTTCAAAACCACTAACCCTTGTGTATGTGAACTTATTATATTAAATGAAGTAGGATCCGCATTCCAAAATCACTTGTCTAGCATGTTTAGAAATTTTATATTGTCCCCATTCTAGCTTGAAAAGACAAATGGTTGGGGAAAAGAAAGCATCATTAACTAACCTCAAATTCCCACTCCAATTGATTAGTTGTAGTTGGGGGAATATCTCATGCATTTGACACTACTTGAAATATGCATGTGGTGACAAACCTGAGAAATGTATATGCATAGAAAAATTATAGATTAAGTAATTCATCATATAAAATTCTAGCTCTGAATTATCACCCATCTCAATTTTCTTTGTTAAGGTGACCATGTGGCCATAGATTTCTTCTGCAATAAAATTATCCCAGCAAATGCTTCCCTTTCTCTCCAAAATGATCCATATGTAAGAAACCATCCATTCCTTAAATTCATTTACAGTTTCCAACTCCGTCATTCTACTTAATAATACAATGAAATATTCAACCTCTTCAACAAAATGTGCCCTAACAATTTTTTTTAGGTATTTTAGTTGTTGTATTTTTTACAATGAGCCACTTTGTATTTATCATCTTGGCATAATCCTTTGTTTTGCTTCACAATCCCATAGGGCTAATTTGATAGCAATGGTGACCAGGTTGGTGATTACAGGCAATTTTAACATTATTCTAATGGGTGTAGGCGTCAATGTCAAAACTACATCCCCACTCCCATCTAATACTTCCCTCTTTTTGGGATCATAATTCATAGCACAATGCCACACCAAATCTAGGAAATGAACCGCTGGTGGGATAGCACCTGCTAAAGCAATACGACTATCTTGAATTTCCTTTAGGGATTCACTCTTATGGGGGATATTAAGTCTTTGAAGAAAATTATCTAGATCAACACAAATCAAGTCTGTGTCTGTAATGTTGTCCAAATAACTCATGACCCCTGATGTAACCGAGAATAAAGATGGCATGGTATTCATCATAAAAAACCATAGCTTTACTTTAAACCAACTTGCCACTCAAGGAGAAACACAGGAGTTTATAAGCTCTTACTAGTCAATCCACGAGCTCCTGAGAAATTAAAATCCAAAGCAACAACCTTTCTAGTCCTCATGTTCATAATTCAAGCTTCACAGTTAAAAACACGATAATTCTCCACAAAAATCACAAAAGGTAGAAACAAAATTCTAGAAAATTGATAATAAAAGATGAAATCATTCACAGACTTTAAAATGTCCTTGATTTGCACAGAAACATTAATGGAAATAGAAATAAATGCATTGCATTGTGACCATTCAATCCACCATTCTCAACTTTGAAAATGAGCCATCCACATGGAATAAGACTTTTCGCTAATACGGGCTTGGGGGCACTTTTTGTAATTTTGCAAAATTTTAGAACTTACATACTTTTGAATAACTTGACCCACCCATCCACTTTTTGGCTTTCAACACATGCTTGACATGTGGTCACATTTGGGTGATGACGAGTATGTGGCCTTTTTATGAAGTTTTATCTCATTTCCAATTTAAAACCAAGAATTTTTGAGTGCCACGACAACCTGCATCCCCACATTTTGCATAAAAGGAGCCACATGTCCCTTGTGGGTTTCATGAACCTTTTTACACCTTTATTCTTTTCCTCTTAAATGCACAAAACTACAAATATGTGCCACTTCCCCACATCCACACAAATTTTGACAAATGTACACTCCTGGATACCAATTGAGAAAATGTTTGCACTACCTTATGATTACAAATATTCAAATAATATTTATCAGGAAATGTATCTGATTTTTCCCTTTATGAATGTGATAGAAAATTACAAGTTTGTAAATTTGACCTGCTATACTGCAATCTATTGGGAGCTGCAATGTATCAGTGGGCAAATGGAGAGAAAACACACATAAAAAGACAAGACCCAGGAACATTCTACCACAAGCGATCCCTCCAACTTCAAAAATTAAAACGCAATGGGTTCCCTGTAAGAAACTTCAAAATAATGCACATCCAGACATGATCTACAACCAAAAAAGAGGAAAGACCAAACCATATATAGAAGAAACAAAAGGCCAACTCACACACCTATAGGAAAATAAAAAAATATAAGAGACAACGATGGAAAATAATAACCAAATAGGGGAGAGATTAATTTGAGCACCAACACCAGCTTCGACTCAGGGATGAGCACTCCCTATAAGTGCCTCAAGAACAAACCATGGTGCAAAGAAAAGTAGACCACATGCCAGAAATCCATTGGGCCATGGATTCAAAAACCAGCGTATAGAAAAAAGTGACAATAACCAACTCCCTAGAAAACACACCGGAAACCCAAAACAAACGGTCACTAAGGACTGGGACAAATAAGGACGAAAAACTGAAAAAACACACAAAAACAAATAGAAAAATTGTACACTATACAATAGTGTGTACCTTGATTTTGAGAGATTAATCAAGAAAGTGCTTCAAGTGCTTTCCATTAATATGAAACTCAAGTAGTTCTCCATCTAAATCCTTTAATAAGAAATTATGTTCACCAATTCTGATGTCAATGGAGTAAAGACCCATCCATAATGCATCATACTTTCCATGTTTTCCCTTTTCCTCATGCTTGCTATCCCATAGTAACACAAGATATCCTACACTAAAAAATTGAGGAGTCACGTTTTTATCAAATATTTTTTTCAACTTTTCCCTGAATTTCAAATTTCTCTGATGGGACTCTCTTCTTTCTTCATCCAATTCAACAATTTGATTTATCCTTGCATCATATAGACTAACTTCTTGATCCTCAAAATGTTAAATAAATTAGTAGGAAGATAGTTGCATGTGTAGGGGAAGGAGGGCTTGAGTTCCTGTTGTATATATCTTCCCCCCAGGTAGATATAGACAAGCGGAAGAATATGGAAACCAAAGAAATTCAAACCTCAGCACATGGCGCACAAAAGGGGCGCACGACAATGAGTGTCAACATGAGAATGTATGCACCAAGGAGCAGGAAAGTGGTGCACAGAAATGGATGTCGACAATGTAATGGATGCGCCCTTGGCGCACGGAAATGGCGCACAACAATGAGTGTCAACAGGGAAAAAGTTGCGCCTTGGCGCACATAAGAGGATGTCGACACAAATGTAAATGCGCCCTTGGCGCACAGAAGAAGATGTCAACATAGAAATAGACGCGCCCTTGGTGCACAGAAAGGAATGTTGACACGGGAAAAGTTGCGCCCTTGGCGCAGGTAAAGTGGCGCACGTAAACATGTGTCGACATAAACATATTTGCGCCTTTGGCGCACAGAAAAGAGTGTTGACATGCAAATGAATGCGCCTTTGGTGCACAAAAAGGGTTGTCGACACAAGCATATTTGCGCCTTTGGCACCCGAAAAGGATTGTCAACATGCATATGGATGCGCCATGGCGCACCTTCAGGAGGTGCAACATTCTGAGCGCTGACAGGAAGCAGACCCTGACCCAGATATTCAGATGGCCATAACTTTTGACTGGGAGCTCCGATTCAGACAAGGTTGGACTTTTCGGAAAGCCTACGGCGTCCTCTACCTAACTACGACTGGATATCTTTAATTGGGTAAGAACAAGTTCTTAAAAATGCAAAATACAGTTTGCCACTTTTGGGGTTTGATATGGTCCTCACCTACCACCATAATGAGATGAATTAGATACAACCTGAGGTGGTTGGGGTAGATTTGGACTTTCTCTCTCTTATCTCTCTCATTCTTCCTTTAAATTTTAAGGAGGGGCTTCTTTCTAAAGGTTGGACATTCTTGTTTTGCCCCTCCCTTCTTCTCTTTGGCAGGTGAATCTGTGGAGTTAAAACCTCCCATTTAAAACTGTAATGCAGCTTTGCCTCTTGGCATTTTGCAGTGTGTTGTATCAATCTTTGGAGAAAATTAATGCATGTCTGTGGATGATCATCAACCCTCTCAGTGTTTATTTGCTTCTTCTTGATCTTTCACTGTAAATCTGGTTATCTGTGCATGATCTTGCATTACATTTTTTTGGTCTGTGTTTATTGGCAAGACAGGTGTTCTTCATTCCTCGGTGCATCACCTCTGTTAGTTTAGGTTTTATTTTCTGCATTTTCTTCCCCCTTTCTCCTTAAAAAATTAGATTAGGTTTTAAGTAGACCCTCTGCATTTTTACGTGTGCATCTGAACAGAGGAATAGGAACCGGCCTTCATCCGGAGAGCTTTTCGATTTCGCAAGGTCCCACACTTGGGAAAAGCTCCATGTTGTGCAATCGCACTGAGATTCTCAACCCATCGAGTTGCAGAGTCCCAGGGGTGCTGTGATTCGACATCAACAGTTCCATACACCAATTAAAAAGGGAGTTTTCCAGTAGCTCTCTTAATAGTAATTCTATCAGCCCAAAAAACAAACTTCAATTGTTCACCCCATCTTCGTTTATTTATCTCCAATGTCCTCCTAATTATTTTCAATAATTTTTTATTGCTTGATTTAGCTTGTCCATTACCTTAGGGATTGTAATTAGATGCATATGTGAGATTTATTCCATACTCCTGACACATGGCCACCAAGGGTTTAGCTCAAAATCTCATAGTATTATCAAAAATTATTTTGGCAGGCACTCCAAACCTATAGATTATGTGATTTAAGACAAAATCCATAACAATCTGGTGATTTTATCTCTTAGTAGGGATTTCCTCAACCCATTTTGTGAAGTAATTAGTAGCCACCAATATCCATTAGTGGCTTGTACTTGAAGGATCCAAGATTTCTCCAAAAAATTCCATACCCCACTTCTTAAAAGGGCATTCAATTGATACTATAGGGAGAGCTCTTGAAGCTTTCAATCTTCCTAAGAAATGTTGACAACTCTCACATTTTCTCACTAACAAAGTTGTATCTTTAAAAAGTGTGGGACACCAATAAACAACCCTTAAAATCTTGTGAGCAGTTACTCTTCTATCAAAATTCCCCCCACAAACTCGTCTATGAAAATCAGCAACTAGTTTAGGGGCTTCATCTTCAATAATGCACCTTAAGAGAATCCCTTCAAGATTCTTCCATGCCAATCCATAATCAATGATAATTTATTTCTGGGAAGCTAACCTAAGTGCCCTCTTTTGATTTTTTCCTAAATGTCTAGGACATTCCAAATTCTTAACATAAAACATTATGTCCTTGTACCATGCTGAATTAATCAATATTTCATGGACATTTGTGTCTTCTACCTCAATTTCATTTATTTCCATTACCTACAGGTTGCTCTTTGTCACTATCTTTGACAACCCTAAACCCCTAACTAACTTGGTAGTTTGAATATCCATGTCATACTCTTGTAATTTGTTTACCCATCGATACCTTTTTCTTGAGATTTCCATTTCTGATAAAATGTCCTTGACCATAGTATGAGGAACATAAGCTGTGATCTTGGAGCTGAAGATATATGGTCTAAATTTTTTTGTTGCTCTTACCAAAGAGAAAGCCTATTTTTCCATGATAGTATATTTCAATTCTACTCCTTAAAGTTCTTTACTAAAGAAAGCAATTAGCCTTTCATTTCCTTCATTGTCCTTTTGTAATAACACATAAGAAATTGTATTTTCAGAAGAAAAAGAAAACATTTTAAAATCTTTCTTGTAATCAGGGGCTACCAAAATAGGGGCATTCTTTAATGCTTCTTTAATCCCAGAAAAATATCAGATATCTTCTTCCTCCCATTTGATAACCTAATCCTTTTTTAGCATACTCGTAATGGGGATAGTCATTTCAAAAAGGTTAGAAATAAATCTCTTGATGAAATTTATTTGTCCAAAAAAGGATTGAATTCCCTTTTTGGTTTTAGGTATAGGGACTTTGCCAATAGCTTCCACTCTTTTAGGATCAATCATGACCCCCTCTTTAGATATAACGTGTCCCAAAAACTTTGCCTTTTGAACCCTGAAGTGGAACTTTTTAGGATTTAGTGAAATTCCATATTCTTTGCATCTTAACAACATTTTCTCTAGATCTTGCAAGTGATCACTCCTTTTCCTTCAGAATATTGTCACATCATCCTAGTACACAACAATGAACTCATTTATGTATCTTGAGAATGCTACATCCATAGCTCTTTGAAATATTTACCCAGTATTCATCAGACCAAATGGAATTCTCACATACACATAAGTACCCCACGGAGTGGTGAAAGTGGTTTTGATTCTTTCTGACTATTTCACCACCACTTGATTATATCCTGAGAATCCATCCAGAGTAGACAATAATTATGAGCCAGTAACTAACTACAGCATGTTATCCATATTGGGAAGGGGATAATTATCTTTGATTGATGCCTTATTCAAGTTCCTAAAATCCACACACAACCTTATATCTCCATTTTTTTTCAAACTGGCGCTAAATTTTCCACCCATGAAGAATACCTTATGGGTTGTATGATGCCTGCATCCCTTGTATTTTTTAATTCTTCTTGCATTTTGAGGGAAAGAAGTGGATTGATTGGTATTTTCTTTTTCCTGAATGGCTTGGCATTAGCTTCTAGTGGTATTTCATGTTGGAAAAGGTTTTCCCTATATGCCTTTAATTCTGAATATGACCATGCCAAGCAGTCCTGGTACTTTTTCAACAGTTGGACATATGAGTACTTTTCTTCTTTATTCAAGTTACTACCTAGCCATATTTTCCTAGGTTTATTGTTTATCCTCAGGTTGTGTTCCTCCACATATCTTGAAGCTAACATATTCCTACTAACAATGCGATCAACATTGTAAAAGTTTGACTCTAGTGCAACCAAACCTCTTGGAATAGTATTTTTCTTCAACTAAATAATATCCTTACCAAATAAGGTCTCTCTATCCTCATTAACACAAACCATTGGCTCCCAATCCACATTCTGATTTGTGAATTCTTCTTTGTTTTGTAAAAACATCTGAATTTGGGCATCATCTTCAAAAACTTGCCAATATTAGATATTATCAGGGACAAACGGTATTTTCAGTACCTCAATGTCGTATTCACAATAATGAGGCACTTTATAATTTTTAAACCTAGACCCCAATACTTCCATTCTGTCTACTACATTATTCTGCTTTCTTTCATCATATACTATGTTGAAGGAATCAAACATTTCAATGAAATCCAAGATTGCATGCTTATATTGTTTCATTCTTTGACTCTTTGTTGCATACAAATTTTGAAATTTCTTGACTACCAATTTTGAATCCCCTTTAACAATAATGTCCCGAATACCATACCTCTAAGTAATCCTTAAACCCAAAAGTAGTGCTTAATATTCTTGAATATTGTTTGTGCACTCAAACTTGAGTTTAAAAGAAAAATTTAATTCTTTCTTATCTGTGGATATCAAGACAACACCAGTACCATTTCTAAAATTAGAACAAGATCCATCAAACATCAAAGTCCAAGGGGAACCAAGTTGCTCAGGAAATTTTCATCTATCAATTTCATGCTTCTTAAAATCTACATAACCAAAAAAATTGTCAACATCTACATCTGTATATAATAATTCATAAGAAGCATTGTTAGGATCTTCAATCAGATATAACATCTTCTTTTCACCATAAAATTTTACAAGGTTTCCTTCCACTGGTATGGTTACATATGACATATCCATTTGCACACTTCCCCCCACTAGCAACCCATTTCCTTGATAATAACATTCCCCATTTGGTCGGGTAGTCCACAATAACCACATTTACAGTTAAGGATTTACCTCGGTAAGATGCCAATTACACTATTAACACTTTAACATATCCAATCACAGGCATTTCCTATGAATCCATAGTTGTGCACTTTCTAAAGGTTGTTGTTACTTTGATGTTCAATTCATTCATCACCTCAAGAGGCATCGCATTTCATGAAGCTCCCGAATAAAACATATAGTTGTGCACCAACCTATCCTTGATGATCAAAGTGGTATAAAAAGGATCAACATCTAGTTGAGATTCCACAAGTGAAGTACCCAATTATAATTCTAGTGATTCTCCTAATTCTTCCAAGGCCTGCGGTATTTCTAGCTCTATAATGATAGGAGGAAGATCCACAATATTCACATTATTGCCTTAGGTTGTTATCTCTTCTTTAAATCCCAAATACTTAAATGTTTGTTTTCTATGCTCAGGGATTCTAAGAAATTCAAAAATAGGTACAATGAATTTGATTTGACACAAAATCTGGGCTATATCACATGGAACATATTTGGGTAAGGTAGTGTTGGGTGGATTTATGATTCCTTCCAGTGGTATAAGAGTCTTTTTAATTTGGGCATGAGTTGGGGTACAAGTTTTATTTGGAACAACAAGGCATTTGTTAAGTGTATCCTTCTTAGGGGGTTCCTTCGGGATATTAGTGCGAAGTGGAGTTTTTGTTTTAGCTTTAGGACCTCCCCCTTTGATAACTCTAATTCTAGTATTATATTCCTATTTTCACTGGATCATAACACCCTATATTTCACAAAAGTGTGTGTGCTTGAGTTCACAGCGTGATTCGATAACATGGGTACTATCTCCAATTTGTGAGACTTGCTACTTGAGATAGACCTCCAGAGAAAGTTGGTTCTTACTCTAAACTACCTGCCACAATCTACTCTAATGTAGCAAAAACTATCCAATCCTAATATAAATTTCCAAGGGACTAGGGAGCGAGAGTGCATGAAATAAATACAACAATAAAGCGGTGATATACTAGAAAAGGAGAGGATGAGAATAGTCTTCCATTGTGTGAAAAGTAGAAGAAAAATGCATACTATGAGGCATGATAACAATTCTCCATAATCTAGAAACTGCATTCACAAAAATATTTCATACACACGGAAAGATAATGAATCCTTGCAAGAATGTAAAATAGACACAATATATTTGTAAAGAGATTGAAGGGGCAAGAGGAATGTAAACAACACAACATGGGAAGATACATCCACAAACTTGTATCTATTGCTTCATGATATGCACAGTTCAAATGTTACAAAATAAGGGCCTGGATCACCATGCAAGGAGTCCACTACAAGGGCATGCAGCACATTGGCTTCACAAAACAAAAATTATAGAGTTTTTCTACTCAAAACTACCTCCTCTTAGAATGAGCCCAACACTCCAATTTATAGATTTCTAAGAGGAGAGAGAGAGAGGGAAAATGAAAATGCCAAATTTTTTCCTTCAAATACTTGGAAGATATAGTAAATGAAGAGAAATAATGTTTTTTTACTTGAAAAAGGATCCCCATAGTGTACCATGACCTGCAACAGTGAGAAATGTCAACCCATGCTTTATTGAATGTATCCCAACTACAAATAAAACACTGTTCTGAACCTGGACACGTTTTCTATAAAATCATCATCTATTTCTTATCAAATTATGAATTTATTTATTTTTGTGTGTCAAGCTCAAAAAAATGATTCCAATGGTACCAATTTTGTATGTTTTTTCTGAGAAATACAAAATTTATGGCCATTTGAGTGTGGGAAACTATTTTGGGTCTACTGGGCATTTCTGTCATTTGACGGGAATGAGCATTTACTTTACTGGAGTTGAAGATGTTTCGTTTATTTTCATAAAGCTACTCTCATCAAAATTTTTTGAAAATTAGAGCTCAAGATCAAAAGTTATGGCCGTTTAAAGTTCAGGAGGGCCAGACATTGAATTTTCCTTTGTATGCAGGCATATCCACTATTTCGGGTCTTGGTGTCTCGGATGTCTCTTGTGTGACTTGGGCCAAAAAACTTAGCTTCATCCACATTACAATTGACCTTATTTATAAATTGGGTGATTCATATTTTTCAGGGAATTTGTGTCCCTCGCATACCACCATTGATCGGGTCATTGGGGTCGTTGACCGTTGCTTTACCCGCGAGCTTTGTGATCAGCTATTTCAGCATTTCGGACCCTGCACATCCCTATGTCCCAAATGTCTCGAGTGCGACCTGGGACATTTTGACCCAACTTCACCAATTTTCTCTTTGACTGTGGATTTTTTGGCTTTTCGGGTCCTGACTATCCCACACGTACCCATGCGGCTTGGGCCAAAAATACCTGATTTTGTTGATTTCAACTTCCTGCAGCAATTTCAGCCATGCGGGTCATGACTGTCCCGATGTCCCACAGACTGCGTGGCATAAAAATACCTGATTTATCTTATTTAAACTACTTATGGAAATTTTGGCATTTTGGGTCCCAGATGTCCTGCACGTACCTGTGTGACCTAGGCCAAGAAAAACTGATTTAGCCGCAATACACTTGCTGAAGCCAATTTTTGGATTTTTTCAATTTTGTCTAACTCCTTGAATTTTTTCCTTGGATGGGAGGTTTAGAAAAGAGTCAAAGGGAGCTCCAAAACCTAAATTTTTCCCTCGAGCCATTTCTACTTTCTCATCCTGAAGAAATCATATGAGTTATCCAATTTACCTCGAGGGGTGGATTTGGGATGACAATTCCTTTTCCTGAGGAACTACCAAATTCATCAATAGTTTCCTATCTTCCTCAGAAGTTATTCACCCATCATACTTATTAATTATTAAAGCCCTTAAGTATTCAAAATCATGATTAGGTAAATCAAAAACTTGCACCATATCAATCTCAACACCATCATCATGAGGGAGAGGTAATACCTGGTGAATGCAATCCTCGAAACTTTGAATAGTTCTGGCACTTATTAACTTAGTTAAAGTAGCCCTTTGTTTTGAATTTTTCATGGTATTCATCATAAACACATCACCATAAGCTTCATCATCATTTACCTCTTCAACCTCCTTACTCAAATCACATGGGTAGTATGGCAGGTGTTAGGAATTAGAGAACAAATATGCGGAAACAATTCCTCAAATCACAATAGTAGGAAACTATATAGCAGAAGTATACATGCAGAAATATAGTAGCATAAATAAATAATGCACAAAAGGAGACAAGACAAGATTAACGTGGTTCACCCAATGTGGGCTACGTCCACCAAGAACTTGTTCAGATTTTATTATCAATAAGAGTAAAATAACTCTCACAGTCTTCTCTCAGTTATGAACTCACTACAGAATTCCAAAGATGTTAAACCACATCTAAACCACGATTGACACCCAATTGCTTAACCTTGATCACTCTTGATCACCTCTTGATCACTAAGACTCAAGACCTCTTGAACACACAAGATATCTTCAAGATACCCTAACACCTCTATTTATAGAATTATAATCCTTTAAGAAGTCCAAAAGTCAACCCTAGAAGTTCGAAAGTCATGACCTTTCATCTTCCCATGGCTGGAAAAGAGACTATCACGACCTTTCATCTTCCCACATCTGGAAAAGAAATGGTCATGACCTTTCATATTCCCAATTCAAAATTCACACTTCAATAATGATTTGAGAAGACCAAAAAATAGGTTCCACAGCCCAAAAATCTCCCACTTAGAGACTGTTCCTACTGAAAAAAGTTCTCAACCCTTCATTATCAACAATGAAGGCCAATCAAAGTTGAAAAAAACTTCAACTTCTCCCTTGTGACCGCCTTGGTCATCATATTCATAGGATTTTGACTGGTATGAATCTTTTCTAGCTTCAACTTATCTTCTTCCAAAGCTGCCTTGATGAAATGATATCTCAGTTGAATGTGCTTCATCCTAGAGTGAAAAGTGGAGTTCTTCACTAAATGAATAGCACTCTGAATATCACTATGCAGTCTCCCAACTTCCTTCTTATGACCCAACTCATTAAGTAACTATTGTAGCCAAATTATATCCTTCCTTGCCTCTGTGGCAGCAACATACTCAACATTTGTGATTGATAAAACCACAACCTTTTGTAACTGTGAAATCCAACTCACCAATGTATCACCAACCGTAAATATATAACCTATCATGCTCCTCCTACTATCCAAATCTCCTGCCACATCTGAATCTACATAACCACGCAAAGTAGTGTCTGATCCACCAAAACACAATGTTGCTCCCATGGTCCCTCTCAAATACCCAAGGATCCACTTCAATGCCTGCTAGTGCTCTCTACCTGGATCACACATAAACCTGCTCACTACTCCCACGGTATGGGTAATGTTAGGCCTAGTGCATACCATATCATACATCAAGCTAGCAACCGGTGATGAGTATGGTACCCTGGACATCTGGATTTTATCCTCCTCAGTCTTGGGACTCTTCTCCTTTGATAATTTAAAGTGACCTGCCGAAGGGGTACTAACTAGTTTAACATCCTACATACTAAACCTCTCCAATACCTTCTTTATGTAATCTTCGTGAGATAACACCAACTTCTTCTCTTTCCTGTTTCGAGTTATTCTCATACCAAGGATTTGTTTTGCTGCCCCCAAATTCTTCATAGCAAAGGAGTCACCTAATTGCTTCTTGAGTGATCAGGAGATATTTTTAGTGTCATAAGTTCCCTAAAATTCCCTAGACCATTCTAGTGTAGTAGATCCTTCAAATAGCTTTCCGAAAACTATAACAACATAAAACTCAGACACTCTGAGATCAAGTTATGTCCGATCAAAGTTTAGTCAACAGGGAAGTCAACTTTGGTCAACATGTCAACAAGTGGACCAATGGCAAGGTAACACATGGTAATTGGAGAGAAGGACAAAATTGATGGTCTTGTATTTTTTAAAAATTAGTTCCATGGTATAGAGCTTTTCACAAGCTTTCTGACGCATTTTGAACAGACCAAATCTGAGTTCGTATGCGAAAGATATGCATAGTCAAAGTTGTGGTCAAATGATGACATGACACACTCTGACGTGGACAAATGACATATTATGGGCATGACACTTGGTAGGTTTTTAGTGGCTTTGATTTAAAATAATAATAATAATATTTTATTTAATCCATTCCATGGGAATAAGCCTAATCCCATGGGATAAGGAGGATTTTGTGGACAAAAAGCTATTTAAAGGCTTATCCTATCCCTTTCCCACCAAATGTGGGGTCAATGGCTAAATTGGGTGCCTAAACCTATGGAAGGGGGATTTGAACCTAGCACCTCATCTAAAAAGATAAGAGGCCTTACCAACCCACCACCCTCTTGTAAGTGGTATAAATAAAGCTCACTTGTATTTGTAATAGACAAGTGCCAGGTCTGTGTCAAGCCAATAAGCAGGTAGTTTTGGAAAAATGCAATTTTGAGGCACTTCCACTCAAAACCAGATCTCGAGTTATATATGAAAGTTTCTCAGAATTTTGAGACAATCATGATGGTGTGATCATTTATCTGATTTGGAGCTTTTGTGATAGATTTATGTTCTGTTAAAGTCACACAAAGGCGTAGAACCAAAGGGAGACACTGCTGCAAGTGGATCAGGAAGGTGAAGGACATAGGCTGAGCTCCATTAAAATCCTTCGAAGGTATGAAACATAGTTTTATAGGTTTTTGATTCATTATTGGTTAATGTAAAGGTTATTGTATTTACATTTTTAACATTATTAATGGATCGGTTCACCACGAACCCGGGGACGTAGGAATTCCGAACCCCGTAAACAATCTGGTGTTTCTTTCTAATTTTTATTTTCAGTTTCTGATATTTGCAAGTAATTTAAATTCAGAATATGAATATGGATGCAACTATAATCAGTAATTGATAAAATTGGGAAATCAATTAAATCTGAAACAATGATTTTTGGGGCTTTCGAACGAACAGTGAAATTTTGAGTAAATTACAAACTTAATTTCAGTTTCAATTCAGTCCTAAATCAGATTCTAATCAATTTTTGGAAGTCTAAAATCCTTTTAAGTTGATTAAAATTGAAGATCCTTTGAAACGATTAAAAGTGTTAATTTCAAGCACCCGTTTTCGGATCAAGTTTGGTATCATAGCAGTTAGATTGTTGGATTAGCTTCTAATTGTGTTTGAAAATTTGGCTTCAGTTTCAGTATTGATTTCAGTTTTCAGTGTGCAGACATTTTGGGGCTTGTTAATCTTCTTTTGTAGTGTGTAGTTTTGGAAGTACAGGTTGTGTTTGCAGGAACAAGGAATCATGGGCAAGTCATCCAAACAGGAGCAACTGGATGAGCTTGAAGCCATAAACCGCCAACTCCAGGAAGAAAACTCTTTCCTGAGAGCTAATTTTTATTCCTTGGAAGAGGAAATAGTGCGGTTAAAATCTGAGCCACAATCCTCTATAACCAAGAAAGAGGAATATGTCAACGAGATGCTTACACAAAGCAAGAAGTTGATGGGCTTTGTTAAAGAGTTGCAGGAAGAAATACGGACCAAGGATGCCCTCTTGGAAAAGCTGCAACAAGGTGAACACAAGAAGGAAATGCCTTCCAAATTAGATGCAGGTACTATGACAAAATGCACTGTAAGTTGTTCACATTTTAATTCTTCCTCTCATTCAGTTTTAGATATTCCTTTGGGTCAGTTTGAAAAACACACTAAGGGAATTGGGTCTAAACTAATGGTTAAGATGGGATTTAATGGAAAGGGCCTTAGTAAAAATGGACAAGGTGATGCTAACCCAATACAGGTAGAGGATCAGCCTTGGTTTGCAGGTTTGGGTTATTCTAGTGGGAAAATGGAAATTGGAGAAAGTTCCAAAGTAGCTGAAGGAAGACAAGCTTCCAACAGCCAAGGATCTACGCCTCTAGAATTGCAGGATTCCGCCATCAAGAGGAACAATGAAAGGTGTAAGAAAACAGGTAAACGAGGTAATGAAATTCCACCTCCTCCCACTTACACTAAAAATAACACTAAGGGGAAATTAAATCCTAAGACTTCTAAAACACTCTTTCAGTCTAAACAATATAGCTTTGGTAGACAAAAGTATGGTTTTCCTCACATGTTTTTTGAAGGTACTAATCATTCTGTAGCATATTGTTGGAAGAGGAAAACATATGATAAAGAAGTTAATGCCTTTTGTGAATGATAAGGCAGGTGCAAAAGACCAATCTCACTCTGGTAAGGTGAGAAATGGAAAAAAGGTTACCTCTCCTAAACAGAGGAATCATTCTCCTAGACAGAGTTCAGGGAATGGAAAAATGGGTAAGACTCCTAAAAATAAGGAAGTTAAATTTTGTTCCCATTGTAAAAGGAATGGTCATGATGTTAAGATGTGTTGGTATGTTCCTTCAGTGCAACATTGGAAAGTTGTTAAAAAGGAAAATAATGTCAAACATAAATTGTTGATCTAACTCATGTAAATGCTCATTCTGGTACTGGGGAAGTAAAACCACCTAAACGGAGAAATCCAAGTAATTGGATGGGTAAAACATTCCTCAACTTTATGTTTGCATTGCAGTAATTGGTGATAGTATGCAAACATTTTCAAAGCTATATTTTAGGGATTTGATCCTATGTTATATTCAGATTTGAAATAATTTGGAAGAAGCCGTAAAGAAGATTTGAGTGATAGGTTCATCATACTCATATTCATCTTCTCACATTTTGGTTGGTTATTCCATTTCTGACAACAATATGCATGGATATGGGCATCATCAGAATGTCTATTTTGAAACTTGTAGTTTTATAGTGTTGTCATTTGTGTAAATTTATGGATGCTTATAAGACCCATTCGGGCACCTGTTTGATATTGTAATAAATAGACAAACTTGTTGTATCCACATGTGTTATTTGCACTAATTTATAAGACCCTTATTTTGGGAAAATTTGATTTTTGTAACTATCAGATGTGGTTGCAATTAGGGTGTAAATTTATTACACTAACAAACTAGTTTGCAAAGGTACCAAGTGATCATTTTGCAGATTATGGCAGTTCACCAATTTGGGTAAGCATACAGTTTATAATCTATCCCTTTACAGTTCAGTGTATGGATAGAATATTTACATATTCACGTTGATTCAAATTTTGACTATAGCCATTTTGGGCGTTGATGGTTTAATTATTCTGGATAGTGAATATTTGCAGTTGTAATCAACATAATCACAAAGTGTCAGTTGAACACTAGCTTCCATTATAGATGGGTGTTATTATCTGACTTATTATTTGTGATGGCGATACAATGTTTTGGCATATTCACGTGGATTCAATTGTTGACTATAGCTATTTTTGGGGTCATTGATAGTCTATTTTATTCTGGATAGTGAATAATTGCAATTTAGTTTCAGATGTTACAATTTAGATGGGACACTAGCCTAATTGTGGGCAGTTTAGATGTCTGGTATACTGATCTGTGTTATGAAATTGTAATTTTAAGTAATCGGCCGTATCACAAAGTGACAGTTGAACACTAGCTTTCCGTAATAGAATGGGTGTTATTATCTAGTCAATTATTTGTGATGGCATTACAGTGGGGTATGACAGTTCACAGTTGTGTGCAGAGTTGACAGGGTTGCAGCGTTTCAGTTGAACACTAGCTTAATTGGGTGTTATTATCTGATCGGTTATGTGATTAGCTAATCAAATATTTGCATTTATTTAACCTATAATGTTATTTTGGGTTCTTGTATGTGTTTGTGCAATGCAGGAAGAGATAACATTATTTGTGGGTTGATAAACAACTTTTTGTGGACAAAAAACCTTCTCAGTAGGGAGGAGTGATCAGGGGATATTTTTTAGTGTCAAAAGTTCCCTAAACTTCCCTAAACCATTCAGTGCAGTAGATCCTTCAGAGATCTTTCTGACGACTGTAAGAACGTGAAAAATAAACACTCCGAGCTCAAGTTATGTCCAGTCAAAGTTCAGTCAACAGAGAAGTCAACTTTGGTCAACATGTCAACAAGTGGATCAATGACAAGGTGACACGTGGCAATTGGCAGACAAGGAAAAATTGTTGGTCTTGTAAAAAAAATTTTAAAATCAATTCCATGGTTAAAGCTTTCGTCACAAGCTTTCTGACGCATTTTGAACGGACCAAATCTGAGTTCGTATGCGAAAGATATGCATAGTCAAAGTTGTGGTCAAATGATGACGTGACACACTCTGACGTGGACAAATGGCATATTATGGGCGTGACACTTGGCAGGTTTTTAGTGGTTTTGGATTTAAAATAATAATAATAATATTTTATTTAATCCATTCCACGGAATAAGCCTAATCCCATGGGATAAGGAGGATTTTGTGGACAAAAAGCTATTTAAAGGCTTATCCTATCCCTTTCCCACCAAATGTGGGGTCAATGGCTAAATTGGGCGCCTAAACCTATGGAAGGGGGATTTGAACCTAGCACCTCATCTAAAAAGATAAGTGGCCTTACCAACCGCCACCCTCTTGTAAGTGGTATAAATAAAGCTCACTTGTATTTGTAATAGACAAGTGTCAGGTCTGTGTCAAGCCAATAAGCAGGCAGTTTTGGAAAAATGCAATTTTGAGGCATTTCCACTCACTTCCAGATCTCGAGTTATATATGAAAGTTATTCAAAATTTCAAGAAAATCACGATGGTGTGATAATTTATCCAATTTGGAGCTTTTGTGATAGATTTATGTGTTGTTAAAGTCACACAAAGGCGTAGAACCAAAGGGAGACACCGCTGCAAGTGGATCAGGAAGGTGAAGGACATAGGCTGAGCTCCATTAACATCCTTCGAAGGTCTGAAACATAGTTTTGCAGGTTTTTGATTCATTATTGGTTAATGTAAAGGTTATTGTATTTACATTTTTAACATTATTAATGGATCGGTTCACCATGAACCTGGGGACGTAGGAATTCCAAACCCCGTAAACAATCTGGTGTTTCTTTCTGATTTTTATTTTTAGTTTCTAATATTTGCAAGTAATTTAAATTCAGAATATGAATATGGATGCAACTATAATCAGTAATTGATAAAATTGGGAAATCAATTAAATCTGAAACAATGATTTTTGGGGCTTTCGAACAAACAGTGAAATTTTGAGTAAATTGCAAACTTAATTTCAGTTTCAATTCAGTCCTAAATCAGATTCTAATCAATTTTTGGAAGTCTAAAATCCTTTTAAGTTGATTAAAATTGAAGATCCTTTGTAACCCCGTTCCTTCATAAAACTCTCAAAAATCTTGTACCACTTATGTGGAGCTTATTTCAGGCCATATAAGCTCTTCTCCAATTTGCAAACTAACCTCTTCTTCCCTTTGACCTCATAACCATGTGGCTGCTACATATACAATTCCTCCTCCATCTCACCATGAAGGAATGTAGTCTTTACATCCAACTGCTCTAAGTTTAGGCCTTCTACTGGTACTAAACCAAGAATAATCATAATATAATTCATTTTAATAACAGGAGAAAAAATTCATCAAATTCTATATCTTTCTTTTGTGCAAATCCCTTGACCACCAACCGGGCCTTGTATCTTTTCATGCCTCCATCTTCTTCTTTGATTCTATACACCCACTTGTTATATAATGATATCTTACCCTTAGGTAGCTCCACCAGATCCCAAGTCTGGTTTTCCATAAGAGATCTATGCTCTTCATCCATGGCCTGCTCCCACTTCTTCTTGGCATCTACCTACACTACTTCCTCAAAGCACTTTGGCTCTCCACTATTAGTGAGCAATAAATAATTCAAATATGGAGTAAATCATTCAGGTTCCCTTCTTACCCTAGAAGACCTTCTCACCTCAGGAGTTTGGGGTTCCTGATGAGTAGGTTCCTGAACTGGCTATGCCGGAACATATTGCACCTGAACTATCCCCTTGGACACCTTGTTGTCTACAATGTCCTCTAACACTATGTATTCTTTCTTTGATTCCTCTTTCTGTTCCTGCAACTGATCTTTATACATGAATTTTTCATTAAAGACAATATCTCTAGACAGAAATATTTTCTTGTCCTTAAGACTCCAAACATGCAAACCAAAGTCATCCTCACCATATCCAACAAAGGTGCATTTCTCATACTTAGCCTCTAACATGGTCCTATCATCTTTATCAATGTGAAAAAATACCTCACATATAAATACTATAAGAAATGAGGAATCAATTTTATTACCAGACCAAGCCTCCTCAAGTATACCTCCATCCAAAGCCATAGAGGATCCTCTGTTAATCAGATAAATAGTTGTGGTCACCGCTTCCACCCAAAACATGAGTGGTAGCCCCACATGTAACCTCATGCACCTAATATGCTCCATGATTGTCCTGTTCATTCTATCTGACAATTCATTTTCCTGTGGAGTATTTGGAAGCATTCTTTTCCTGTGGATCCCATTTACCGAACAATAATCAAGAAATTAATTTCTATAATACTCCCCTCCATCATCCAGCCTAAGACATTTCAACTTGATACCTTTTTCATTCTCAACCAAGGCTTTCCATCTTTTGAAGGTTTCAAACACATCATATTTCTTTCTAATGTAATATACCCAAACTTTTCTAGTTGCATCATCAATGAAAGTGACATAATAACATGAATCACCCATAGATTTTACCTTAGCTAGCCCCCATACATCTATATGCACTAAATCCAACTTACCCTCCTTCCTGGTAGTTCCAACCTTAAGGAATCTCACATGCTTATATTTTCCATAAACACAGTCATCACAGAAGTCTATATATAACTCCTTTAATTTGGGCAACCTATCCTTTATAATCTATATGCCCTTTTGACTCATATGACCAAGTCTCTAGTGCCACAAAGTTGCATCTCCATCTGCAACAAATAAATTACAATAATCAGCACGACTGGTTAGATACAGACGTACCAATTTTCTTACCTCTTGCAACCATAAGAGCTCCCTTGGTAACCTTCCAAGAATGCTCTGTAAAAATGAATGTACAGTCATCACTGTCCAGCTGACCCACTAATATCAAGTTCCGTCTCAACTTAGGCACATGCCTGACATCCTTAAGTAGCCATGTGTTCCCATTCTGCATTTTCACCCAAACACAACCTTTCCCTACTATGTTGCATGGTTCATCATCACCAAGATATACATGTCCAAAATCTCCTTGAACAAAATTAGTAAAGTAATGTCTATGTGGGGTGGCATGGAAAGAATCCCCTGAATCTAACACTCAATACTCAACAATATTATCTAAAGAAATAACTAAGGCATCCTAACAAACATCACCTATTGCCACATTTACCTCTTTAGTTTTCTCCTTGTTCTTCTTGTCTCAAAGATCCCAACAATATTTCTTAGCATGACCAACCTTCCCACAGTGTCAAAATTCTAACGTTACTCTTGGAATTTTACCTTCCATGATCATTCGACTTTCCATGATTACCTTTCCGTCTGTTCTTTTGTCTCCCTTTTCTCTCCACCATCAAAGAGTTTCGAGAAGTAGAAGAATATCTAGTGCTCTTCCTTCGAATTTCCTCTCTTAGGATCACACCTATTACATCATTAAAAAATAGCTTTGAATTATTATTAACTAAATTACTTGCAACCATAACCAAGTCGCCCCATCTATCAGGTAAGGAGCATAAAATCAACAAATCCCTGACCTCATCATCAAAGTCAATTTTTACCAAGTTTAACATACTCATAACTGTATTAAATTCATTTAAATGAATAGCAATAGAATCATTCTCATACATCTTCATATTAAATAAAATTTTCATCAAAAATATTTTATTAAAGGCAAAGGGTTTTTCATATAACTTCCCTAATGCACTCATGAGACCTTCCGTGGTCTTCTCCTGTGATATGTTGAAAGCAACCAAAGATGCAAGGAATAACTGAATTACCCCGAGTTCCTTTCTATCTAGCAACTCCCAATCCTCATTCGACATGGTTGTAGGTTTCTTTTCTTTCCCAACCAAAGGAACATGGAGGTCCTTTTGATATAAGTAATCCTCCATTTGCATCTTCCACAAACCAAAGTTCTGCCCATTGAAATTCTCAACCCTTGATCTGCCCTCATTTGCTATAGCTCCCACTCAAGCTAAAATTTCCCTGTGATTTTCCACTTCAGCAAAAAATCACCAAATCTTTGATACCATTTGTTAGGAATTAGAGAACAAATATGTGGAAATGATTCCTCAAATCACAACAGTAGGAAACTATATAGCAGAAGTCTACATGCAGAAATATAACAACATAAATAAATAATTCACAAAAGGAGACAAGAAAAGATTTAACGTGGTTCACCCAATGTGGGATATGTCCACCAAGAACTTTCTAATATTTTATTATCAACAAGAGTAAAAAAATTCTCACAATCTTCTCTCAATTATGAACTCACTACATAATTCCAAAGATGTTAAACCACATCTAAACCACAATTAAAACCTAATTGCTTAACCTTGATCACTCTTGATCACCTCTTGATCACTAAGACTCATGACCTATTGAACACATAAGATATCTTTAAGATACCCTAACACCCCTATTTATAGGATTACAATCATTTAAGAAGTCTAAAATCCGACCCTAGAAGTTTGAAAGTCATGACCTTTCATCTTCACATGACTGGAAAAGAGACTGTCATGACCTTTCATCTTCCCATGGTTGGAAAAGAAATGGTCATGAGCTTTCATCTTCCCAATTCAAACTTCACACTTCAATACTGATTTGAGAAGACCAAAAAATAGGCTATACACCCCAATAGTAGGAAACACTTATCACACCAATCAATAATGTGGGCCTCTTCCACTGTAGCAACCCTAAAAGTCAAAGGGTTAAGGATCAACTATTCTCTCTAAGTTTTGTTGCTTATTACCTGATCCCATGGGCCCCTTTCCTCTGTCATATGATCTATGATCATTCCTAGGACGATTTCCAAATCTATCTTGGTTTTGTGGTTTATGTTGACCTTGAGAGATCTGTCCTATTATTTTTTATGCTCTGGCCAACTTGTAAGATATTTCTTTAACTTCCCTGGCCAAAGTCTTCACAACCTCCTCCAGATTGACTGATTTGTTCAAATGAGATCTATCAAGATTAATCAATTTGACACCCTCTCTCTTAGGGTTTTTTCCAACTGCCTTGATATTATTTTCAATTTGAAAGGCCATAGTGAAATTATGCCTTAATTTTCTATGGTTCTTATCTCTTAAGTAGTAGGCAACATTTTTGTCAAAAACATCAGAATATTTGATTAAACAAGACTCATCACTTGGCCTCAAGATTATGGGTAATTTAGTCAAAGTCTTATTGAATCTGGTATTAAAACTTGGATAGACTCATTGGGATTCTTTTTTATATTCTCAAACTCAGATAGAAGGAACCTTGGGTCAGTCTTATCCCCATATTGTAATCTGAAAAAATATTTCATCTCAATCCATGAGTCTATTGAATTTTTAGACAAAGATCTATACCAATCACGTGCATCCTCTTCGAGAGTATGAATGAATAATTTTATATACACATCCTCATACTTAATTTCAAAATCTTCCATCATATTAATAAAGTCTCAAATTATGATCCCCAGTAATGGCATTATTTCCCTGAAATTTATGCAACCTATTTCTCACATCTTGGGGTACAACAAAAGGAGGTCTAGGTGGAGGCTGAGCAATATTATCTTAAGGAGGTGATCCTATAGGAGAATCAAAATGATAGGGGACCATGGGCCTTTGGAGCACATGAGTATAACTTTCCAAGTAAATATCCTCTAATGATTAATTTTCGTGAAACACCCTATCAGTCCTGGATGATAAAGGGAGAAAATGAGGGATACATTTTTCAGACAAAAATGATGTCCCTTCACCAATTGGAGAATTTAATTTTACACAAGGAATATTTAATTCAGAGTTATTTGAAGATGTAGGGTAGTCCTCAACTATAGGTTGATCACCTTCTAGAACTGGTACTACCTTCTCTCTGGACTCTTGATTCCCTAATACTCTGCAGACTCATCTTCCTTCTGAATTTTCCTTCCAAAGCTCTGGAAATAACTTTCTATAACTTTCCAAGTAAATATCCTCTAATGATTCATTTTCTTGAAACACCCTATCAGTCCTGGATGATAAAGGGAGAAAATGAGGGATACATTTTTTAGACAAAAATGATGTCCCTTCACCGATTGGAGAATTTAATTTTACACAAGGATTATTTAGTTCAGAGTTATTTGAAGATGTAGGGTAGTCCTCAACTATAGGTTGATCACCTTCTATAACTAGTACTACCTTCTCTCTTGACTCTTTATTCCCTAATACTCTGCAGACTCGTCTTCCTTTTGAATTTTCCTTCCAAAGCTCTGGAAATAACTTTCTATAACTTTCCAAGTAAATATCCTCTAATGATTCATTTTCTTGAAACACCCTATCAGTCCTGGATGATAAAGGGAGAAAATGAGGGATACATTTTTCAGACAAAAATGATGTCCCTTCACCGATTGGAGAATTTAATTTTACACAAGGAATATTTAGTTCAGAGTTATTTGAAGATGTAGGGTAGTCCTCAACTATAGGTTGATCACCTTCTAGAACTGGTACTACCTTCTCTCTTGACTCTTGATTCCATAATACTCTGCAGACTCATCTTCCTTCTGAATTTTCCTTCCGAAGCTCTAGAAATAACTTTCTAGTAGGATCCCTAGTAAATAAAGATTTTCTTCCTTCCATTTTTGTGAATATTAATGAAAAAATTTACTTGACAAAGATTAAGACACTGGTAATTGCCATGAATTGTAAACTAACATGGAGTCACCACCAAGGATTTTCACCTTAGATATGATAAAGCACTCTAATTAATTTTTCAACTGTCTATTAACACTCAATTTCGATAAAGCTTGATGGATTTGATCATCCTTTGTCGATATTTATCAATATCCAAATGATCTAGTGCAACATTTACTAAAACCAGAAAATATTGCACAACAACCACCTAATCTCATGCAATTCTCACAAATTTTAACAAAGGATGACATTTAAAAAACATATTTGCATAAGAATCATTACACAAGGTTGATGCGCATATGTATTTACACAAATATTCCCCGACATTGGTTCCATATTGGTGTTGGTATCCAAATTGATCCTTCCTTTGAAACCGAGTAGCATCACAAGTTGATCAGGATTCTTAGAGACAAAAAAATCATAATAGGAGTTTTTTTGTAGTCGGGGATGGATTTTAGATGACTCTTTATTACTCTAGTTTGGAAAGGATTAGTTAACACCATGATAAGGGTTTGACCTACCCTCACTACTTTATGTTGTTCCTTCAACCAGGGTGATAGGACCCATTTTGTAGACTATGTTGGTGAAGAATATCAACGATGGATTAACAGTATTTGACTCTCCCTTTGCAATATTTGAAGGATACCTTGAGAAAACATGGTCAATAAAATATAACCTAACTCTCATGAGCTATCACCTTAGAGAATGAAGATGTTTTCTAGATAAGGTCCAGGTCACTAAAGACAACGATAAAAACTGATTGCATCTGCATATTTTGGTAAAGGATAGGCAAATTCAATGAACTTCTTCAGCATTTGTGGATATATAGTGCAAGAAGGGATGGTTCATGTATGATTTATTATTGAATGTGTAATTTTTGGTTGGGAAGTTAAGTAGGATAAAGTTGATTATACCAAATTCTTGATAAACTTTTAATAAATGTTGGAAAATATATAAAGCAAAATGAAAAAAGGCTTTAAATAGTCAGAATGAACCTTCAACTAGAGAATGTGTATCTATGAAATCTCAAAGACACACAGTTTCACACATTCTTCAAGGATTCAACCTAAAATATCATGTTAAAGACTTAATTAAACATCAGAAGTCCCTGATTCATCATGCCTATGATACACTCATAGAATGACAAACAATCTGTATCATCAAAATGAAATTAAAGTGAATTTAAATCATTTATTACATTATGAAATGAAAACTCTCTTCATAATGTAATTGCAAACACCACAATACTATCACGAGGACAAGATCTTGTGTGATTTTAGAGGGACTCCTAACATAAGATTGCAACAGGAACACAAATAACTATTTGAAGATATCTCAAAATGAAAGCAGATAAACTAGGTTCATGATTAACATGATTCACTCAAGGTTCTTCAAATTTATCAGCAAGGGAAATTTTATTTATAATCTCAAATATTATTAATGGCTGGACACTTTTAACCATCTTAACATGATCAATTTCAAAGATACATAAGAATTAACTGGTTTCTTAGATAAGTTCCTCAAAAAATGGCTTCTCTCAGCTTCTCTCCTCTTTTCTTTGAATAAATCTTAGAAAAATTAACCCCCATCCTAGCATGATTATCCTTTTTCCTTTTATATAACCCTCTTCACTTATTAACCTTCAATGTTTTTCCCCCCAAAAGAACAAATATTCCAAGGAATATTTCCCTTTACAAAACTTGTTCTAGAAAATGGTATTTAAAAACTTTTCTTTTAAAACTACTAGATGTACAAAACACAAGTATTTTCAATCAAATCCACTTGTGCTTGACTAGGATATCAGGTCATCATTTTTGGTGAATTGATTTAATAATTTTTTCCTGATATTGATTAGATAATCATTTAAAATAATCTCTAAATACTTCTAGATGACTCAGATATGACATATATCCATATTCACTTTTCAAGAATCCACCTTGGGCACCACACACTCTATTTTATGTCTCACTGTCTTAATTGCCACACATAGTTCCTATCGAATCACCTTGATTTTACTCTTCTCATTCCTAGCCTTTACCAATTCTTAAATTCCTTTATGTACGAAATGAACAAAATATCCTTCATCTCATGGGAAATATTTTACCAAATCAAAAACATATGTCTCCTTTTCATTATAAAACCTAGCTCAATTTCATTGTCATCATGCATTTCCCTTCTTATTTTGAATATAAGTAATTTCATCAAAAAAATAGAGAAGGTACTCGTAGTACACAACCTGAAGGAAATTTTATTAGAGGACTTAAATAAGATTTTTGATTTGAGCAGTCTTGATAAGGCCTTTGTCAGGGATCTATTTGATATAGAGTGTGCGGGTGACACCAGAGGACCCTTAACATATCGACAAGTCTGGTTAGCACTTCTTACAAGACTAATCAGGATCAATCCTATGTTTGCAACCTTTCAGGTTATGTATTTCCATCTTTTTAGATGGGAACACTTGAAATATCCCAAAGATTTAAAGAGATACTGGGTTGAGAGAAGACCTCAGGTATCTGGGAAAACCAACTTTCAATGTCCCTTTTTATGTGATGAGGGATTTGTATCAAAAGAGATTCCCAAGGAATCATATGTGTTGTATGATAAATCCTCCATCGACACTGTGCCTATTATTTCCCATAAAATAGATGAGTTAGAGTGGAGAATCAATTCCTAGAGAAAAATCAAGTAGAGACTATGCCTTCATGATCTAGTTTTAGCACCAAGGTCATCTTCAGGTAAGAGGAAGGGTGAACCAAAACCTCAACCTCCAATCATTTATCTCTGATGGAGAAGAGAATCAATCATTATCTTCTCACCATTCAAGGGAAGTAATCTCCTCCACTCAGGACAATAGGGGGAGATTTGCAATTCAGTCATCCACCCACTTAATGCATCATGCTCCTCAGTCAGAGCATGATTTTTTGGGGCCTCAACCAATTCCTTCTCCAAAAGATAATCCACCTTTCACAAGGAAATGGGAGGTTGGGTCAAGTTTAAGGCCTCGCAATCATCCTAGTCAACAAGATACAGTACTTTCCCTTCCTATCACCTTGGGCATCCCCTCTCAAACCGCTCTTAGCACATTGACATTTCACAAAGGGAAAGGAAAGACAACATTATTTACAGGAGGTATGGATCTTTTGGATTGGGTGTCATCACAACAAAATAAATTCAAGTTTGAGAAAATCATGAGTCATCCTAGAATGACTCTTTAAGCATTGATGGACATGGGAATTTCTGAGGAACTGGCAGGGTCAGTCATTTTTTTTCAAACATCACAAGGCTCAATCTATTTTGTGGTGAGGAAAAACAAGCTTTTGAATAAGCTTCCCTTGCTGGGAGGAAACTATGAAGTAGGGGTGAAAAATGTCTAGATATTGCCTTCCTTTCAATGTCTCTATTTATAGCATATGTATATCTTTATTTTTCATGGGAAGGGGCCCCTATAGAACCCCATTTTGTTCCTTATTCAAAATGAAAGAAGCACAAAAATATCAATCATTTACATGCTTATCCAAATGTATGTTAAACTTCATCAAAGTAAATATGACACTATTGCATTCTTCCACTTTTCAATTGAAATAAGGGAACAATAAAATTCAGAAAAATAATTACATCCCATCTAATAGAAGTATTATTTTAAAGTATAGTTTAAAAGAAGGAAAATGAAAATAAAATACAGCTTAAGGAACAATGCCTAAGCATGTTCATCATCTTTTTCATTTGTATTTTCTTCTTCTTTAGCTTCTACTTTTGTATTTTGTTTTTTTAGCAACCTTGCTAAATATGCATCATACCTTTTGAATAACTCATTAAACTCATCCTCATTTGGTCCTATATGATGCTATAAAAGTGCCTACCTAGATATTACATCAATGCAATGGCCCATTTTCTATTTGTATTCGAGTGGTCTTGATTTTAACTCTGCAATTCTATTCTCAATCCTTCTCATCGTTTTAATGATTTCATAGGAGAAATCATTCTTCAAAATATTATTTTCAAAGGAATTAATCAGAAATTCAATCTTTAAATCCCCATATCTCTTTTTGAACTTATCAACTACCATTTCCTCTAACTTCAATTCAATGACATCGAGAGTATCATCAACCCAATTTCTCCTTATTTCAAGTTTTGCCTTGATTCCATTCAAGGTTTCTACTTGAATCTTTAACAACTCTTCAATATCATGTTGACTTCCTTTGACTGCTACTAGCACAATGTCTTCCTATTCAGCTAATTCATCACTGAGCTAGGTAATGTGGTGTAGCTTTGGAAGAATACCTTCAAAATAGAAAATCTCATTACCACATTGTTCAAATATCTCATCAATTTCATTGAGTCTAATTTTGAGATATTCATATTTTGACTTGGCCATTACAATTGCTTCATTTCCCCTCTTGGTTAATTTCTCAATTCATGTGTCCATTTCCTAGACCTTCTTGAAAGCCTTGTTTATTTTATCCATTCCTGCAGGGGTGTATATGGAGGAACTTGTCTGAGCCTGACTAGGTTGCCCAATCAATTGCTGCAAACTCAAGCTCAAGGCTTTAACTTGCTCTTTTAACTGCTTCTTTTTCATTCTATCTTCATCCACTTTTTGTAAAAGGTCATTGACAGCTTCAGATACCCCTTGCTTTAGTTGGTCCCTTGAAGGATTTCCCAAGGGAATAATATGGACATTATAATCATTGGTTGTTATGTCATCCCTAGTCTTTTCTTCAAAGGGGATTGCTACTTCCAAAATTTTGGCTTCAGATGAGTCAGTGTGGGTTTTAGTGATAGTTCTAGCTCTTTTTGATGCTCTTAATATCTTTTAAAAATACAGAGTAGTAAGGTGAATACCTTGAATAGGAAGGAAATCTTTTTCCTCATTTGAAATTAGTTCACTAATCCACCCTTTTTCCAAATTTGTTTTAACCTTTTCCTCTTGTGATTCTGGTTGAGGCTCCTTAAGGACAACCATCAACTATTTGAAAACCCCTTGTTCATCCAAACTTAATGATTATGTTTTTTTTTCAATATTTATTTCATTGAACATCTTGTTATTCTCACCCTATGTTAATAATTCTTTCAGGTGTTCCTCTCTTTGGTCTGGAAACTAAAGTTGATCATTATTTTCTTGGTTTGTATCATCAGTCCGGAGAAATTTATTCCTTATTTCTTCAATGGATGACATACTTGACCCCATATTTCATCCAACATTTTCTTGAGTTACTGATTGGCTTGCAAGCTCTTCATTCCTCAAACTCTGCTGAGTTGGCATCCTACCCTCCTCGTGTTCTGATGATGCTCCTGGTAATGACATGGTAGGTTGTTCATCTGAAGCCAACTTCACATTTTCATCTAGAAGATACATGTCTTTATCATCAATGCTTATCTCGCCAACATTTGTGGTTTGTGCTGCTTCTACTTTTTCATCAAAAACAGATTTTTCCTTTTGAGAAATTTCACCAGCCTTAGTAACTTCAATGGAAATAGAAACAATATCTTGTGTTAACACCTCTATATTAACATCTTATCCACTAAGAAACTCTAGTTTATCTAATTCTGCAATAACTTTTCTTATAGAAGGAACATCTGTTGCTTGATATTTTTATTTACTAATTAATATATAAGCATTTCTCTCTATTTCCTTACGTTTTTGGAGGTCATATACTAGTGTCATCAATGGTTCACTCATAGATAATTTGAGTGCATATAACATAGAAAATATCTCACCAGTATCAACATCAATTACATCATCTTGGGCCTTTGCAGATTCATACAATGTTCCAAGTGAAGGCATACTCATATCCTTAGTAAGCAAGGTCTCAAATGTCTTTGTACCTGGAGTTAAGAATTGGCTTCTTACTAAACTATCTGCAACATTTTTCTGGGTTTCTTGATCTTGAGTGGCTTTCATTGTTGCTTCCTCCACAAGTAGAGGTGGGAATAGAGACTCTGATTATCCCAATTGTGGCAATGATGGGGCATGTTGTGCCTAATAAACATTACTCCTTTCAAATGTAGAAGGATCTATTACTACATCTCAGTGCTTGTTCTTTTTAGGTGTGTGGGAACCTACTCTCACCAAGACTAGTACATGAACAACATTATGTCTCTTATGTTCTCTTTCAAAAAAAATTAGATCAGGAGTTTCTCTTTACCCTACCTTATGTGGCTTGGATTGAGTAAGACCACTTGCTATGGCTCCAATCATTAAATTTTCCAGTACTATGATGGTTTTGTGAAACACCTGATCAAAATACATGGGAAGATAAGCCCTTCCCCTTTGCTTGGATTGGCACTACAAAAGTAATAGGGGCATTTTCCATAGATTTCAAAAGCATGTTTTTAATCTTTTGCCTAAGAAGTGACATAGAAGTACTAGTTCCACTAGTGGCTGATGTCCACTCATCTATGAGTTTAGGAGTGGGCCTTTTTTAGGTCAATTAAGGGGATTTTCCTCCTAGAGGATCCATTCTATCTGTTCCCTCCTTCAGGGGTGGAATATCATCATTCAAGATTCCCAAACTCCTAAAGTTATTTAAGATTTTGGTATTATGAAATGATAGGTCAATTCCCTTCTGAGTTAACCAATTCATGGTTCTTCTCATTACATTAGTTATCCTGATATAAGAATCATCAAATTCTATCTCATTCCAATTTAGAGGGATTATGGGATGTGCTTTAACCTTTTGATCAACATAATACCTTTTTACTGTATGTGGATCATCCACAATTCCTTCAGGAATAACTAAAATTTTGAAATCTATTATTTGTGAAAGGGTCATTATGGAGAAATCCCTTAATCTAACATCTTCCTCATCCATACAATTCATCCAATAATCTTAAAACTAAGGATCATGCTCAAAATTATTCGCAATGTTATTGAGTACCCATCTGATGTCATAACTAACCCTTGCCTCAAAATTTTCCATGTCATACTTCTTCATTTCATCTTCAATCAACCTGGCCTTTATGATGGAAGGGCATAAATAACTTCCAATTCAAATAGGGAATTTGATATTTTTCTTATGCCTCCTAGCAATAAATTTATGCATAGGTGTTAGCTACCTTGCTAGTTCACACAAAGCCACTTTATCATCTACATACCTAGGCAACTTACAAGGATTTCATTCAAAACCACTAACCCTTATCTATGTGAACTTTTTATATTAAATGAAGTAGCATCCGTATTCTAAAATATCTTGTCTAGCCTATTCAGAATTTTATATTGTCCCCATTCTAGCTTGAAAAGACAAATGATTGGGGAAAATAAAGCATCATTAACTAACCTCACATTCCCACTCCAATTGATCAGTTGTAGTTGGGGGAATATCTCATGTATTTTTCACTTCTTGAAAATATGCACATGGTGACAAACTTGGGAAACGCCTATGCAAAGCAACATTATAGATTAAGTAAGTCATCATATAAAATGTTAGCTCTAAATTATCACCCATCTCAATTTTCACTGCTAAGGTGACCATGTGGCCATAGATTTCTTCTACAATGAAACTAGCCCAGTGTTGTTAGCCCCAAAATTCCCCTCTTTTGAAGTTAAGTTTAAAAAAAAAATTGAGTCTGTACCTTGGAGTATTGAATCACGTCGAGCCTAGAATTATTTGCATTTTTCCTATTCATGGAGAATAATTTGAAATTTAGGCATATGGTGAAGTTCCTTTCCTTGTTTTTATTTTCTTCTCGTAGTTGGGAATGACATGCGTATTTTCCTCGTTAATTTTTTCCCCAGAGTCCACGGGTAATACGTGAATATATTTGATTGGATGTCATTTTTCCATATTTCAAGGTTCAACGGAAGCATCCACGTGTCCAAATGACACACCTTTAGGGGCAGGGTCCAAGGGACAATCCTCAAATAAGTGCAAGCTTTCTACATGTCCCAGGTACAAAATGAAGACAGAATAAGATAAAATTGACTAAGTATAGAAGGTTCAATAGATGACAACACGTGCCTCATAGGTGCAGTTTCAAGAGTCAAAGCTAGGGTTAGTTTTCAAACTTGCGCCATTCCTCCACATGTCTTATGTCCAAAAAGGGACAGAGTCGATAGTTAAAATTGACTGAGTATGGGTTGGTTGGTAGAAGTCTCCACGTGCCTTAACGGTGCCATTTCAGAAGTGAAATCAAAGGGCCAGTCTCCAAGTAGTGCTAGCTCACCACATGGTTAAATTCAATATAAAGACGGAGCTGGCCATTGAAAATTCCAATACTGATGGAAGGAGACACATGTCATCTTTCCGTAACTTCAGGGAGTGTTTCCAAATTAGAAATTCAAATGAGTGCTATCCCTCCATGTGTCTAGGGGTCAACATAAGTCAAGCAGAAAATTGGCTCGAATTGGCAAATTATAAAGGAACTGGTGGAGCTCTCCATATGTCAGCCTAGTGCTACTTCAAAGGAAAAGAATGCAAGATGTGTTCATAGGCCCACTCCAATCAATTTCTCCCACATGGGTGACCCAAATTTGAAGTTGTAAAAGTGAATCGAATGGCCCATGTTTTAACTGGTAAAATAATGTAATGGCCATATATTTCAAAAAGTGGTTTTTCCACCATTAAGGTTTCTTTATGTTTTCAAGAATTCGAAAAGGCATGGATGATTGGAATAAGTTGTAACTATTTCTTACTTTCTCGAGGAAGTTGTAACCATTTCTTGCGAGCTATATCATGAGATTTCAAAGCCATTATAGGGGTTGGAATTTTGATTATTCTGGCATTGTAATTTTGAATTGGAAGAAATCAATGCAAAGGTTTTTCCCTTTTTTCTTATGCTTTCTCTTTCCTTCTCCTTATGATCTTTGAGTCATCTAATCCTTGCGTGCTTGGAAACTTTGTGTTCTAGTTTGCACAATCTCTATAACTTTGAGTCTGCGAATTGTGTCTGTTATAAATGTGGATGGTTCTACATTGTATCTCATTTGTACAATATATATAAGGGTTTTCTCTACCATCTCTTTTCTTTGAAAGTATTTTCTTCTTCTGCCTCCCTCCTCTCTTCAAAGTCTTCTATCCTCATGTATTGATAACTTTCTAGGCTTAAGACACATTTCAGGATATCATGAAACCACCATTGAATGAAAGATTGTGCATTTGTACATAGGTTTTACCCTTGCTTTCAATAAGGGAACCTCTCCCATTAAAGAGGAGGGGCTTTCTTGTCCCCTGACTATGGTTTCATTCTAAGTGCAAATATGAAAGCCAACACTTTTTGGTAACTCCACTGGGGAATTTCTTCAACAATTTCCTTTCTAAAAAACAACTAATTTGATCATTTCTTTGATCTGGTGACTCTAAGATATAATCGTGGTAGAAGGCCTCTTAGAATTGAAGATCCCCAATTTCAACTCTTGGATCAACACAGTTTTCAACTTCCTCCAACAAGAAGACTGTCTACAAGCACACCTCATATTGAAAACAAAGTTTCTGGTAGTAGCATTCCTCAAGCACAACTTAGCCCTAATCTTTGTGCCCTAATTCTTGTTGGTGTCTCAGTTCCACTTCAAGCAATCTTTCCAAGGATGGAAATACCTCAGCCTTGGGGACAAAGAGTTAGGCCTCTGGCTCTTCCTCAACCATTACATGAGTTACCTAGGGGTAACAGGAAGAATTTTCCCAAATTTAGAGGTGATGGAAAAATGTACCCTGATGAACACATTGCAGCTTGATTGTCGTATGTGGCGTCCTTAGAGTTGAACGTGAGGATGTCTCTATGAGGCTATTTGTGGAAACCTTACAAGACAATGCTACAGATTATTTTTATCATCTTCCTGCCGGGACCATCATCGATTGGACTACTATGAGAACTTAGTTTGAGCAGTGTTTCAAACCTACTGAGGATGTGCAAGTTTTTCTAGCTCATATTTCTCAAATCAAGAAGGAGACACATTAGCCTATGAGAGATTTTTTGGCCAAGCTCAACAAGTTTGTTAATATTCCATTAGATACTAGACCCGTTGATCAGATTCATAAGTTTTTCTTCTTAAATGCCCAATTTTCGGAAGTAAGCTATGCCCTAAGGAGAGAAAATCTATCAACTTTGGATGTTGATAAGAGATTGGTTTTCAGTGTGGAAGATGACTTGATCATGTCTAGCAATTTAAAAAGGGAGTCTTTCAAATCCAAAGCATCTTCTTCTTCTCCTTCTCCTAGAGGTAATGTAGATCGGTTGGTGCAAAAGATGGCTAATGACCTCATTGCCATTAAGAAACAATTGGCTCAGCATGCTCCATATCAAGATGTTCTAAGGAAGAACTTTCATCCTAAGAACCGCTTTCCCTCTTCTCAATCTAGGTTGGCTATTGAAGGTCCACCCCTCAAGGTTCCTATTAATGATACTTGTGAAGTTCTTGAGCCTGATGATGACAAAGAAAATGGGATCTATGATGAACAAGAAGAGGAAGATGATGAATAGCTAGAGGACCCTGGTGGTTCTCATGTTCATTTCCTCACTACTGAGGGTATAGAAGATGTGGATGATTATGATGATGTAGTGGCTGAGATGAACAATGAATCATATGTTGTTATGACCTAGGAGTAGACCAACAAAAAGGAAAAAGTGGTGCAACTTGTAAAAATATCCAAGGAGTACCCCATCACCATCCTGGTGATTTCAAGAAGAGGAGCTCCTATTCCTACTACTTCCACTCAAAAGGTAAGCTATGCTAGTCCTTCTCCCTCTACTTTTGCTTCTAGGAATTCTTTCCCAAAAAATGATAAAGCTGATAGATCAAAATATCCTCCTACTCCTAGTAGTGATTCTCCATCTATCTTTGGATCTTTTGACATTATAGACCATATTAAAAATACCAAGATTCAGATTTTAGAAGTAGTATCAAACCCATCCTAAAGCCTTTGCCAAAATGGTTAAATTTGTAAATTATAAATCTAAAACCCCAACCCATTCTTCTAAAGTCATTTTTCCCACTCCCTCTCCCTCGCCTCAATCAAGCCTTGTGGCTACAGTCACTTCCCCTAATGAGGAAATTGAACCATTCTATGTGACCCTTCTCATAGCTAGCCACAAACTCAATAATTGTGTCATAGATTCAAGAGCATCAGATAATGTAATGCCTATAAAGGTAGCCCATGCTTTGGGTCTGACCCTAACACGTGCCTTTGGTTCCTGTTATTCCATGGAGAGTAAGAAAGTACCTTTGGTGGGCAGAATTAAAGATGCACAAGTAGCTTTTGCTACTTTTCTAGAGAAAATAATCCTAGCCACCATTTTGGTAGCTGATTTTCTCCTTCATATGGGATGTTGCTGAGTAGAAATTTTTGCAAGGAGGTGGGAGGAGAAATTCAAATGGATTGGTCACATACCTTGATCCCTATCAATGGGAAGATGAAGAAGTTACTGCCTGAGAAACAAGCAAAGTATATTGTGTAAAAGATAGATAATCATAAAGCACAAATATTATATGCAGATATAGGGCATGGGAACTACATGATCATGTCACAAGAGGAGACAAGTCTACCAAAGGGAGTGTTGCTTGATCCTAATGGTGTGTAGACTTTGGAATTTGATGGAAGTTATTCTTCAGCTAGTTTTGGAGCAGGTGTAGTGCTCATTTATCCTGGGGGTAAGGTTCATCCTTTCTCCTTCAAATTTTAGTTTGAAAATACCAACAATACTGCCAAGTATGAGGCCCTCATTCTTGGGTTGAGCATGGAAAAGGATATGAGAGATAAGAACCTTCTTGCTCGTGGAGATGTAGAGTTAATTGTAAAACAATTTAGAGAACTTTATTAGGTAAAGAACAAAAGGTTGAAGCACTATAGGAATATGGTCTGGGATTCCATTGAATTCCTTGATGATTTTTCCATTGAATCTATGTCAAGGGAGAGGAACAATAGGGCTGAATATCTAGCTATTTCTGGGTCCTTGTTGATTACTCACCCTGATTTCCCTCAGGAGAAATTCACCATTGAGCTGATCCATAGACCCAGTGTGCCTGGAAATGCAAATAATTGGAAAGTTTTTAATGATGACCAACATTTGCTTTCTTTCTTGGAGCTTAGAGACAACTTTGATCAGCTGTAATTTGAAGGAAGTGACAATATTCCTAGAGAGTGTGTGTCATAAAATGAATAGGATGTCAAAGAAAAGATGGATCAAGATGGATGCATCAAACTGAAAGTAAAAAAAATTCCTAAAGGGCTGGTGAGTTTGGAGGATTTTTTTGATTAACATGATAGATATATGAAGTCTAAAGTTTTCCAAGGAGCTTGACAATCTACTGAGACTGAGAAAGTGAATATTGGGAGTCTTGATGATCCCAAAATGGTCAACATTGGAAAATGCTACACTCAGAAAGAGAAAAATAAGGTGGTGAATCTGTTGAAGAGGTTTGTTAATGTTCTATCTTATTCTTATGATGATCTTAAGGATTTTTAGCCTAAAGAAATGCAACATTTCATTCCTCTTAAGCCTGAGATCAAACATTTCAAACAGAAGAAAAGGAAATATAATCTAAAGATAGCTAATACAATTTTCCAAGAAATACAAAAGCTTCTAAAGGATAGGATCATCTTCCTCATCCACCATTCAACATGGATTGCTAATATTGTGCCTTTCAGGAAGAAGAACAGTGAGATCTAGATCTATGTGGACTTTAGAAATATAAATAAGGGTTCTTTGAAGGAAAAATACCCTCTCCCCATGATGGACCAAGTATTGAAGCTATCACAGGCTCGGAGATGCTATCTATGTTGGATGGATTCTCAGGGTACAATCAAGTAGAGTTGAATATTATTGATCAACATAAGACTGCCTTTACAACTCCTTGGGGCACCTTTACATATAAGAGAATTCCATTTGATCTCATCAATGCTGGTGCTACTTTCCAGAGGGCCACAGAATTCTCTTTTGGCAGTTTGAAAGGGAAATACATTGTTGTGTATTTGGATGACTTGACAGTGTTTTCTAAAGCAAGAAAATATCACTTCCCACACCTTGAAACAATATTACGAAAGTGTAGAGAGCATGGGATTTATTTAAACCCTAAGAATTCTTTGTTTTGTGTCACAGAAGGAAAGATGTTGGGATACATTGTTTCAAAGGAAGGGATCAATATTGATCAGAAGATAGTTAAGGCCATCCATAAAATTGCTCTTCCATCAAGTAAGAAGGGTGTCCATTCTTTCTTTGGTAAGATCAATTTCCTAAGGAGATTCATCCCCAATTTTGCAGAACTTACTATGAGCATTTCTCACATGATGTAAGAGAAGAAAACCTTTAGTTGGTCCTCTGAAGGGAATAAATCATTTGATGACATTAAACAGGCTATTGCAAAGACTCCAATCTTGGCGTGCCTTGACTTTAGCAAATATTTCATTATCTATTGTTATGCTACTAAAAATACCCTAGCTGTTGTGTTAGCCTAGAAGAATACTGAAGATCATGAGCTCCCAATTGCATTCATGAGTTATGTCTTGAAAAATCATGAGTTGAAGTACACCATGATGGAGAAACATTCTTTTGCAGTTGTCAAAGATGTCAAGCAATTTAGGTTTTACACTCTTAATTCTCATTTTGTGGTGTTGATGCCTGATACAACAATCAAGTCCATTCTTACTCAGCAAGATTTTGGAACCAAGATAGGTAATTGGTTAGTAAAGGTGCAAAAGTATCATCTTGTTATTAGGAAAATAAATATAGTTCAAGGTAAGGGCATGTGTGAACTCATTGCTGAGGGAGCTGCTAAGGAGTTGTCCAAAGATGAAGTTGATGTCCCTATTGTTTTGTTCCTCAGCTTGATAGATGTATGGTATGTTGACATTGCTCACTTGAGTGTCAAAGAGAAGAGAGCCATCAAACTAAGGTCTGAACAATATGTGCTATGGGAAAATGCTTTGTTCAAACGAGGTATAGATAGAAGGTTTTTGAAGTGTGTAGACAAGGAACAACAAAAGAAGTTGTTCTCTACTTTTCATGTCCAGGATTGTGGAGTCATTTCTCCTTTGCTGTAACAGATCATAAAATACTTCGTGTTGGTTATTCTTGGCCCACTCTATTTAGAGATGCATCAAAATGGGTTATTAAATGTGAAGCATGCCAAACATTTGTTGGAAGACCTAAGTTTGTTGCTTTGCCTCTCAAGCCTGTAGTGATTAAAGAGCAATTTCAACAATGGGGTTTAGACTTCATTGAAGCACTTAATCCATCTTCTAGCGATGGACATACTCATGTGTTGAATGCCATAGATTACTTCACCAAGTGGGTGGAAGCCATCCCAGTCAAGAGCACTACCTCCGAGGTAGTTTGCAACTTCATTAAAGAGAATATATTGATTAGGTTTGGGAACCCAAACAAAATTGTGACTGATAATGCTTCCAAATTTTCTTCTGTTGAGATGATGGAATTATGCTATGGGTATGGGATCTCCCTTACTCATTCTTCAAACTACTATTCTGAAGGGAATGGACATGCATAATCAACAAACAAGAACTTGGTAAACATAGTTAGAAAGCTTGTAAATGATTCTTAGAGGAATTGACATAAAAAGCTATATGCTACACTTTGGGATGATAGAATTACACCCAAGAGAGAAATTGATATGTCCCCTTTCCAAGTGGTGTATGGTGTAGAAGCTCAACTTCCAGTCATGGTGGAATTTCCAGCCTTGCATCTGATGAAAGCCATTGAAGATTCAAGTTTCGGTATCTCTTTAGATAAGAGAATTTTGTACCTTCAGAAGCTCGATGAAGATAGATTGCAAGTGGTGGACAGGATAGCATCTCATCAGTTGAAAATGAAGGGTTTGTTTGACAAGAAAACCAAACCCAGAATTTTCCAAGTGGGATACATTGTGTTGCTTTGGGAAAAAAGACATGAGCCATGAGGAAGTCATGGTAAGTTTGATTCTCTTTGGCTTGGTCCTTTTAGAATCAAACATTTTGATGGATAGAAATATTGTTCTATTTGGATTATCATAGATGGTTCTCCTCTCGCACTTCCATATAGTGGGTAGTATCTAAATTTTTTCAAATCCTAGGTGACTGGGCGGTCCTTCTATATATTCTATGTATAGTGTTTCGGTTTTTGGGTCATTCCTTTGTGTTTCAATTTCTATTCCTCCCTTTTGGTTTGTTTTGTTTCTTTTCGTGTGTTATGTATGTTTCCTTGTGTTGGTTTTCCTTTCTACTCTATTTGCCCAATGGATAAGGTACTGGTCCTGCTTTTCCCCTGATTTTTCTCTATGGTTCTTGATCCTTCCTCGTGTCCTTTGTTCCAAGCCAAGTCATCCCCAAAAAGAGCCAACTGTTGTCATCCTCAAAATTACTCTTTTTTTAAAGTAAAGTTTCAAAACAAATTGAGTCATGTACCTTGGAGTATTGGATCACGTCGAGCCTAGACATTGTTTTTGGTTTTCCTATTCCATGGAGAAACAATTAGAAATTTGGGTGTACAGGTGGAGTTCCTTTCCTCTATCTGTTTATTTTCTTCCCGCAGTCAGGAACGACTAGGCATATCCTCCCTCGTTAATGTTTTCCTCAGCAGTCCACAGGTAGTACATGGAATCTCTTTGATTGGATGTGGCAGTTTGGCCATGTTTCAAGGTATTAGTAGAATCATTCACGTGTCTAAATGGCATAACTCTCAAGGGTAGGGTCCCAGCGGATAGTCCTCAAATAAGCACAGGATTTCCACATGTCCCAGGTCTAAAATGAAAAACAAAAGAAGCCCAAATTCGGCTAAGTATGGAAGGTTTAGCGAATGGCGCCACATGTGCCTCATCGACACGTAACTTCAAGATTGTCAAAGCAAGGGGAAGTTCTCAAACTTGCGCCAGTCCTCCACATGTCCCAGGTCCAAAAAAGGGATAGAGCCGGTTAGTTTAAATTGACTAAGTATGGATCAGGTCAGCGGAAGCCTCCACATGCCTGAACGACGTGCGATTTTAGAAGTGAAACCAAAGGGTATAGTTTCCAAATGAGTGCCATCTCGCCACGTGGTCAGAGTCAATATGAGAGACAGAGTTGGCCATTGAAAATTCCAAGATCAGCGGAAGGAGCCACACGTGTCAGCTTGGCGTAGCTTTCAGGAGGCAGTATCCAAAGTGGAAACTCAAATGAGTGCCATCTCTCCACATGTCTAGAGGTTAACATAAATACAAGTGGGAAGTAGGCACAAATCGGCTAAGTATAAAATAATTGGCGGAAGCTCTCCACGTGTCAGCCTAGTGCATGACTTTAAAGGAAAATAATCTAGAGACATGTTCCAAATGAGCGCCATGCTCGAATCCACGTGTCCAAGGTTAGATATACGGCCCCGCCAAATTTGAAGTTGGAGAAAGTCAAATATTAATGGCCCAAATAAAAATTCAAGGCATCCTCAAGCCCACTTTAGTTTAAATAAATCTCCCACATGGACGGTTTAAATTTAAAGTTTGCAAAGGCTGAGGTGGACGGATGTGATTCAAGGTACATCTAGTTACATTATTGCTAGACATTGGAAATGGCATCGAGGCATTGGAATAACTCAGTACATCATATTTCTCAAATCATATTCTCAAGGAATTTGTAGTAACTGACGTAACCGTTCTTGTGAAGATATTTAACGAGATTCTCAAATGCTATTGTATCGGGTTAGAATCCTGATTACTTTGAAAATGTAATTTAGAATTCGAAGTAATCAATACATAAGTTCTTTCCCCTTTCTTCTTATTGCTTTTCTTCTTTCCTTCTGGTTCTGAAACTTGGGAATCACTCTAATCCTTTTATGATAAGAAACTTTGTGTTCTTGTTTGCATATGATCTTTTGGAACTTTGTGTCTTTGCAAATTATGTCTAGTTATGAAACGTGAATGATTCTATTTTGCATCTCCTTGATTCAATATGTATAAGGTGTTTACTCTGACATCTATATCTTCCCTGAAGGTATTGTCTATGTTCTTCCTTCCTCATCTCCTTCAAAGTCTTCCATCCTCATCGCATTGATGATCTTTGTAGGCATAAGACACATTTCAAAGGATCATCTAGGATCCACACATTGAATGAAAGACTGTGCATTTGTATATAAGTTTTTGCCCTTGCTTTTCAATCAGGGAACCTCTCCCATTATAGAGGAGGGAATTTCTTGTCACCTGACTATGGTTTCATTAAAAGTGTCATTTTAAAAATCCAATAACACGGATGAAGAAAGTAGCTCCAGAGGGAAGAACTCAATTGAACATGATCCATATCTAATGTAACCAGGAAGTTGAGGTAAATTCATTGAAGTATAGTTGGTCCAAGTGCACCATTGGACTTAACTGAATACTATGAAAAAATAAAAATCTAGAAACTAAGATTGTGCACATTAACTAGGATTATGATGAAATAATCTTGTTGTCCTTGAGAAAAAAAATCAGCACACTAAAAAAGAAGAGGAGGCTAATGAGCTATAAGGAACTTGAAACATAACTGGAGAAGATCTCTATAGTGCTACATTTTATCAGAAATGAGTGATCGAGTACTCAAAGTTGAACACAGGAAATTTGGAGGAGTTGAAATCTCAGATGGTTACCAAATGTTTAGCAAACTAATTATGTATGAAAATATAGAAAAGGGCTCTATTTTTCTAACTGATATACTCAGTAGTCAACGTGATAAAACTGACAAGTCTGGAATGGCTTCAAGAGAAAAAGCAAGGAGAAAGAGTCAGAAAAAACTAAAGAAAATAAGTCCCCGGCTACACCAAGTACTTCCTCTACTGCAAATAAAGTTTTCCACAAATCTGTGAGAAGAAGAAACATTGTTCCTAGGATCACCTATGCAATGAGGTACACACATTCCTTTTATGGGTATTGTTTCTCTTGTAATCAGTTTGGACATAACGCCGCTGAATTGTAGAAATAATTCTAGTGGCTATAGAAGAAAATTTTGTTCCATCTTACACCAATTCAAATTCTAATGTTGCTTAGTACACCTATCACAAGAAAAGAAAATAATTCACTAGTAAGGAAACAAGAGCCTCCTAAACAACAAAAATTGGATATATGTGAAGAAAATATGTGAATAAGAGAAGAATGTTTTCTCAATAGTTACAGACCGCATTCCATGTACATAAAGAAAATTAAATTTGGTATTTAGATAGTGGATGATCCAGTCACATGACAGGTGATAAAAATTAAATTTATTTCTTTGTAAAATAATGCTTCAGGTGCTATGAGATTTGGTGAAAACAACTCTGCCAACATAGTTGGAAAAGGGACATTAAGTTTGGACAATGGAAAGACTATTATAGAAAATGTTCTATATACTGAAGGCTTGAAACATAACCTATTAAGTGTGAGTCAAATGTGTAAGAGAGGATACAATGTCATATTCCCAGAATGAGGATGTGATATTATCAATGGAAAACATGAATTTAGAGTTGTAAAGGCCAAGTGGACAAAGAACAACATGTATGTGTTGAATGAGATTAAACAATGAGGAATGATTCACTTATAAATTTTACTATAGCTGGTTGTGGCACAAAAAACTTAGACATATGAGCTTTTGATAATTTGGTTAAACTAAGTGTTAAATGGTGTGTGATACACATTTCCTAAGATTCTAAAACCCACAGATACACTATACAAGGTGTGTCTACATGGTAAAACAGACAAGGATGTCAGTCAAGTCAAAGTAGTAACTCTACAACAAGACCACTGGAATTGATTAATACAAACCTATGCGGCCCTACCAGAATTGAAGGAATATCAAGTGAAGTATATTTTATGTTTTTTTATAGATGATTATACAAGAATGACATGGGTAGCATGTTTTTTAAAAAAAATCTGAAGCCCTAGATAGATTTAAGAATTTCAAGGCATTAGTTGAAAATGAGAAGAACAAGAAAATCAAATGCCTAAGATTAGATAGAGGCGGTGAATTCTGGTCAAATGAATAATTCTGGTCAAATGAATTTGATGAGTTTTTGTGAAGAACATGGAATCAGGATACAATTCTTAGTCGTGCAGAATCCTCAGTAGAAATGGAGGTATTTAAAGGAATAACATAACAATGCAAGATATGGTAAGGACCATGCTTAATGAATCTAAACTCCCAAATAGGTATTGGAGTGAAGCAGCATATATTGCAGTCTATCTTCTGAAGCGAGCTCAGCTGAGAGTAAACCGTGATAAGACCCCCTATGAACTATGGAAGAATAGTCCTACAAATTTGAAGCACATCAAAGTGTTTGAAGTAAATGCAACATCAAAAGGTATGAAGAAAACTTAGGAAAATTTGACTCAAGGAGTGATGAAGGTATTGTAGACACTAAAATTAGGTCACACTCCCCTTTGGTCCCTTGACAAATAAACACCCTTCATCACATTAACCTAGCCATGGCCCCCTTCACCCCACTAATATTAATTTAATTAATTTAATTCATTTATCCTCACCATATTTATTGTTTAAATCTTAATTTAGATAATATCCACATATACACCTCACCTAGACACCTCATCTAGCCACCTCACCCTAAGACCTATTCTTAGTAAGTTACCATATCTAACTAAGACTTACCCAAACCCTAAAGATCAATGCCTACATTCTCTCTAACCACATTCCTGCATGCTTACAAGAAGCTCCCAGTCTAATCCATAGGTTAATGACACGAGATCTGAGAAAATCAAGAGGATCTCCCTAGTTTAGTAAACCTAGGAAATCTCACCTTAACTGACGCCGGTTACCCCTAACCGTCACCAGTTAAGCCAGAACCGTCGTCAGTCACCTTTAAACCCCTAAAACAACCTTATTTTGAAAGTTGGCAAAAAGGTTGGTGAAACATTAGCACATCCCTAAGAGATATCACATCTTCTGAGAATGAATTCCAGCGAGAACATGCATGCAAGGAAAGAGATCAAGAATTTTCTCCTGCACTCACCCCTAGCAAGGATTTGATCCAACCAAGCAAAAAGGAATGCAGATGCAGTCCATGCAGAAGCTCTCCTATGATTGGTGATCATCTCCAGCCTTCAACCTCTTACTAGCACCTTCATCTCTCACTCGCCGAAGTCCAGGACTAGAATCCAAGTAAGTAAAACATTATACTCCTCTGGTTCATTTCATTTTGTCATTATATTGTCACCCTTTGTTTCTCTCAGCCACCCACAAAACCTCCATTAATACTCACCCCTCCATATACCTATTAAAACCTTGCAGAATCCCACCCAAACCACCCAATACCTCATTCCAACCAACCAAAGTCCTTTGTGCAATCACAAAGGAGACCCAAAATTCATTTTGTGGCATTCCCAGTTTTCCATTGTAACCGGCGCCAGTTACACCCGACCGACGTCGGTCACCCTTAACCGGAATCGGTCTCTGTATTTTCCCATACAACTCAGAACCGTGACTTATTCACCTATGATCTACCTGAGACCTCTTTCAGACCTTCAGATATCTAGAACTAGTTATTTTCCCTTCAGATCCTATTCTAACCTAGCCTGTTAGATCATATCTTTCTTATTGTGTTTTAAGTGAGATACCTAAATCATTTCAAATTACAATAGAATTTACTTTATTACCTGCATTAAATTGTTTTAAACAGTGGACTAACAGCTGTCCTTGAAGTATCACACTTCCCGGATCTAGCACATGCTAGGAAGTTCACTGCACATATTGTTTAATTCTTTTTGGTGGTCTTACTTTCCATTACAGGTAGTTCCTCCTAGCTAAAAGGAATCTCTCACATTCAACTGTGGATTCAGAATTCATATGCGTGCAACAACCCAACAACCAGCATTTCAATATGTATTCCTCCTATGTCCGTTACCCTATCTATTTCATCAATACTTCAAAGAAACGCTCTAAGAATCAAGTGAAACATTTTGGCATGCCCGGTGGGACCCATTCGGGGTTCCTTGCATTTTATTCATTCCTAGAAAAAATTGTGTGTTTGTTTCCCTTCTAAAAAGCATACACATTACTTTTTCTTCCTTGGTAACCCACCTTTTCTTTCTATTTTCTCTAAAGGAATCCTTTCTTTTGGTGTAATTAAAAACAACCATTTCTTCATGTTTTCCACATTTAGTGAAAGAGCATCCCCCTTCCTCTTCATTTATTTTTGTCATCCAACTTCACACTTTGATTTGGGCTTTAAAAATAAGTGCATTGCATTCTGATTTATCACATTAGCTCGCATTAATTGAGGGAAACCTATATGTTGGAAGTCGTGCCCAGCTGATGGCTGACAAACAAAATCATAAAAAAGTGCATCTCTCTCTCTCTCTCTTTGAGTCATACCAAATTACACAAATTTAAAATAAATACATATTCTTAAACAACATCTTTCTTGGGAACTTCTGTCAACGATCACATTGATCTGAGGATTAGCAAGTACTCCCCAGCTCGCTGCTCTGTCAAGTCATACTTCACAGCGAAGCCCACCCCCACCATAACATAACTGAAACCTCACCTTTTAGATCTCCTTCTTCATAGGAAGCCATCCTCACCAAAAAATTCTATTTCACAATTCATATGTCAGTCCTTAAATAGCATAAGCTAAACAAACATAATAGAAAAGGCACTCCTAGGATCAAATTTTTCTTAGTGTTTATAATTGGCTTGCGTTTTGAGGTGAGAGATCACGTTCTTCATTTTTCTCGTTCATCCTTACACGCTCCTCATCAAAACTGGTGTATTTCAGCTTCACCTAAGTATGCCTGGACCATATTCTCATCATTCTTAGAATTTTGTGTCTGATTCCATATCATATTTTAATTCACAACCACCATTCTCTCATCACTATTTCAATTTCATAGTGACCGGTGTTGTTCCAGTGACCATCATCAGTTACCCTCTTACCGTTGTCGGTTATACCCAACCGGCATCAGTTCCAAGTCCTTTTGTTAACCTACGCAAAGGGACATTTATTCATCTTCATCCTTGCTATTTATTCATCTTCTTCCACTTTTCACAGCCCCTGTCATTGCTATCATTCTCATTGACGTTGTGAAACTCATCAAATTTGTCATACTTGTCATATTTGACCTTATACCTTGTTTTTCACTCACTTTCCATTTTCTACAGTGACCAGAAATGGTTACCCCTAACCAGCGTCGGTTTTTCCATAACTGGCATCAGTTAGCCTATTTCACTTTCCAACCAACATTTTGTACCTAATCCACTTTTTTACCGCCAGATTCACCTGTTCTTGTTGTTTTACTGTGTCATTTATAGATAAGCAACCCTACTGGATCAATATTGGTTCACATGGTGCTGACCTGAAGACAAGGAAGCGCACTCGTATTTCATGCTAGTTGTCAACCACTCCCACCTATTCCTTCACCACCTTCCATTTTATCACCAGCCATGGATCCCATCCAACCTATCACTATCGCTACATGAGATGAGGAGTTTACATGACTCCTTGAAAAAAACCCTGCCACTTTAGAGTTTTACCTTTCCCACTCGTCCACTCAAGATGCCTTAGGTCAGTTGATATATGGCATGCCCATATCTATCCCCCTGACTCTTGTTCCCACACCTGCATCAGCCCCATCTGGCTCTGTGCTGCCCGTATCTACTTTACCCCCAGTCATTCACAGCTAGGTCCTATACCCGCTATGACTGCTACATCTGCCACCTCCATGGCACCCACCACATCCACCATACCTTTGACAACTACCCAAAACACGACCTCATCCACCCCTAATGTCTCGCACATACCCGTAGCTACACTACCACCTCCAGTGTTAGTGACCCCTACCCCTTTTCAGAATGTGGTACTTTCCATTCCACAATCATTAGCCTCCATTTCCACGAGGGTTACCACGACCCTTCCACCTCCATATATATACTATCGACAGCCTCCCATTTCATCCATTATTCACTTCAGGTACGTACCCCCTATTTCACTGCCTTCTTCTCAATCAACCTACATGATAGCACCATACACTAGAGTTTCACCCCCATTATATGCCCAAAACCAACCCTCTCATGCTACATGAAGCACCCAATCATTGCAACCTACCAATGACCTAATCAAATTGATGATGGACAAGATACAGACATTGGAGGCATTGGTCTCTGGCTCCCAAAACACTCTCACCTATGAAAAGATTTGCAACGAGCCCATCCACCATACATTCCTATTTTCCCATACCCCATGCATTGGGAAATGCCTAAATTCAATCATTTCAATAGCAAATAAGACCCACAAAATCATTTGTAGTTGTTCAAATATGGATGTTATCTGATCACGCAGGATGACGCTTTCCTATTGTGAACCTTTCCCATGTCTCTAACTAGACCTACATTAGACTGATATGGTGGGTTACCTAGACACTCTATATTCTCATTCAATCAGGTAGCCCAAGCCTTCTTGGATCATTTCTCTATCAATATTGTCAAGAAGGTTACCATGACCGACCTATACTCCACGCATTAGTATGAGGACGAATCTATCACAGATTTTGTTTCCCACTGGCATAGCTTAATCAATCAACACACCTTCCAACTGCCCCAAACAGAACGCATCAAACTCTTCACATGGGCTTGTGCTAGACATATCTCACTGACCTTATAGGTCAAAACTTTCCGAACATTCGATGAAGCATTCACTATGGCATGAAAGTTAGAGATTTGGGCCATCAAAGTGAAGAAAATCCAATTACGCAATAATAATTTGACATTCAAGACAAATGATACCTCTTCTTCTTCCAAACCACAAAATAATTATTCAAAAACTAAGCGTACCACTAATGCAGTAGAACTCAAGGCTGGCCCATCTCATCCATCAAATCAGGCTACCCCCTCATCTATTCTCTCACCCATCATACTTTTCAATTTAGACGAGAACATAAGAAATACACCCCAATTGGGGAACCTTACTCTTTTGTCTTAGAAAATGTTATCAAAGTTGGAGCTATTACCCTTCCACCTATAAAACCACACACTGGTTTTGACCTTACTCGCCCCATGCCCGCATGGTATAAATAACATGACTTCTATAACTATCATCGAGTAAAGGGTCATAGTAATAGAAATTGCATCACTTTCAAGAATATTGTCCAAGAAATGCTCGAGAAAGTCAAGTTAACCATGGATAATCCTAACACACTTGCCAACCAAAACCTACAAATCTTCAAGAAACCATTTCCCAACCATGCCCCTTCATCTGATCCAACCGGTGAGACCTCAACTCATGATACCCATACCCGTGAGGTCCACACTATTTTTAATGACATACCTGTCACCTCCCAATTACCTCACATTCTGTCCATAGAGGAAATACTTGCCCGAAATCCTCCTTCCACGTTGGAACCCACCGCACCTACTCCTCGACCCACAAAGGAACACCTTCAATCTCCTTCATCACCTACAAAGGAGTCTTCCAATAACATTGAGACCATTTTACCTTTGGCTTCTCCACTTAGAGAACCAATACCCATAGTACCTCCTCCACCCACAGAGGAGCACCTACCTATTCCTCCACCTACAAAGGAGCACCCATCATAGACCCAGTCGAGATACCTTTGCCTCTTGGTGAACATTCTCCATCAACTACCCAAGATCCTGCAGACCTACTTTCCGCTCTCTTACCCATGGAAGCTGAAGCTAGCCAATTTCCCATCTGAAAGACACATTTTACGGGAATTTCCATTAAGTCCTCATCAACTCAACCCATAGATATGTTGTTCTCACATTTGGCTGATCACTTGGATTATGTGGATAGGGATTTATTATGGGGGTGTCTTCTGCTTCCGGTCTCAACACAGATGCAGATGTCACTTACTGATACTTCCACTATCTACCCAAAAGTATTTCGACCAATCGAACCAAACACAACCACCTCTATCACAACTCCTTCCACGACACCTATCAAATCTCAAACCACACCCTTACCCATAACCCAACCTATATTTAAACCTAAACCCACACCTATGGCATCTTCCTCTACTAAACCTATTACCATTTTAGGGGTCACGCCAACGTCCAGCATTACTCATCCACCTATCAAACCTGATTTAGCTACATCCTCCAAAGTCCACACCACACCTACTCCAACACCCAAACAGAAGAACCAAACCTATCGACCTCATACCCTAGTTGCGCCAATCACACCAACACCTAACATGTCTATCTTAAGACCTCAGTTTCCCAGCATGGTCAAGAAACCTCCACCCATCAATAAACCAAAAACACAACAACCCATTCCTTCCTCACAAACCTCTAACCTACCCAGACACCCAACACGACTTACACACACACCTGAAAAATTGCTACCACCCATACCTCTAATACCCTCAACTATTTCTTCACTACCAACTACACTCCAGTCATTGTCCCTCACACCCCATGTGCAACCTGCGTAATCTACCTTCACAGCACCTTCGTTATCCCTATGGGTAAATCACCCTCTTCCCCCATCTACTTTTCCTTTTAGACCTCATACACCCATATCACCTTTACCCAAGAAGGTGCAACCCAAAAACAAAACTACACTACCCCACAATAAGAAAGTTAGAACAACCACACACCCTCCTACCCATCCATCTACTATACCCCCACCTAAATAGACATGACCAATGCCTAAGACAACACCAGCACCCAAAATCATGACTCGACCTACTCCCCCTCTTCCAAAGACCGTTCCTCAACAATCAACCACATCTACACCCAAACCCACGTTCACTTCCCATTACGATCCACTAGCGGGGTCCTATGCCAACATTTTAACCAACCTCCTTGGGACTTCCGTCATCACATTACCACTACTCAGACCTTACAACCCCCTAAAACCCAAGCCAAAAGGGTTTGACGACACCAAAATTTGTACATACCATCATGTTCCAGGGCACAATGTGGAGAATTGTAAGGCTTTAAAATCCGTCCTTATCTAGTTGTGTCCTTTTGAAGCCAACTTTGATGATGACGACCTTCTCGACATGGAACTTACTTCACTAACACCCATTCCCATAGTCCCCACTCAACACCCATGACCTCCACCCTCACAGCTCCTAGAGCCACCTCCAAGATTTGAAATTAACATGGTTCGCATCAGAGAACTTGCCACACCACCACCCAAATGTCGTTGAGCCCAGCTCACCTCACAGGGTTTTTCTCCTTAGGTAGGTTTTTTCCCGTCGTGTCATTATACCACTCACCCTACACCTTCTCTATTTTCCAACTCCCCTTAGATCAACATGATACATGTCACTACCCATTCTCAGAAGGATAAGGGAAAAGAAAAGGCAACCAACCCACCAACTAATCCCATACCCAACATACCATCTGCACCCATGCCTGAAATCACTATTCGTGGCCCCACATATTCTATTTCTAATGGGGTTACACATTACACCATGCTCAAACAATTACACCAGTCTCCCCTCAAAATGTCCTTATATGACCTCATCCAAACTTCAAAATCCCATCATTAATCTCTCATGGAGGTTCTTCAATCTATTGAGGTTTTACCCAATGACCCTACACTCGTAGCCTTCATTATCACACCCCATGATGTAGCCTCTCTTACCAAATTACCACCTTCATCTTCACCCCATCCTACTCACCAAGTAGCCTCCCTTAACTTCTTAGAGGAAGATATCGTGCCACACTAAAATGATGACCTAGACCTGTTATCTCCGTTTTGAGTTCACGACAAAACGATTAGATAACCCCTACGAAATTTTTGAAGTTGATTTTGCATTTTGGCCTCATATTGAGAAATTCAGGTTTTCGGGTTTGTCCGACAATTCGACATGAGTTTTAAACATGCTTTGGGTCGCCTGTCTTCCGAAACCCGAAACCCGCTTCATATTGAGAAAATCAGATTTTCAGACCTCCGGCGCATCGGAACATGCCTAATTCAAAACATGTTTTGTGTCACCTGTTCCCCGATACCCGAAGTCTGATTTAGTCCTTTTTGTCGGGTTTTCGGAGCTGTGAAGCATCTAAACATCTCATGCTTCATGTCTTGTGTATCCCGAAACCCGAAACCCGAATTGCACTAAGCCCCCTTGTGTCAGGTTTTCGGACCTCTCTAACATGCTGACATGACATTCATGCCGAGTTGTCGGTGAGTTGGCACGTGCCGAGCTGAAGTGTATTAATTACAATTTTCTTATAAATACGCGGATTTCCACGTCATTTTTACCGGACGTATTTTAAACTCATGGATTTTTCATACATGCTCTTCCAACCTCGAAACCCGAAAGCTCATCTGTGCTCGATTGAATCGCCATTTTTCAATCTTCCCTTTCTCTGGTTGAAGGTATTTCTCTCTCCATTCTTGGTTCCTAGTTTTTATGGATTGATTCCGCGTGAGTTCTTCCCATTTTCTTGCTGGGTTTTGAGGGATTTTTATTCTTCTTCTTTCTGGAGTTATTTTGAAAAAGGGGTTTAGGTTTTAGGGTTTATCTCTTCTAAATTACCATTTGGTGCTATTTCCTCAAAGTTTTATTATATGCCTGGTACATAAATGATTAAAAGGAGATTGCATGTTGGAAATTCAACAAAAAAACCATGTTTTTCTCTTCTGGGGTTTCAAAGGTTGTTTTGCAGTGTCGCAGACCCAAAGTATATTGAAGGATTGGCGTACCAGACTTTCTAGTGTTCTCGACATCATCGGCAGTACCGGGCTTTCCCAAAGTTCCGACATTATCAAACGTGTCGGGTTTTTCAGAAGTTCCGACATTATCAAACGTGTCGGGTTTTTCGGAAGTTCCGACACCTCCAGCGCATTCGGTTTTCAATATTTCCCGACATCCTCCTTGCCAGTATCGGATTCTTCCGTTCTTCCGGCATATGCAGCAGGTCAGGATTCTCACAGTGAGCAGTGTCTTCTAAGCTTCGAAACTTTCTTCCTTCGATATCCTTCATGTCGGACCCTGGTCCATCTCAGGAAAAGACCCAGAAGTCAGGCAAAATGAAATATAAGTTTAAAAAGCTGGAATCTCCATCGTATATTTACTGCAACTACGACATCCGAGACACCGAACTCGGAAATATAGACATTGAAGATTTCTGGAGCAGGGTGAGGAGTTCCTCCCAAACTCCATGGATGAAAACTATAGCCGATAGTGGCTTGCCTCTCACAGTGGGTCTTCCCATGTCCGCTCAGTGTCCAGAATTCATCTTGGCTTGTGCGTCCAGTTATGACTCAGCGTCTCGTTCTGTGAGAAGTCAATCAGGTGAAGTAGTGGTCAAATTGGATGGAGGTTATTTAGATGATCTCCTAAAACTACCCAATTTTGACGAGTATGGAGAGTTGGACATCAAGTCAGCTCAGAAATCCTGGGACAACGATCAGGAAGACTGCATCAAACATGTGAACAAGAAGTTCCTGATCAAGCCCAAACCAGCTGTCTCCAGATTTCCAAGGATTATCCCCAAGAGTGATTTAATCCAAGAAATCAATGACATCATTACCCTGCTGAGTCAGGTTTTTGGTTTGCCTGAATTGAATGTATTTCAAGGATGGATGTATCAATTTATGATCACCATCAAGAAGAATCAGCAAGGGATCGACTGGGGTACTCTCATCAGCAATGAGATTGATTCCCAAATGACAACGGTCTTGTCAACTGGGAAATTTTATATGTCTTCATATGTCACATACGCAGCAGCTGAGATGAGGAACTATCCTGGGCTGGATACCAATGGAAGCAGAACGGTGAACCAGGTGTATCAATACTTCCCTCAATTGAAAAATAAGGGGTCCAAAGACCATTTCAGGAGGGTGAATGATGCCTTCTTCTATGAAAATATCTGCAGGATAAACCCTGAGCTGAGGAAGACAAGAGTCTTAGATGAGGCTTGGGCTGAAGTTTCTAAATGGGGATGTATCTTCTTACAATTCAAGAAGTTTACATATCTTCGGGTGGTCATGTACTCGGGAGATCCTTTTCACCTGCCCCGATATCCAGGGGATAGACTGATATTGATGGAGTTGGTTAGGAAGATGTTGTATTTCCATAAATTTCAACAAAGCAAACATAAGGCTGTTGTATCCTTCCCAATTTCTATTGGGAGATATACTTGCTCAATAGTAGTGAAAGCCAAAAATGTTGTCCACGAACTTCAGGACAAATTGAAGAAGCATATGAAGCCTCGAGATGGTTTTGATATCCGAGGAGTGCTCAGAGCATATGGAACCCAGCATTTGCACAGGCCAAACATAGAGGATATTTGGGTGGATCTACGTAATGAGGTTGCTGTTCGCAGAAAGGATAATAGCAGATTGACTTTGCTGAGATTCAAACACTGGAGCTTACTGATTTACCAGAGGGTACAGGTGACAATGAAAGTGTTTTGGATCTTTCCTATGATGGACTAAAGGAGGATCAATATGTTTTCCCACCTATTGATTGGTCAGCCAGTGAAAAAGCCTCTATTACAGATAGGTCAGCTCTAATCCTTGCTCACACCAAAGCATGGCTCTCCTCTTAGGGAATGAATTTTAAAGATGATAAGTTTTCAAAGTTGGCTGCTTCAGAGGCGGGGCCCTCCAAAAAGGAAAAGGACAGAAAATCTTCTAGGGAGCCTATAAAGGTCAAGATTGTCAAAAAGAGAAAAGAAAGAGAAATCTCTTCAATTGTTTCTCCAGTAGAAATGGTGAATGTGCCAGAATCACCAACACCACTAGAAATAGGAGAAATTAATTTGGAAGGAGGAAGGCATCTTCTGTCTTCACCATTTACTGATTGCTCAACTGAAGAGACCTTATCTCTTGAATCCAAGGCTTTGGAGTCTGGATCTGTGCCTCTTTCCTCACAACCACTCCTACCTCCTTATTCTCCATCAACTTCTGCAACCATGGCCAGTATTTTCTCTGGACTTTCACCCCTCTCTGTTGGTACCCAAGTGATCACCAACATGCCCCCTCCTGTGCCTCTTTTTATTGGATCTACTACCACATTGATAACTATTCCTCCTCCACTAGTAGAATCTTCTCCCCTTGAGGGTATGATACCAGCTTCTGCAACCATGGTAACTCCCTCTGATATGCCGCAATGGCTACTCGAGCAAAATCCAGGGAAGAGGAAGATTGTGCCCCTACCAGCCTTTGATTTCAGCTCACTCAAGGCTCCTACTAGAGAGGATATAACAGCCTCTGATTATCAGGTAACCAGGGTGGCTCTAGGGAAAGTGACAGCAGAAGGGGCGCAACAAGATGCACGGGATTCCATAAATGTGTTGTGCCAAAAGTTGAAAGAAACAAAGGATAGCAGAGATGAGCTTAAGGAAAAAGTGGAGTAGTTGACAGAGGTTTTGATTAAACTCTAAAAACCCCTTGAATCCATACCACCTTCTTCTGTTTCTGTCGGATTCGATTTCTCATCGATGCCTACAATTGAAAAAATTGCTAAAAAAGGAAGGGTAGTTGATGAATGGATCCAAAGGTTGCTCCAACAGGGGAAGGATGTAATTCAAGATGTGGTGCAAGTTCATCAGTCTTTGGGGGACATTCAGAAGGAGGGAGAGAAGATGGATGAGGAGATTTCTCAAGAAATTAGACATCTTGATTTGACTTATGAAGCTCTCCAGGTGTTAAAGCAAATACCAGCACATCTCTTGGTAGAAGAAGGTATTCTCCCACATACAGATAAGCATTTCCAGCTGACCAAGGCCATCAGGTTCAGAATAAAGATTCTCAATGAAGCCTGCAGTAAGTTCAGAGAATCAAGGGATAAATTGATTGATGGGAAAAGTGATCTGGAAGAAGAATTGCTGAAGATTTTTCCAAAGGTGTCAGTTGGGAACTCAGGTATCCTATTAGCAGATGATCTCTTCAAGCAAATCCAAGAGTCTGTTCAACATGAACCAATAAGCGGATTTGACCTTGAGATCATGGATTGGGTTGTAAGGTTTGAACATTCTTTGGAGGCCTTAAGAAAGCTCAGCAAAGGATTGAAACAGCTTCTTGGCACTGCCAGCGATGTTCATGAAACCTGTGAAATTTGGAATGATCATTCCACTGTGCCTGATGAAAACGAAATGCAAGGCATAATTCAGAAGTTCCAGGAATTTCAGAGCAAATAGTCTCAGCTGGAGGAAGAAAAAGAGGAAGGAGCAAAGGATGATGATTCAGATTAAGTCTCAACGTTTCATGTCATTTCAATCTTGAAATTGACATGTCTTTTTCATTTCTGTTTCGTCACAGTTTTGAATCATGTTTTGACTTGATCTCCTGCGTGAGAATCAAGCAAAACAGAACTCTTGTTAAATGCTATTTTTTAGGATCTGCCCTATTTTATCTCTACTTCTTTTGTTATAAATAAGGAATGCTTATGCATTCCAAAGGGTCGAGATTTTTTGGAATATTTAGGGGCTATTGGAAAGAAGAAAAACTTTGTGTTTTCATTCAATCATTTTGAAGAATAGGAATCGATATTGTTTTACAGACTTTTTGTTGTGGAATATATCTTACTTAAGACAGTGTTCTTATGTTCATGATCTTAAGCTATTCTTTGCATAGCATCTTAGTGTTTCTGATTATTTCAGACATTATATTTGTGATCTAAAACTCGTATGATTATTTCGTGCTCTGTGTTTACTCAAAAGAAAATATGTTTCTCCCATTTCCTTTCTATCGCGCTTCTTTCATTGTAACAGTTTCTAACCCAGTTCGTTTAAGGAAGAAATACCCTTGAATCGTGTGAATGTGGATTTCAGGATTTCATCCCAACCCCCAATGGTTAGATTAGTGTGAATACTGTATATATTGTTTACCGTGTTTTAGATTAGCAATAAGCAGGCAGCCTCACCTGTCTTTGAGGAGGGATTTAATCTCATATACTGTGGTTGAACCTCATATTTTTTGACAAAATATCTAACCAACAGTTTTTGGCGACTCCACTGGGGAGTACGGATCTATAGTATAAAGCTTCTCCTCTCTGTGGTTGGCAACTCCGTTTTTGCCTTATTTTCAGCAAGATCTCCTTCCAGTTCAAGCTGGCTAGGAAAATCTTTACTCGGTCCCGCCGAGCTGAAGGTGAAATTGATCCACTCTTTGAGTTACTGCAACAGCACAATTTCAGTCTTTCTCTCGACAGCATTGTCTCTAACTGAACCAGAAGTTCTTCACCTGTTTGGAGAAACCGGATCCCCGTGGAACGGGAAGCATCTGCAACTTGTCGTGCACTACTCTTGTCTGATACTCGGATCCCTGTACGCACTCTTTTTAGAAGGATGGCGGTTCAACCTGTGCCTTGGGGCACAGTTATTGGTCCTCTTTCTTTGACTCCTCCATTGAATGAGTTACCACGTGGATCGTGTAAAAACATTCCCAAGTTCAATGGGGATGGGAAGCAGCATCCTGACGAGCACATTGCATCTTTCTTTGTTGCATGCGGTGTCCTCAGAGTAGCCCACAAATATGTCTCCATCTGACTCTTCATTAAAACATTGCAGGGTGTAGCAGCCGAATGGTTTTATCATCTCCTGAATGCATGCATCGCAAACTAGGCTACCATGCGGACTAAGTTCGAAGCACGTTTCAAACCAGCCAAAGATTCCCATGCTTTGTTAGCTTAGCTCACACATATGAAGAAGGAATCGCATGAACCTATGCGGGAATTCATGGCAAAGTTCAACAAGCTGATCCGGAAGATTCCAGAAATAGCTGTACCTACTCTGGAAAACCAAAAATGCTTCTTCATCAATGCTCAACCTCCTGATATAAGCTTTTTATTAAGAAGGTCAGTTATCCCAGATTTGGCTACTGCTCAGTCAACAGCTACTGAAATAGAGGATGATCTCATCTTGGCCGGAAGGATCAAGAAAGACATACCCAAACTCAAAAATCAAGGTTCTTCTCAAGGTAACACTGATCCTATGTTTCAAAAAATGGCTAACGATTTGATTGCTTTAAAAAAAGCAAATGTCCCAACAGGGTGAGAAATGTTCTGTATCGGGATATCCCTAGACAGAATTTCAATAACAACAATGGTGCACCTATCAGAGATAGGCCATGGTTAACTCTTGCTCAACCAAGACTAGCAATTGAAGCTCCTCTCGTCAAGGCAGTAGTAGAAATAATTGAAGAAGAAGATGAACCAGAAGAACAAGAATCCTGTGAGGCTTTCGAAGCTTCAGGATATGCTAATGAGTCTTATGACGAGTTAGCTGGCGACTCCAGCATTGGGTATTTGGAATATCATGAAGATGAATGTGCACCAGATGGTCAGTCATTTGCTGTCTTCACTCAGTCCCAATCTCAGAATCCCAGAAAACCTCTTGAAAACACTAAGGAGAAGAATAAGGAACCTCCCATATCCATAGTTAAGAGGGGTACTCCTATTTCGGCACAAACTGAAAGAGAGGTTACCAAAAAGGCAGCTACTCCTTATTCTCTGTCTCCTAAGATCAGTGCCTCAGCACAAGCTCATGTAATTAGATCTGAGCCTACCATCATTCCTTCTTATACTGCTTTTGACATTATTGATCATGCAAAGAGAACCAAAATTCAAATGTCAGAAGCAGAATACCTTCAGTCGAATCCTGAACAGTTTGAAAAGCTGGCCAAGTTCATCAGAAGTAAAGCGGCTGTTCCATTACCTTCAAAAGGTCTCCTTCCAAATCCTACTCAACTCCCACCACAGAACAATCTAACCTCTGCTTCTTCCTCAGGAAAAATCGAACCATTCTATTTGTCTCTACTTATAAATGGGTTTAAACTCAGCAATTGCATCATCGACTCAGGAGCCTCTGATAATGTTATGCCCACAAAAGTGGCCCATGCCCTTGGACTTACTTTGACTAAGTCATATGGACGGTGCTACTCCATGGAAACTAAGCAAGTCCCTTTGATTGGTCAAATCAAGGACGCACAGTTTGCATTTGTTGCCTTCCCTGAGAAGAGAGTGAAAATGATTATTCTGGTTGCCGACATTCCTGCAGCTTACGGTATCCTCCTGGGTAGAGGATTTTGTAAAGATGTCGGAGGAGAGATTAATATGGATTGGACCAAAGCTAAGATCTCGGTCAATGGGGTTCATCAGGTTCTTCATCCTGAACCACAGGCGAAGTATTTGGTGACCAAATCAGATGATCCAAAAGCTCAGATTCTTTTCGAAGATGCTAGCTTTGGGAATTATTTCATGACTTCAGAGATACCCATTGTAGATGTTGAAGAAGAAGATCCCAATGCTATTTGGATGCTCGAATTTGATGGTAGCTGCTCAACCTCTGGATCAGGCGCTGGTGTTGTTCTTATATCTCCTAGCTCCGAGATTTTCCCATCAGCTTACAAGTTGCAATTTGATAATACTAACAACACGGATGAATATGAAGCCCTGTTATTAGGATTAGAATTGGCCAGACAGAAGGGAATCTGAAATCTCAAGGTTCAAGGAGATGCGGAGTTGATTGTCAATCAGGTCAGGGGTATATATCAGGGGAAAAATGATTGGTTGAAACATTACCGGAATAAAGTTTGGGATAGTATAGAATGCTTTGATGCATTTTCTATTAAGGCAGTTTTGAGAGATTATAATGACAAGGCTGATTCTTTGGCCGTATCTGCATCCCTTCTTCTTCCTCATCCTCAGTTCAAGCAAGATACATACTCTATTGAGATTGTGTATCGTCCCAGTATCCCAGATAATGCAACTCATTGGAAGGTGTTCAATGATGATCAATAGGTGTTGGCTTTTCTAGAAAAGGCTGACAATTTCAGTGAGTTATATTTTGAAGGTTCAGAATCAGCCTTCCATGAAACTATTTTAGATCCATATCAGGAGGTTGATGGTGAATTTATCCAGCTGAAAGGCAACAAGATACCTAAAGGTTTGGTTTCTTTGGAGGGCTTGTTTGATAAGCATGATCGTTTTATCCAAAACAAAAGGAAAGTTGAAGGAGCTTCTTCCTCTGAAGTAGATCAAATCAATCTAGGTTCGTCTGATCAACCTCGGATGGTGAATATTGGGAAATGTTGTTCTCCTGAATAGAAGGCAAGATTTACTTCGCTTTTAAAGAAATACATCGATGTGTTGGCCTGGTCTTATGCAGATTTAAAATCCTTTAAGCCCAAAGATGTATAGCACAGTATCCCTTTGAAGCTTGATGTGAAGCCGTACAGACAAAAGCAAAGACATTACAATCCCAAGATCTCAGGAACTATCCTGGCAGAAATTCAGAAGATGTTAGATGCTAGAATTATTTTCCCAATCCATCACTCCACTTGGATTGCTAACATTGTTCCTGTCAGGAAGAAGAATGGCGAAATCCGGATCTGTGTTGACTTCCAGAACTTGAATCAGTCCTCACTGAAGGATAACTATCCCTTGCCTATCATGGATCAGGTATTACAAACTGTTACTGGATCGGAAATGCTTTCCATGCTCGACGGATTTTCAGGATATAATCAAGTCGAGGTAACCACAGAGGATCAACACAAGACGGCCTTCACGACCCCATGGGGTACCTTTGCTTACAGAAGGATGCCTTTCAGCTTGATCAACGCCGGAGCCACTTTTCAGAGAGCTATGGACTTGGCATTCAGAGATTTGATGGGCAAGGTCATAGTTGTGTATTTGGATGACTTGACTATTTTCTCTAAAAAACGGAATGATCATTATGATCATTTAGAACAACTAGTTTTGAAATGCAGACGTCACGGGATTTCATTGAATCCTAAGAAGTCCATGTTCGAGGTGACCGAAGGAAAGCTGCTGGGTCATATTGTGACTAAAGAAGGAACCAAAATTGACCCAGAAAGGGTAAAAGCCATTCAGAGTCTTACCTTACCCACAAGTAAAACCGGAGTTCATTCTTTCTTCGGAAAGGTTAATTTCCTGAGAAGGTTTGTACCTGATTTCGCTGACAAAACCAAGGATATCCTTGGAATGATGAAAGGAAAAGTTCCATTTCAATGGAGTACAGAAGGGAAGCTTGCATTCAAAGAAATCAAAAGAGCAGTTGCTTGCGCTCCTATCTTAGTATGTCCAGACTTCAAGAAATATTTCATCATGTACAGTTACGCCTTTGCTCACACAGTGTCAGCGATCCTAATGCAGGAAAATGCGGAAGGCATCGAAGATCCCATCGCGTTCATGAGCTGTCCACTAAAAGAACATGAATTGAAGATGTCACAGATTGAAAAGCATGCTTACGTAGTGGTACGAGCAGTAAAACATTTCAGGTACTATGTGCTGAATTCCCATACTCTCGTTCTCGTTCCTGATACTGCTGTTAAATCCATTATGACTCAACAAGAGCTGGGAAGTCAACGAGGTACTTAAATAGCTAAGGTTCAGGAGTATGATTTAGACATCAGGCCTACCAAGTTGGTACGAGGAAGGGGCCTGTGCCAATTAATTACAGAAAATCATGCCGAAGCAGAGTATGAAAAGACTCAAGACACTTCTTCAGAGCTGCCCATGGTGCTTTTCGTGAGTACGACCGATGAATGGTACATGGACATTGCTTTCTTCCTAACTTATGGTGAATGCCCCCCGCATTTAAATCAAAAGGAGAAGAGGACTGTCAAGTTGAGATCTGCAAAATACCTTTTGTGGAATAATGCAATATACAAGAGAGGTATTGATGGTGTCTTCCTGCATTGTGTTGATAAATCACAACAGGAAAAGTTATTGGAGTGCTTTCATAGCCTAGCATGCGGAGGACATTTTTCATCTTCTGTAACAACTTATAAGATCCTACGGGCTAGGTACTATTGGCCTACTCTCTTCCAGGATTTAGTAGAATGGGTGTCCAAGTATGAAGCTTGTCAACATTTTGTTGGTCGCCCCAAGTTAGCAGCTCTTCCTCTGAAGCCTATAGTGATTGAAGAACCTTTTCGCCAATGAGGGATTGATTTCATTGGAACATTGAATCCTACCTCCAGTGCTGGACATAACTACGTGCTGACTGCTACAGACTATTTTACCAAGTGGGTAGAAGCCGCACCAATCAAGCAAGAAACTTCTGAAGGTATTTGCAAGTTCCTTAAGGAAAATATAATTGTCAGATTCGGTGTGCCTCATAAGATTGTAGCTGATAATGCCTCTAATTTCTCATCACACAAGTTGACAAAATTTTTCTATGGATTTGGCATCACTCTGGCTCACTCATCTGATTATTATCCTCAAGGCAATGGGCAAGCTGAGTCCAGCAATAAGAATCTGGTTACCATAATTAGGAAACTAGTGGATGAAAATCAGAGGACATGGCACATAGCATTGTATGATGCGTTGTGGGCTGATCAGATCACTCCAAAGCGAGCCATAGGGATGTCTCCTTTCCAGGTGCTATACGGGATTGATGCTGAGATACCTATCTCAGTAGAATTACCGGCCTTGCAGTTGGAAAAAGCGGTTGAAGATGTGGCTTTTCAGAGTTCTATCGAGAAGAGGGTTATGTACCTAGCCAGGCTAGAAGAGGAACGAGTCAAGGTGGTTGATCGTATCGCAGATCATCAGAGCAGAGTGAAGAAAATTTCTGACAAAAAATCAAAGTAGCATAACTTCCAGATTGGAGATTTGGTGTTGCTTTGGGATAAGAGAAGAGAACAAAAAGGAATGCACGGGAAGTTTGATTCTTTATGGAAAGGACCTTTCAAAATCCATGAGATGAATGGCGAAAATAGTTTCCTACTATCATATCTGGATGGAGGACTACTACCGTTGCCTTTCAGTGGACAACACCTAAAGCTGTTCCACCATTAATGCAAGATGCTCTCTTGCATTGTACATTTTTTACTTTGTTTTGTTGTGTGTTTGCTTTTGGTTTTAATTCTTTCTTCGTTTTGTTTTGTTTTGGTTTTCTTATTTTCTCTGTAGCCCAATGGATAAGGCTCTGGTCCATGAGACCAGAGATTCTGAGTTCTCTTCCTTCGGTATTACAAAGAAAGTCCCCAGCTGGAGCCAGCTGTTATCTCTGTTTTGATTTCACGACAAAACGATTAGATAACCCCTACGAAATTTTTGAAGTTGATTTTGCATTTTGGCCTCATATTGAGAAATTCAGGTTTTCGGGTTTGTCCGACAGTTCGACATGATTTTTAAAGATGCTTTGTGTCACCTGTCTTCCGAAACCCGAAACCCTCTTCATATTGAGAAAATCAGGTTTTCGGACCTCCGGCGCATCGGAACATGCCTAATTCAAAACATGTTTTATGTCACCTGTTCCCTGATACGTGAAGTCCGATTTAGTCCTTTTTGTTGGGTTTTCGGAGCTGTGAAGCATCTAAACATCTCATGCTTCATGTCTTGTGTATCCCGAAACCTGAAACCCGAATTGCACTAAGCCCCCTTGTGTTGGGTTTTCGGACCTCTCTAACATGCTGACATGGCATTCATGCCGAGTTGTCGGTGAGTTGGCACGTGCCGAGCTGAAGTGTATTAATTACAATTTTCTTATAAATACGCAGATTTCCATGTCATTTTTACTAGACGTATTTTAAACTCGTGGATTTTTCGTACATGCTCTTCTAACCTTGAAACCCGAAAGTTCGTCTGTGCTCGATTGAATCGCCATTTTTCGATCTTCCCTTTCTCTGGTTGAAGGTATTTCTCTCTCCATTCTTGGTTCCTAGTTTTTATGGATTGATTCCGCGTGAGTTCTTCCCATTTTCTTGTTGGGTTTTGAGGGATTTTTATTCTTCTTCTTTCTGGAGTTATTTTGAAAAAGGGGTTTAGGTTTTAGGGTTTATCTCTTCTAAATTACCATTTGGTGCTATTTCCTCAAAGTTTTATTATATTCCTGGTACATGAATGATTAAAAGGAGATTGCATGTTGGAAATTCAACAAAAAAAAACCTTGTTTTTCTCTTCTGGGGTTTTAAAGGCTGTTTTGAAGTGTCGCAGACCCAAAGTATATTGAAGGTTTGGTGTACCGGACTTTCCAGTGTTCCCGACATCATCGGCAGTGCCGGACTTTCCCAAAGTTCCGACATTATCAAACATGTCGGGTTTTTCATAAGTTCCGACATTATCAAACGTGTCAGATTTTTCGGAAGTTCCAACACCTCCAGCGCATCAGGTTTTCAAGATTTCCCGACATCCTCCTCGTCAGTATCAGATTCTTCTATTCTTCTGGCATATGCAGCAGGTCAGGATTCTCACAGTGAGAAGTGTCTTCTGAGCTTCGAAACTTTCTTCCTTTGATATCCTTCATGTCGGACCCTGGTCCATCTCAGGAAAAGACCAAGAAGTCAGGCAGAATGAAATATAAGTTTAAAAATATGGAATCTCCATCGTATATTGACTGCAACTACGACATCCGAGACACCGAACTTGGAAATATAGACATTGAAGATTTCTGGAGCAGGGTGAGGAGTTCCTCCCAAACTCCATGGATGAAAACTATTTCCGATAGTGGCTTGCCTCTCGCAGTGGGTCTTCCCATGTCCGCTCAGTGTCCAGAATTCATCATGGCTTGTGCGTCTAGTTATGACTCAGCGTCTCGTTCTGTGAGAAGTCAATCAGGTGAAGTAGTGGTCAAATTGGATGGAGGTTATTTTGATGATCTCCTAAAACTGCCCAATTTTGACGAGTATGGAGAGTTGGACATCAAGTCAGCTCAGAAATCCTGGGACAACGATCAGGAAGACTGCATCAAACATGTGAACAAGAAGTTCCTGATCAAGCCCAAACTACCTGTCTCCAGATTTCCAAGGATTATCCCCAGGAGTGATTTCATCCAAGAAATCAATGACATCATTACCCTGCTGAGTCAGGTTTTTGGTTTTCCCGAATCAAATGTATTTCAAGGATGGATGTATCAATTTATGATCACCATTAAGAAGAATCAGCAAGGGATTGACTGGGGTACTCTCATCAGCAATGAGATTGATTCCCAAATGACAACAGTCTTGTCAACTGGGAAATTTTATATGTCTTCATATGTCACATACGCAGCAGCTGGGATGAGGAACTATCCCAGGCTAGATACCAAGGGAAGCAGAACGGAAAACCAGGTGTATCAATACTTCCCTCAATCGACAAAGAAGGGGTCCAAAGACCATTTCAGGAGGGTGAATGATGCCTTCTTCTATGAAAATATCTACAGGATAAACCCTGAGCTGAGGAAGACAAGAGTCTCAGATGAGGCTTGGGCTGAAGTTTCTAAATGGGGATGTATCTTCTTACAATTCAAGAAGTTTACATATCTTTGGGTGGTCATGTACTCAGGAGATCCTTTTCACCTGCCCCGATATCTAGGGGATAGACTGATATTGATGGATTTGGTTAGGCAGCTGTTGGATTTCCATAAATTCCAACAAAGCAAACATAAGGCTGCTGTATCCTTCCCAATTTCTATTGGGAGATATACTTTCTCAACAGTAGTGAAAGCCAAAAATGTTTTCCATGAACTTCAGGACAAATTGAAGAAGCATATGAAGCCTCAAGATGGTTTTGATATCTGAGGAGTGCTCAGAGCATATGGAACCCAGCATTTGCATAGGCCAAACATAGAGGATATTTGGGTGGATCTGCGTAATGAGGTTGTTGTTCGCAGAAAGGATAATAGCAGATTGACTATTGCTGAGATTCAAACACTGGAGCTTGTTGATTTACCAGAGGGTACAGGTGACAATGAAAGTGTTTTGGATCTTTCCTATGATGGACTAAAGGAGGATCAATATGTTTTCCCACCTATTGATTGGTCAGCCAGTGAAAAATCTTCTATTACAGATAGGTTGGCTCTAATCCTTGCTCGCACCAAAGCATGGCTCTCCTCTTGGGGAATGAATTTTAAAGATGATAAGTTTTCAAAGTTGGCTGCTTTAGAGGCGGGGCCCTCTAAAAAGGAAAAGTACAGAAAATCTTCTAGGGAGCCTATAAAGGTCAAGATTGTCAAAAAGAGAAAAGAAAGAGAAATCTCTTTAATTGTTTCTCCAGTAGAAACGGTGAATGTGCCAGAATTACCAACACCACCAGAAATAGGAGAAATTAATTTGGAAGAAGGAGGAAGCTAGCTTCTGTCTTCACCATTTGCTGATTGCTCAACTGAAGAGACCTTATCTCTTGCATCCAAGGCTTTGGAGTCTGGATCTGTGCCTCTTTCCTCACAACCACTCCTACCTCCTTATTCTCCATCAACTTTTGCAACCATGGCCAGTATTTTCTTTGGAATTTCACCCCTCTCTGCTGGTACCCAAGTGATCACCAACACACCCCCTCCTGTGCCTCTTTTTATTGGATCTACTACCACGTTGGTAACTATTCCTCCTCCACTAGTAGAATCTTCTCCCCTTGAGGGTATGATACCAACTTCTGCAACCATGGTAACTCCCTTTGATACGCTGCAATGGCTACTCGAGCAAACTCCGAGGAAGAGGAAGGTGATTGTGCCCCTACCAGCCTTTGATTTCAGATCACTCAAGGCTCCTACTGCGAAATCAGCCAAGAAACCCAAAACAGTTTCAAGGGTTTTGGTGGATGCTTCAGGAGATAAGTTCGCAGAGATTGCCACTCCCTTGGCTGACAAAACTAGAGAGGATATAACAGCCTCTGATTATCAGGTAACCAAGGTGGCTCTAGGGAAAGTGACAGCAGATGGGGTGCAACAAGATGCATGAGATTCCATAAACGTGTTGTGCCAAAAGTTGAAAGAAAGAAAGGACAACAGAGATGAGCTGAAGGAAAAATTGGAGCAGTTGACAGAGGTTTTGATTAAACTCTCAAAACCCCTTGAATCCATACCACCTTCTTCTGTCTCTGTCGGATTCGATTTCTCATCGGTGCCTACAATTGAAAAAATTGCTAAAAAAGGAAGGGTAGTTGATGAATGGATCCAAAGGTTGCTCCAATAGGGGAAGGAAGTAATTCAAGACGTGGTGTAAGATCATCAGTCTTTGGGGGACATTCAGAAGGAGGGAGAGAAGATGTATGAGGAGATTTCTCAAGAAATTGGACATCTTGATTTGACTTATGAAGCTCTCCAGGTGTTAAAGCAAATACCAGCACATCTCTTGGTAGAAGAAGGTATTCTCCTACATACAGATAAGAATTTCTAGCTGACCAAGGCCATCAAGTTCAGAATAAAGATTCTCAATGAAGCCTGCAGTAAGTTGAGAAAATCAAGGGAAAAATTGATTGATGGGAAAAGTGATCTGGAAGAAGAATTGCTGAAGATTTGTCCAAAGGTGTCAGTTGGGAACTCAGGTATCCTATCAGCAAATGATCTCTTCAAGAAAATCCAAGAGTCTGTTCAGCATGAACCAATAAGCAGATTTGACCTTGAGATCATGGATCGGTTGGTAAGGGTTGAACATTCTTTGGAGGCCTTAGGAAAGCTCAGCAAAGGATTGAAAAAGCTTCCCGGCACTGCCAGTGATGTTCATGAAACCTGTGAAATTTGGAATGATCATTCCACTGCGCCTGATGAAAACGAAATGCAAGGCATAATTCGGAAGTTCCAGGAATTTCAGAGCAAACAGTCTCAGCTGGAGGAAGAAAAAGAGGAAGGAGCAAAGGATGATGATTCATATTAAGTCTCAACATTTCATGTCATTTCAATCTTGAAATCGACATGTCTTTTTCATTTCTGTTTCGTCACATTTTTGAATCATGTTTTGACTTGATCTCCTGCGTGAGAATCAAGCAAAACAGAACTCTTGTTAAATGCTATTTTTTAGGATCTGCCCTATTTTATCTCTACTTCTTTTGTTATAAATAAGGAATGCTTATGCATTCCAAAGGGTCGAGATTTTTGGAATATTTGGGGGATATTGGAAAGAAGAAAAACTTTGTGTTTTCATTCAATCATTTTGAAGAATAGGAATCAATATTGTTTTACAGACTTTGTGTTGTGGAATATATCTTACTTAAGACAGTGTTCTTATGTTCATGATCTTAAGCTATTCTTTGCATAGCATCTTAGTGTTTCTGATTATTTCGGACATTATATTTGTGATCTAAAACTCGTATGATTATTTCGTGCTCTGTGTTTACTCGAAAGAAAATACGTTTCTCCCATTTCCTTTCTATCGCGCTTCTTTCATTGTAAAAGTTTCTAACCCAGTTCGTTTAAGGAAGAAATACCCTTGAATCGTGTGAATGTGGATTTTGGGATTTCATCCCAACCCCCAATGGTTAGATTAGTATGAATACTGTATATATTGTTTACCGTGTTTTAGATTAGCAATAAGCAAACAACCTCACCTGTCTTTGAGGAGGGATTTAATCTCATATACTGTGGTTGAACCTCATATTTTGGTTTGACAAAATATCCAACCAACAAGACCTAGCTCTCTTCATCTTTGTCCACATCGATGACATACGGGTATGTCGTTTGATGATTAATGGGGGTGCTAGCATTAACATCATTTCATCCCATGCATTCGCTCAAATGCACATACCTGACAATTGAATGCATAAACATCCTATCATGTTGTGTTCATTAAATGATGCTATCACCTCTACACTAGGAACCATCATCCTCCACATTCACGTGGGCCCCCGCACTATTCCATAACTATTCTACGTCTTAGAAGGGGAATTCCAATATAACATTTTTCTTGGCAGACCTTGGATTTGTGTCATGGGGTGCGTTCCTTCCACTTTTCATTGTTGTGTAAAGTTTGAACATGAAGGACACGCTTATACCATTCCAGTTGACCCATCACCTTTTAAAACATGCAACATGCTTTAATGATCCAATGATGTGCTCATACCCGTTAAAGCATCTACCTCCGTGACCACCACTGTTTCACCTACACCTCCACTTACCAGTATAGCTACTTCTTCTACCACACATGTGACCTCCGACACTTCATCCATTCCAGCTACCTACATACCAACCACCGATCCCTTGGAAGGTTTTTTTCAATGCCTCACTCTGGGGGAGTGCTGCTTATATAGTGTTAACACATTCCTTACTCCAAAAGAGTATGGAAGCCTTCACCAACAACCACGTTATGATCATCGTATAGGAGAACATCTCCTGTATGGTCCTCCTCACCTTCGTACTAGTCTCACCTATGGGGGACTTGATACTACCACTTACACACCCAAACCACCGTCACAAACCTGCCCATTTTCTGTTGACTTCCAATCACTTACCAATCACCATTTTTCCCACACCTTCTTACACCGATGTGCGTGGAAGGGTTTTGGTTTTGGATTTTACAAGAAAGGATGACATACCATTATTCCATGTACCACCCACAAACATAACGACTGTAGTGGTATCGGATTTCTTGAACCACCTACCAAACAGGCCCGCATTGAACTCATCAAGGACACTAGCCCTTCTCCACCTTCTTCACCCACTCTACCCTCACCGACAGAGTCGATGGATCCTGAATCTATCCCTCCTATTTTTTTTTTTCATAAACACCATTTCCTTGGGGCCTATGACTTATCAACGTGAGGGAGAGGCCCCTTCCACTCTTCCCTTCCTATATCCTAAAATGATCGATGACGATACACCTTCAATTAACGTCGTTCAATGTCAGGATGATGAATCTTTACTCACCTACCTTGGTGCAGAAGACTCATATATTCATCGGTCGTTACCTTCTGAGATGTAAACCATGTTGAATGAATCGACTATCAAGATCAACATTCATACTCAGGACCACCTGCACATCCTAAAGATTGGTCAATCTTTAGATGCTGCTGAACAAGAAGCCATCACTTCTTTTCTCAAAGACCATAACCATGCTTTCACTTGGTCTTACATAGACATGCCCGGTATTGACCCCACCATAGTGGTCCACAATATCGTCACTATTCCCAATGCCAAACCCATCAAACAAAAGTTGAGGAAAATGCACCCTTGCATTGCCCTTCTCATCAAAGAAGAACTTTAGCACCTTCTTTTTGTTTCCTTCATCTTACCCATTGATTATCCTCATTGGATTTCTAACATTGTCCCTGTCACTAAGGTGATAGGGGGACTCCGTATTTTCATGGACTTCCATGACCTCAACCTAGCATGTCTGAAATATGACTTTCCCTTACTCGGTATTGACCAATTGGTTGACCTTACCGCTAGCCATGAGATGTTATCACTCATGGATGGATTCTTGGGTTACAACCAAATCTTGCTTGCCCCAAAGGATCAACACAACACCTCGTTCATCACTCCTTGGGGGACCTTCTGCTATTGAGTCATGCCTTTTGACCTTAAAAATGCTGGTGGCACATATCAATAGGCTATGACTTACATCTTCCATGACATCATGCATCGCATATTAGAATATTACGTGGATGATCTCTTGGCCAAATCTAAACACTGCTCCAAGTACCTTGTCATCTTAAAAACCATTTTTGACCACCTCATTAAATATTATGTTTACCTTCATCCTAAGAAGTGCATCTTTTTGGTCCTCTCAGGAAAACTCCTGGACTTTATCATTTCCCTATGTGGTATAGAATTTGATCCCTCTAAAGTCAAGGCCATTCTCAAAATGCCTCTGCCCACTAGCCTTAGACAAATCTGTAGCCTGCAAGGTAAGTTGTAGTCTATTCATTGTTTCATTTCATAATTATCGGATCAATGCCAACCATTTCATCATCTTCTCAAGAAGGATATCTCCTTTAGATGGGATGATGACTACCACAAATATTTTGAGGCCTTAAAACAATACCTTCTCCAACCACCCATCCTCATTCCACCTAAAGATGATCAACCTTTTTACCTATATATCTCAGCTACCGATCACTCCTTGGGAGCCATGCTCACTCATCACGATGAACAACATAGAGAGCAGGTGGTTTATTACATAAGTTGTACTCTTTTGGACTATGAAACCTGATACAACCATCCCAAAAAACTTTTCTTAGCCTTAGTTTTTGTTGCCACAAAACTCCATCATTACCTACTCAACCATAAAACCTATGTTGTGACCAACACTGACCACTTACACTTCATGTACGCCAAACCTTATCAAAATCAGTGTGCCACATGATGGCTTATGCTTTTATCTGATCTTGACCTTGAATTCATTCATCAAAATTCCATCAAGGACCAAGATATCGCTGACCAATTGGCTGATGCCCCTATTTCCAAGGATCAACCCTCTAATTTTGACTTTCCAGATGAGTCGATTGCTACCCTTTTCCTAGACGAACCCCCTTACCAAATGAAACTCTTCTTTGATAGTTCCAAGTGTCAGCGTGGGGGTGGGGCTGGTATTAGCCTCATTCCTCTTGATGGTGAGCCCATGACTTTGTCTTTCAAACTAGATTTTTAATGCACCAACAATATTTCTAAAGACAAAGCACTCGTACTAAGTCTCCAAGCTGCCTACACCCTAGATGTCAAATCCATCAACATCTTTGGTGATTCTCAATTGGTTGTAAACAAAGTCAATGGTATATACCAATGTCGTAACGAGATACTTCAAAAGTATAAACATCATGTACACATAATTTTGACCACCTTTGACTGTTACACCCTTCAAACCGTCTCACGTTCAACTAATAAATTTACAGATACCATGGCCTGTTTGGCTTCTCAAATGCTTGCTTCACCTACCGATTCTAAAATCTTTTTCACCATACAACGACTCCAATCACCTTCTTATTTACCACATGATGTTTACTCTATCGAAACCACTACCCCAGACCCGAGTGACCTTTGGTACAAACAATACTCTGACCATCTTTCTCTCCCCATCTTACCTCTTGATCTCACCTATAATAGACAATGATGCCTTCCTTAAAAAGGTCTCTTGTTACGTCATCCTGGGGGGAATCCTTTATAAGTGCAAGGCTTTTATGGTATTATCTTACGATACCTCACAAGTTCTGAAATTCCTTATACCATTAAGGAAGTTCATGATGGCATATGTGGAGGTCACTTCAATGGTCTTGTTTTTGTGAAGTGTATTCTTCACCTAGGCTATTACTGTCTGACCCTTAACCATGATTGTTGCAACTATGTCAAACGTTGTGTAAAATTCCAACAACATGCCAATCTTCATCATACACCTAGTCATGCCTTATAGGTCACCCGTGATCTTTGGCCCTTATCTCAATGGGGTTTGGATCTTGTTGGAGAGATCAACCCCCATTCTTCCCAACACCATCAATGGATCATCACTACTACCGAATACTACACAAAATGGGTGGAAGCCATACCGCTCATCTCCATGAAAGATGAGAAAATATGTGAGTTTATTAACCACAACATCATTTCTCACTTTGGTGATCCTCATCACCTCATCACTGACAATAGAAAACAATTCAAAAACAAAGCATTGCAAAAACTTTGCAATGCCTTTGAAATTCAGCTTAGTTTCTCATCACCTTATTACCCATAAACCAACGGCCAAGCCGAATTCACTAAAAAAACCCTAAAAACAATTCTTATGAAAGTGTTTAATGATACTGGGAAGGATTAGAATATGCACATTCCTTTTTCCCTGTGGGCATACCGCACTAGTATTCACACTTCCACTGTGGCCACACCCTTTTCTTTTGTCTGTGGTACAGAGGAAATCTTGCCTCTCAAAGTCTAGATTCCCTCACTCCACATTTCTCTCCATGACATGCTCAGTGATGATGAATTTTGTCAAGACTATTTAGCACAGATTGAGTTATTAGACAAACGTCATCTTAACGCTCTTGACCACCTTCAAGTTTACTAAAAATGTATCAAACGTGCCTACGACAAATGTGTCCATGCAAAAACCTTCCAAGTCGGTGACCTTGTCCTGAAATAAAATCAACATGTAACTAAAGTAGAAAAAATCAAATGGGGAAAATTTGCTCCTAATTGGCTTGGACCATACATCGTAACTCATACCTATGGATTAGGTGCTTATCATTTATCTTCACTTGATGGTAAACCCAAACTTGAGCCCCTTAATGCCTTGCATCTTCGACCATTCTATTGTTGAATTTTAAGTCCTACCTCACCATTTTTCTCTTTCCATGCTCATCCCTTGAGCACTATCCACTTCATACACCTCACCAACGATTAAACAAGAATCATGTGAGTACCTGTCACTTGTTATCTTCTCTTGAATATGTGTACCATGGTGCTGCACATAACATGATTCTCATGGATAATTTTCGTCTACCTTTAGATGAGATCCCATGGTCATTTCACCTTGCCTTTTGCATGAGAGTCCTATCCTCCACTTTGGTCTTGTCCATGATTTCAAAGCCCTCACATGGGATATAACTCCTTGAGTCAAACTTCTAATCAAAAGATGACTCCCTCAAAAGGACATCTTCCTCTCGACACTTGCCGTTGTAAATAGACTTCTCCCTCGAAGGACAACTATGTAAAGCTCTTACACAAAAAAAAATGAGAGCATCCGAAGCTTCTCGCATCGATCAGCTTCATGAAGACCTCAAGGAGTTAAATTTTCTTCATCCCATATAGACTTCCTTACATCGATTAGTCTATCTCAACTATAATTCAAAACAACAAACCTTTTTAGTCATGGACTTGCCTGTTGTCACCTAGGTTATCTTTCCCAAAGTGCATGCTAGCTCATACCATATAAAACTTTAAACTACCTTTCACCCTTCTCACCCATTCCCACTCCCATTTCTTACTACCTTCAAGGGAATTATCGGAAACTTAGGACATTTGGTGATCATGTGACTATTTTTTCACCATAGAATAATCAATCATGCAATGTCTTTAGGGTCTTACGTTCATCACCTCCTCCAAGGTATGATCTACTCGGTATGATCCTACGCCAATCAGGTGGCTTTATTTCCCCCTCTTATCTTTTAAACTATCTTTGTTTAAATTTTTATTACCTTATACAAGACTTGGTCCTCAATGCTTACCTTTGGGGTAATATTCTTCTTTCTCCATAATCGACCCCACCTACATCACTTTACTTATAATCTACCCACACCTAAACAAACCTAAACCCATGTCATGACCTCAAACCTACTAACTCATGTTCATACCCTCTCATACTCTTCCCTAGCTCATGGGAGAACTACATTGGCTTGAGGTCCCTTTTCACCGGGACTATGTAGGCAACACTCCGAGGGCATAGGGCCCTTGGAGGTTAGCTTGGCCCTTCTCTGTCCTAAACAATTCATCTTCCATGTTACTCACATTACATCCCACCTCACTTAGTTTCCCTTTTATATCCCAACATTACGAAATTTAAACCACATACATAACAAGTTGCTTCATATTTTTATCATCAACACAACATACATTTATTACGACTACCATTTCTCTTACCATCATCTATGCGTATATTATAACACATCTCACATATGAAACATTTTATCATTCATTGCACAAAATAATGAATCACAACTTCCACCTACTATAAACACAACCATGCCTATGCAAACCTGATTCGAACCATGCCTAAACCAACCTAACTCGATTCATGCCTACACCAACCGGACTTGAACCATGCCTATAACAACACCTGACTCCACCCATACCTAAACAAACTTGACTCGATCCATGCCTAAACCAACCTGACTCAATCCATGCCTAAACCAACTTAACTCAATCATGCATATGACTTGACTTGATTTCCATACCTATGACCTGACTCCACAAATGCCTAATAAATCTAACTCAACCATACCTCAACAAACCTAGAACTCTAGCATGCCTAACTCATCATATAAATAATCTGTGCTATATTACATACAACAAATGCATGGCTATCTCATCAATGCACCAATAAATCTGAAAATCATCGACATGCAGGCACGATAAACAATACCAAATCAAAATCGAAACACATGCCCGGTCTCATCATATACAATAACATAATGTATCTCAATACAAATATCTCTTCGGCTATCTAGGCCGGTATCCATCATCTCAAAATCATCGAAAAAAACGCAGGCTGATACACAATACAAAATGTCATCGGCAAGAAGGCCAGTCTCATAAATACAATAAAAATAATCAATCAATAGAAAATATCTCTCGGCACGCAAGCTAGTATATATCACAAAAATGACTATCATACATCAAAAACCATGTGACCACATATCAGGACATCTCAATGGATGTCCTCCATCTCCGTATCACCTATAAGCTCGAGCCTCCTGGGTCCCTGTTGGAACCTCAACTGGAGTTGGTCTCTGTGTGACTAGTAGCCTCTACCTGATAAATAGCCTCAGAGCTCGCTAACCCCCTCTACTCTCCACACTGTGAGTGCGGGATCTCGTCCTCTCACTGGATGCCTGTTGTGCCTTGTACTCAGCATAAGATATGAAGTTCTATCCCAGCCACCATCATCTAGTCCCTAATAATATCTAGCCTTACCTAGGGAATCCCGTAACCTAGATACAAGCATGATTTGTGGTGGTATTATAGGTCTCGGCCCTTGTACCTTTACTACGGGACCATGTCCTGCTCCTGCCTATGAACTGGGACCTGGTCCTGGTGCCCATGATGGTGGTGTCTGTGGTGGTGCCCCTCTACCCCTGTGCCTATATTTGTGCCTGTAAGACCCCAATCTATACCTAGGGTGTAACGCCAACTGGACTTGTAAACCTACCACCTGAGGCTTGTAAAGCCATGTCACCTGACCATCCCCATCCTCTATATCTCCATCTCCCCCACTAGCCATCTGGGCTTGTAGACCAGCCACATGTTCACATGTAACTGTGCTACCTCTGTGCTCAGAGCCCTCTCCAATTGTGTCTACAGTATACCCAACTGGGTAAGTAGTGTAACCACCTTCCCCTGTAGGGTGTCTCTCTGCACCATGATAGTGGCTAGATTTGGCTACCCCGGTTTGGGTGGTATGAGCTCATAAGTGAGCCATCCACCATTGCTTTATACCTATCTATGTACACCTGGCATCATCTATCCGCCAGTCCACTACCTGCTCCTCCTTCCCTATGGGCACTATAGGCTGTGGTAGAGGTAAAGGCCTCCCCACGTCATCTCTCCGGTACTATGGAAATGGCGGAGGTATGTCCTATAAAACCTGAACTGCCACCAGATTCTATCTACCAGGATTATCTCGTATTCCCTGACATAAAGACCCTTTATCCATCTCTCTAGCTGGAGCTTAGCTAGCTCCTCATGCATATGCCTATATGAGGGGAATCCCACATATGGCCTCCATATAATGTCCACTCCGGACAACCCCTCCAGTAACTACTAGAAATAGGCCACATCATGTGTGGGCCTCTCAGATCTCTACTCTCCAATCACTCACACCCATATCCTATACCCCACCCACACAAATATCGTTAGGAATGCATCTGCTCAAGGCATCCCTATAGGCCGCACACAAACTATGTGATCATATGCGGCCAACAGTGTAGTAAGAAGGTACAACACAGGCTGAACCTGCATATCCACCCATATGCCCCACAACTCCTTGTATAGTTACACCAAGAATGTTGGTGCCCAAGGAAAAGTGGGTCTCATCCACCATCATGTCGTGGAGTACCCCCCATCAGTGATCGGGGGAAAAGGTCCACCCTCTACATCTAGCAGTGCACAATAGCAGCACATTACCTCCATCAACAAAACCACTAGCCTCGTCTCCTCCGGATGGGCTAGGTACATCTCTTCATAGTTCAAGCTGGCACTATGTAATCTTCAGGTCGACCATCCCCTCTCCAATAATAGTCACAATCAGATCCTTTAAGGCCTCAGAGGAGATGAAGTAGACCTTGTGCACCCAATATGGGTAGCTGAAGTATCTAGAACATGTCCTCCAAGGTGATAGTAATCTCACCGGTAGGCAGGTGGAACGTGTTGGTCGCGGAATCCGATCTATCGATGAGTGCTACCATCAAACTGGGTTGTCGATAATACATGTCTGATAGTAATGGACACCACTCAAGCCCACTATCTCCCCATGTTGTAGCTCCTCTAGGGTTGTTGTGTTCTACGTACTATCACAAGTAGAGGTGGAACCCTGTCCCAGCATATGTAGTTTTTACTCTCCTCCTACATCCAATATAAAACAACACATTAATCTACATTTATCATATCCATATTTACTATTTATCATTTTTCCAGACCTTATTTTCACCCTACACTATCTCAACCACCTAGCCCACATCACTTTTGGACCCTTATTCACTCATAACCTCAATCTAGTACCAGTTCACCCCTTACCGACCCCGGTCACCCCTTAACCAGCATCGGTCACCTATTTGGTGACCGATACCGGTTCACCCTTACCGACCTCGGTCATCCCTTAACCGACATCAGTCACCTGTTTGGTGACCGATACTAGTTTAGCCTAACTGACACCAGCCACAACTTGACTGACGTCAGTCACTGTCATGGTAAAACCATTGATTTCCCAAAACCCCCTTTCTAAAAACCTCCCTTGCCCCTTTCACCCACCTATAATGACCTAAGCTTCCCTTGGAACTCCACCCACCCCTCTATCACATTTATTACCCTCCCCATTCATATTTTTACCCACTATTCCCCCCATTCCCAAATGTAATCCATCCCCACCCACAAAAATAAATAAAACAAACCACCACTATAATAAACAATTTCCTAATCCCCTACTCTATCTACTCAAATACCACATAGAGTAGGGCACTTACCTCATCACGCATTGGCATCGTCATGGTGGCAAGTCTGGCCGCTACACCAGTGGCCCGCCTGATCCCTCTCCGGCCTTCGCCATCACCAAATCTCTACCTAAAACCTCTACCCAATCAAATCCCCCACACTGATCTTATGGACTCACTTCTCACTAACCGATCACCTTTCATTCACGCTACCAACTCACTGCTCCATTCTGTCTGAGCACTTTTCTCTCTTTCTCTCTCTTTTGTTATTTTCTTGATTAGCTAAAAGACAAATGAATAACAAAAAACATTTGGTTTTTTTTTTTATTATAAAAAACCCAGCCTAACCAACATCAGTTACCCTTGACTGACATCCATCGATGTGCCCTACGTAACTACCATCATCGGTTGACCTATATCGACATCGGATACCCCTTGACTGGCATCGGTCACCATCACCTACGACATTGCCCTACATTTAAGCCTTTTACCCTACCCCCTACCTCCGTTTTTACCTCACCCAACCTTGACCCTAATCATTTACCCCACCCCACCTTTACCCAAGCCATTTACCTCACCTTCCTGACCTCATCATTTACTACATCTCTTTTTTCTCATTTAGGGACTCATTATTTTACCCCTCCCTTGGCCTTACCAATGTTGTGACCTAGATATTTGGACCTGTACCATTACTAATGACCTTTGACCTTCATGTTTTTGCTATACCTTGCGGTACTGTTACCTGTGTTGTTGACCTAATGACCCTTACCTAGCCTATGGCCGTGACCATTTATCCTGACCCTACCTTTGGTGTACCGGAACATACCTAAACGTTCCTGCACCTAACCTACATCGTGTTTCCTGACCATAACCTATACCTTAGATACCAGAATCACTTCAACCTCGCTTGGATAAAATTATCGACCCTATAGACAATGTAGAGTTTGTTTGCTCTTCAACTTGGTAGCATGCTGTAGTTTATACGTGTGCGTGTGTATTTGACTTTTGCTATCCTTTGACCCTGACCCATTACCTAGATTTCCCGCATAATGCTATAGGACCACCATACCTCCCCCTGGGACTCACATTTACCATTTTATCAAACCACTCACCAATTCTTCCATCAGCCTTGTTAGTTCTTGGTTTGAGTGGGATCACCTTCACCCACACATGGGGTAACCACATCTTATTTTTTGTTAGCGTCACTTACCAATACAAGATACGCAACAAAAAAAGGGGCAAAATGTAGACTCTAAAATTAGGTCACACCCTCCCCTTGTTGGTCCCTTGAAAAATAAGCACCCATCATCACATTCGCCTAGCTATGGCCCTCTTCACCTCACTAGTATTAATTTAATTTAATTAATTCATTATCCTCACCATATTTATTATTTAAATATCTTAATTTAAATAATATCCACACCATATACCTCACCTAGACACCTCATCAAGCCAACTCACCCTAAGACCTATTCTTAGTAAGTTGCCATAACTAATTAAGACTTACCAAAACCCTAAAAATCGAATGCCTACATTCTATCTAACCACATTTCCCGCATGCTTACAAGAAGCTTCCAGTTTAATCTGCATGGGTTAACGACACGAGATCCAAGAAAATCAAGAGGATCTCCTTAGTTTGGTAAACCTAGGAAATCCCACCTTGACCGGTTCCTGATTACCCCTAACTATCGCTGATTAGAGTTGGAACTACCGTCTGTTACCATTGTAACCCCCAAAACAAACTTATTCTCAAGGTTGGAAAAAGATTGGAAAAGGTTGGCGAAAATTAGCACATCCCTGAGAGATATCACATCTTATGAGATCGAAATCCAGCAAGAACATGCATGCAAGGAGGAGATCAAGAATTTTTCTCTTATACAGCCATCCAGTGCTCACCCTAGTAATGATCTGATCCAACCAAGCAAAAGGAATGTCCATGTCGCCCATGCCAGAAGCTCTCCTATGATTGGTGATTACATGCAGCTCTTCAACCTCTTACCAACACCTCCATTCATCACTCACAAGCACCCACAACTAGAATCTAAGTAAGTAAAACATTATACTTCTATGGTTCATTTCATTTTCATTATTATATCATCACCTTATTGTTTACCTAGCTACCCATTGATCCCTCCTTCAACACTCCCCCTTCATATACCCATTAAAACTTCATTAAATCCCACCCAAGCTACCAAATACCTCATTATGACCAACCAAAGTCCTTTTTGCAATTATAAAAGAGACCCAAAACTCATTTTATCGCATTCCCAGTTTTCCATAGTAACCGACATTGGTTACACCTAATCATTGTCAGTCACCCTTAACTGGCATCCACAAATCCATCTCTGTATTTACCCATGCATAGCTCAAAATAGTGACCTATCCACCTAATTCTACATCACCCTCATTCACTTATGATCTACCTAAGATTTCTTTCAAACCTACAGAGATCTAGAACTAGTTATTTGACCCTTGGATCCTACTCTAACCTAGCCTGTTAGATCATATCTTTTTTATTGAGTTTTAAGTGAGATACCTAGATCATTTCAAATTATAATAGGATTTATTTAATTTCTCCGCATTAAATTTTTTAAAATAGTGGACTGACAGCCTGTCTAAGAAGTATCACACTGCCCAGATCTAGCACACGCTAGGAATTTCACTACATATATTGTTTAACTCTTTCTGGTGGTCTTGCTTTTCTGTTCCAAGTAGTTCCTCCTAGCCAAAAGGGAAGCTCTCACAATCAAGTTGTGGATTCAGAAGTCATATGCACACAACAACCCATCAACCAAACATTTAAACAGGTATTCCTCCTATGGCCCGTTACCCTATCTGTTTCATCAATACTTCAAAGAAACATCTAAGAATCAGGTGAAACACACACACTATACATTTCATGCTTTGTGCTTCATGATACATTGTTTTAGCATTCTCTTCTCACACATTATACTATCCTCTTCTAAACTCTACACTTTATGCTTCATTGATCATATCTTTCTAGTGCACATGTTTAAACCATTTCCTAATAACACAATATTGTTCTATGGTTCATTCTTGACTACCAAAGGGTCTTGTTAGTGCAAATTCACAGCACCCCCAAATTGACCCTTAGATCTGCTATAGACAAATGGTCAATTTGGTGTGAATGCACAACATGGAGTTTTCCCTAAGTGTGGGACCTTGCAAATTGGGAAAAATCTCCAGATTGAGGTTGGTTCCTACTCCTCTGTTTAGGTGTATGCATGTAATTTTTTGCAAAGGTTCTGATTCAAAATTCCTACTCTAAAACTACCAAGGAGACAAGGTTGAGAGAAAACATGGAAATGGAAACAAAACTAAGCAAAAAAACAAACGGTGATACACCAAAGGAGTGCTGAACTTCTTGTTTTGCAAAATAGACACAGATCATGGAGATGCAACACCAAAACATGCACAGATTACTAGAATGTAATGAAGGATTAGAAGACAATAATAAATGCCTGAGAGGATTGAAAATCGTTACAGAACATACATTATCATTCCACGTTTGATACAATACATTGTAATAGCAAGGAGGAAAAAAAAATGTGCTGCAGCTTCATGGAGGTCTGAACTCCTTCAAAATGCCACCTGCTAAGGAGAAGGAGAAGAGCTTATAGAAGCAAGAACATCCAATCAACATTTACCAAATGAGCCAAAACTGGCTTTTAATCGATTAAAATAGAACAAAGGAGAGAAAAACGTGGGGAATCCATTTTTTTACACCCACAACTAACAAACAACACCATTAAAATGGCAAGGGAACCTTCGTAAATCCATTTTCCAATGTATTCGCCATGCTAGAGAAAAAGTGTGCCATACTGCAGTAATTTTGGTGGTTGGATGTTTGTTATGCATTTTTTTCCTGTGCCTAGGAACTTTTCTTCAATGTTCTCCCTCCAAATTTGCCCAAACTAAAAATTGAAGCTTCCATGGTGTAGAGGGTGTGAATGCTTTCCAATGGTACAAAATTTGATGAATTTTGACAACTAGATCGAAAGATATGAACCTTTTGAAATATGCGGCCAAATTAGGGGGACAAAAGGGTGAAAACGGGTCAAATTGGGGTTGATGAGGTCAAACTTTAAAATTTTGTCCCTTTGGAAAAATTTCCCAAAAATCTCTATGGCCCCTCAAGTCCACATGACATGTGGTTGGCTTATAATTCATCCATGGGTTTAGAATAAAAATTCTGCCTCATTTTCCCGGCTGGGAAAAATTTTCTGAAAATCCCATGGTTGGCCCGACCTCTGCTCTGATGTGGACACGTGGCACCTTCTGATTTGGGCGTGGAGGTGTGGCTCAAAATTTGACCCTTCTCCTTCGGGGGCTCATGGTCACTTTTGGACTTTGATTTTTAGCCAAAAAAGGCTAAGTGTCACACTCTTCTCCTTGGCCCCGCGAGTCCGCTTCCGTCCTTTGTTGGGCCCGCGGGCCAAAATCTTCCTTTGCGCCCCTTTTTCACAAAAAGGGCTAAGTGCCCAAATTTTCTCCTTGTCTCCGCCGCCCACCAAGTTCTTGGAAAATTTTCCACTCACACTCGCGTGGCCTAAGACTCCCTTAGAAAAAATTTCCTCTTACCTCCGTTTGAGCCACCGAGGGAAAATTTCCCCTCCAAACTCTGCCGAGACATAACTCAAAAAATACGAGTTAGGAGGACTTCTTTACCTTTTCTGGAAAGGTGGCCACACAACTACCCTGTATCTGATAAAATCATACCCAACAAATTTGGAGTCCTTGAAGTGTGAAAAAAAATCACTTTAAGTACGGCAAGGGAAAAGGAGGAGGAGTTAGCTAAAAATAGCATGTGGCTTATTTTGGACCCAACAAAGGGCTTTATAACAGACCTCATCACATTCAACAACATGCTACCATTGAGGGGTCAGCTTCTCTATCACATTACAATTAATATCCCCACTCCATTCTATTATCCATGAATATTGCATATTTGGTTGCACATACTCGTGCGTCTTATGCTAGTTACAGGTATAGTGATACAGGTTCAAACATGGTTCTTGAAATCTGGCTCTCTCTTTCCTAGTACCCTTAATATTGTATTAGTTCTCTAAGGAGGCATGTGTTACTAGTCAGCAAACAATACCCACCCATCTTGGTGGTGACATGGTGAATTCAATAGGGAAGGCATCAGATCAATGCAATATAAGGGTGGACGATCAATAACGGATATGTCTTGCATGACTGGATAATATTGTAATACAGGATGGTGTAAGATTTGAACCTTAATGATTCCCAATGTTTGAACAATTGTACAATCAAACTTGAACAACTCCCCTGTATGGGTATATTTAATGCCCAAACATCAAAAAAATCTCATCAAGCACTCACCCTAAGACCTATTCTTAGTAAGTGTCATAACTAACTAGACTTACCAAAACCTAAAATCATGCCTACATCTCTCTAACCACATTTCTGTATTCTTACAAGAATATTCCAATTTAATCCATGGGTTAGTGACACAAGATCCGAGAAAATTAGGAGGATCTCCCTAGTTTAGTAAGCCTAGGAAATCCCACCTTGACCGATGCTGGTTAGCCCTAACCATGGCCGGTTGAGCCGAAACCGCCATCGGTTACCCTTTTAACCCCCAAAACAACCTTATTCTCAAGGTTGACAAATATTGGAAAAAGTTGGCAAACATTAACACATTCCAGAGTATCGCATCTTCTAACAGTGAATTTCAATGAGAACTGCATTCGAGGAGGGATCAAGCATTTTTCTCGGTCACATCCATCTACACTCACACCAGTAATGATCTGATCTACCAGCAAAAGAATGCCCATGCACCAATGCTGAGCTCTCCTATGAATTTGGTGTCACCTGCCAGTCTCAACCTCTTTACTAGCACTTCCATCCCTCACTCACAGCATCCGGACTGGAATCCGTAGTCACACATTATACTTCTCTGGTTCATTTTCATTTTCATTATTATATTATCAACTATTATTTACCTAACACCCCATTAATCTCCTTCCCACTCACCCCCTATACCCATTAAAACCTCACTAATCCCTCCTCAACCACCTATACTTCATTCCGCCCAACCAAGATCCTAGTGTATCATAAAGAGAGACCCACAAACCCATTACTGTGAATTCTTGGTCTTCCACAGTAACCAGCATCGCTTACGACCCAACCGTCTCGGTTCACCCTTCCCGGCAAATCCGTTTTTTGTATTTTCCCATGCACCCGGAATGATGACGCTATCCCCCGAATTCTACATCACCCTCATTCACCTGTGATCTGGCCTGAGACCTCTATAGACCGTAGAGATCCAAACTAGTTATTTTAACCTTTGGATCCTACTCTAACCTAGCTTGTTAGATTAGATCTTTCTTATTGTGTTTTAAGATGGATACCTAAATCATTTTCAAATTACAATAGATTTTACTTCATTTCTCGCGCGCCCCCAAAAGTAAATTGTTTAAATCAGTGGAATGACAACCTTCTAGGAAGTATCACACTTCCCAGATCTAGCACACGCTAGGAAGTTCACTACACATATTGTTTAACTCTTTCTGGTGGTCTTGCTTTCTGTTACAGGAATTTCCTCCTATCCAAAAGGAATCTCTCACAATCATTTGTGGATTCAAAAGTCATATGCACGCAACAACCCATCAGCCAACATTTGAACAGGTATTCCACCTACACCCGTTACCCTATCTATTTCATCAATACTTCAAAGAAACATCTAAGAATTAGGTGAAACACACACACTATACATTTCATGCTTTGTGCTTCATGATACATTGTTTTAGCATTCTCTTCTCACACATTATACTATCCTCTTCTAAACTCTACACTTTATGCTTCATTGATCATATCTTTCTATTGGCACATGTTTAACCATTTTCCTAATAACACACTATGTTCTATGGTTCATTCTTGACTACCAAAGGGTCTTGTTAGTGAAAAATCACAAACCCCCAAAATCGCCCCTTAGATCTGCTGTAGACAATGGTCAATTTGGTGTGAATTCCACATGAGTTTTCCCTAAGTGTGGGACCTTGCAAATTGGGAAAACTCTCTAGATTGGAGGTTGGTTCCTACTCCTCTATGTTAGGTGTATGCTAAATTTTTTGGCAGAGGGTCTGTGCAAAATTCCTATCTAAAACTACCAGGAGACAGGTTGAGAGAAAATGGAAAATGGAAACAAAACTAGCAAAAAAACAAACGGTGGGTACACCAAATGGCGTGCTGAACTTCCTTGTTTTGCAAAATAGACCAATCATGAATGCAACACCAAAACATTCACCGATTACTGAATGTAATTAAGGATTAGAAGCCAATAATAAATGCTAGAGGATTGAAAAGCGATTACAAACTACATTATCAATTTCCAAGTTTGATACAATACATTGTAATAGCAAGGAGGAAAAAAATGTGCTGCAGTCTTCATGGGAGGTCTGAAACTCCTTCAAATCCACCTGCTAAGGAGAAGAGAAGAGCTTATAGAAGCAAGAACATCCAACATTTACAAAATGAGCCAAAACTGGCTTTTAATCGATTAAAAATAGAACAAAGGAGAGAAAAACGTGGGGAATCCATTTTTTTACACCCACCAACTAACAACACCCATTAAAATGGCAAGGGAACCTTCGTAAATCCATTTTCCAATGTATTCGACCATGCTAGAGAAAAATGGGTGCCATACTGCATTAATTTTGGTGGTTGGATGTTTGTTATGCATTTTTTCCTGTGCCTAGGACTTTTCTTCAATTTTCTCCCTCCAAATTTGCCCAAAACTAAAAATTGAAGCTTCCATGGTGTAGAGGGTGTTGATAGCTTTCCAATGGTACAAAATTTGATGAATTTTGACAACTAGATCGAAAGATATGACCTTTTGAAATTATGCGGCCAAATTAGGGCAAAAATGGTGAAAAACGGGTCAAAATTGGGGTTGATGAGGTCAAACTTAAAATTTTTCCCTTTTGGAAAAATTTCCCAAAAATCTCTATGGCCCCTCAAGTCCACATGACATGTGTTGGCTTATAATTCATCCATGGGTTTTAGAATAACATTCTGCCTCATTTTCCCGGCTGGGAAAATTTTCTGAAAATCCCCTGGTGGCCCGACCTCTGCTCTGATGTGGACACGTGGCACCTTCTGATTTGGCGTGGAGGTGTGGCTCAAAATTTGACCCTTCTCCTTCGTGGGCTCATGGGTCAATTTTGGACTTTGATTTTTTAGCCAAAAAAGGCTAAGTGTCACACTCTTCTCCTTGGCCCCGCGAGTCCGCTTCCTTCCTTTGTTGGGCCCGCGGGCCAAAATCTTCCTTTGCGCCCCTTTTTCACAAAAAGGGCTAAGTGCCCAAATTTTCTCCTTGTCTCCGCCGACCCACCAATTTCCTTGGAAAATTTTCCAACTCCACTCCGCTGGCCTAAGACTCCCTAGAAAAATTTCCTCCTTACCTCCGTGAGCCCACCGAGGGAAAATTTCCCCTCCAAACTCTGCCGAGCCATAACTCAAAAAATACGAGTTAGGAGGACTTCTTTACCTTTCTGGAAAGGTGGAAAAATTATGTATCTGATAAAATCATACCCAACAAATTTGGAGTCCTTGAAGTGTGAAAAAAAATCATTTTAAGTACCGGCAAAGGAAAAGGAGGAGGAGTTAGCTAAAAATAAGCATGGGCTTATTTTGGATAACAGGTCTTTTATAAATGAACCTCATCACATTCTAACTAACATCTACTTGAGGGTCATGCTTCTCCTATCACATACACATTACATATCACTCCATTCTACTTATCCATGATATATTGCATATCTTGGTTGCACATACTCTTGCTTGCTTATGCTAGTTACATGTATAGTTATAAGGTTCAACATGGTTCTTGAAAATTGGCTCTTCTCTTATAGTCACCTTAATATTGTATCTAGTTCTAAGGAGCATGTGTTACTAGTCAGCAAACAAATACCCACCCATCTTGGTGGTGAAATTCATAGAGAGGCATACAATGAATAAGGGTGGACGATCAATAACGGATATGTCTTGCATGATTGATAATCTTGGTCATACATGAATGGTAAGATTTGAATCCTTAATTATCCCAATGGTTTGAACAATTGTACCATCCAATTGAACAACTCCCCTTGTTATTGGTGTATATTTAATGCCCAATACATCAAAAATCTATTTAGGCATCATAGAGCTCATGGCACCAAAGTCGATCATACATTTATGCACCAGATGTTTACCAATGATTAGAGAGATATATAAGGGAAGAGGTTTTCTAGAATTAGCAAAATTTCTCCCCTTGGATTGGCATAAACTGGTATAAGTAGATGGCACATGCTTTTCTTCTTCTCTTGGTGTACCAAAACTTTTCAAAGCCTCTTGTAGTAAATTCCTCTGTGAAGGGATAGAAAATGCCTCCCACATAATGACATTAAGGTTCGCTACATTCTCCTTTGGAAGGTGGGCATTTGGCATTGGAACATTGGGATGATTTTCTTTCCTTGTAGCTTGAGTAACTTGTGTCCTTGATGATTTAAATTTTGTATCTTTGCTACCAACTACCTACAAATGAGGTTGAGAAGTAGACGCCTGATTAACCTTTGGAGGTTGGAATTTTATTTCCCTCTTCTTTAAATGGGTATTAAAATCTACTATTGTAGGTTCCAGATTAAACTCACAAAAATACTCTTCTTTCTAATTCAATAAGGTTTCCTCCTATAATGTTTGTGGTTGATTTGCATCTTCTTGTGGAGAATTTTCTCCTTATTACTTCGTGGGTGCAGATATGCTTTGAACCATAAGTGCTTTCCTAAGTACTCTATTAGGACACATATTTTGATTGTGTTCGCAAGAAAATTTGTCGAGTGGAAAAACTTGTGGATTTATCTCCAATGCTCTGGGAATCTAAGTCCCTCTACTTAAATGGTGAAGTTGTCGTATGTGCATGCACATGAAAAGGTAGATTTTTGTGGTGGCCTTTCGACCGGGGATCCAACAAGGACACTCCAATGACCCTGTGGCAAAGCTAGAAATATCTTGCTAAGGAAGAATTTTTTTGAAGAGTGGGAAAGGGGAGTGAGAAAAGAGGTAGGAGAAATAATGTTGTAGGTAGAAAATCATATTCATGTACACACACTAGTTAGAAACTTCAATACATGCATTTATGGGAAGAAAAAACTCTGTGAATAGCAACAAGACCAAATAGAATTCACTCATCACCAAGTATCAAGAAACCCCTTAGTCAAAGAAAGCTAGAAACACCTTCTTCTTATATTTATTTCTCAAATCAAAGTTGTACATAATGTGAGAATGGAAGAAATTTGAGAGTGGAGGAAAGTAGAAGAAAATTGGCTATCTCCTTTGAGTTTACAAGATCAATTTCCAACCCTTTGAAAGGGGGATGGTGTTACAATTTATAGAGTAGAATGTGACTATTCATCTACCCCCTGATGCCTTTTCATATGTCCTCACACAACTTAAAACTTTTCAACTTCCTAGGAAACTTTTAAGTCCCTTTTTATGACATAAAAGTGATTTATTATATTATGAACATTAAGACATATGAAAAAGTGCAATCCCAATGTGAAATTAGAAAATTTGAGAAGAGAAAAAGAGAGAGAGAGAAAAAGAAGAAGAGGAGACATTGTTCCTAATGAAATCCGTTGATCCTCGTCGATGGAAAGCACCAAATACAGTGAAAATCTGAATGTTTGAACTCCTTGCACACTGTGAATCTCCTTTAAATCATCTCGTGAATGTTTTCCAAGTTGAGTGAAATGTTCAGCTGATGACCGCAACTATGGTACCATTGTCAGATTGGATGGTTCGTCTCTCGGGCTCGTAGTGGAAAGAGTAGGCTAGGATTAGCTTGACACTCTGCACTAACACTGGTTATCCTGCAGTGGTGAATAAGCCACTTGTAAATATTTGGTCTTTGATCCTCCTTCGGTCCTTGGAGGCCATGTGAGTCTTAAGGTCATTCAAGTCCATGTACAAGATATCATTGTCTTCCACATCATACTCATAGGTGAAGGGTTGTGTCGGATTCTGACCCGTCCATTTTGACTTGATATCTCCCTTCAAAAAAGTAACTTACTATTTTTAGTAAGTGTGGAAAAGAAAGTCCCCAATCTTCAACTGGATGTTGTGGCTTAGTTTTCCTCTTTCTCCCTATGTTCCTCATTCCTTTTGGACCAACTTTCTATTTTTAGCAGTGCTTGAAGGCCCACTTACTATTTTTAGTAAGTGCCAAAAATGTCTATTCTGGTGAATTCTTAGCTGTAGTGCACCTCCAATGTCTTCGTCTCCTTCGCAGGTTCTTCTATCGATGAATTTCCCAAAATAGTAGTTCCTATGTAGTAGACCTGGTATTTTTAGAAATTTGGCCTCTAGGAGTTGGATTGACATGGAACAAAGTTTTTTGATATGGGTTTTTTCTAATATCACCCCTCTCAAATTTCAGGCCCACCTGCTTAAGAGTCTAGGAGATTTTAAAGTTTTAATTTTCAAACCTGGTAATGCTTATAGGTACGACACTCATTAATGGACCTCAAAATTATAGGTCTATTTTTCTCCTCTGTTTGCGAAGAAAATTATATTTTTGATGTTGGTTTTTTCCTTTGGTGTTTCACATGCGATCTTACTTCAATCTGACTTCTTTATTCGTTGAGTCGGAAAGGATATTTCTTCATTGTGGATGCTCTGTCACATGAGGGGGGAGTTTGAAGGTGTATTTTTGATGGTATTGGACAAAGGAATGAAAAGAAAAAATGGTATGTTGTTTCATGCACCGGCTTGCAATATTTCTTCAGATCTCCATTTTTAGGCTATAGAGATTTTCATTGTTTTCTTCCTTTTGTTCTTCATTTCTCCTTCTTGATTTGATGAAAAATCCTTCTGAGATTTGCACATCATTGTGGGAAATGTGTTTCAGTGTTTGGGTTGAGTAGCTCTAAGCATTTGAAATGGTGGAGTGATGGTAGAATGTTGCAGAGGAAGGATGAAGTTTGTCTGTGCACAAGAGTGGAAGCATCTAGAAGCACTAAGAAGCACTGGGTGACATTTAGAATTTTTGAATTTTTGAAATTATGAGAGGAGAATCATGGGAGAATTTTTCATGCTTGATTTCCCTTACCTCAGGGATGTGAGGGACATCAAATTCTACGGTGGTAAAGAGGACGACACATGGCGGTGATCCGACGATAGGGAATGAAGGTGAGAAAAGTTGCTTTAAAGAAATGAGAGCTGAAAGCAGGTCATGTGGGTGTCTAAATGACTCCCCATAGGGGCTGGGAGAATTTTTCCATGTCTGATGCCCCCCACCTTAGGGATATAAGGTACATCAGTTTCCATGGTGGTCTTGGAGTTGACACGTGGCACCAGATCCGATGGCAAGGAATGGATACTCCAAAAATGCACCTGGGGGTTAAACTGTCAAGTATGGAGGTCATATGAGGGTCCAAGAGGTCACAAGGAAGATGGGTGAATTTTTCAATGATTGGTTTACCTGACCTAAGGGATGTCAGGGACATGAAATCCATCCAGAATCCTAGTGCTTGTTGGTACAATTTCACTTTTCACACTTTGCCCTATTTTTCTATATCCATGTTTGCCCATTTTGTCAAGAAACGTCCATTTGCTCGAATGGGTGATCTGTAACTTGTTTGTCTAGTCGAATGCCTTCAAATTGCCCTCAATGTTGTTATTTTGCCCCATTTTCAAACAAAATCCAAGTTTCCCCTTTATTGTGCCCTAATCTTTTTCATTTGCACAGGCTGTGATATTTTTCCTTGGCCAAAGCGTAAAAGAAACCCGTGTTTTATCGACTTCCATTTTTGTGAAGGTGAAATCTCACTCCCCAGGTCTAAATTAATATAAAATCATGCTTCACTTGTTTCGAAATTGAAAATTCTGTCTTCCTTGTGAAAAAATTCGATTTCAAAGGCATCCCCTATGTTTTTACATCTTGAAGGGCATACGGGCATGTTCTACTCGTTAAATTTATCATTGCAACATTTATGCTGATGTGGTAGGCTCTCATTGGTCAGGTGCGGTTGGAAAAAATGTTATAACTTGTTGTTTTTGAGTTTTTTGTGAGGGGAAAAATTTTTGACCGTGGCCCCGCAGTGCTACAGTGATGTGCCTACGTGGCACGATCTGATTGGTTGATGGATCGGTGGGTGGCGGGCCGCACTTAGGAAATTTTCTTCCATTATGGAAAATTTCTCAAAATCAAATTTTTTCCCGAAGGCCCGTAGTGAATGGCATGATGACATGTGGCACAAGAGGGCCAGGCAGATGGCGAAGGACTTGGGAAAATTTTTGTGTTTTTTGGCTCAGGGTGTCAAGGGAAAAATTTGGCCCGCAAGCCCGTGCCTAGTGGGAAAGTGACACGTGTCCAGGATGATCAGGTGGGTGCCGGAGGTCACTTAAAATTTTTCTTCATTTTTGAAAAAATTCTCAATGTCAATTTTTTCTTCGAGGGCCCGTGCCCAATGGTATGATAACACGTGGCATAGGGAGGTCGACTGAAAAAGCAATTTTTTGAAAAAATTTGAAGTTTTTCGGCTTCAAAATGCTAGGGGAAGAAATTAAAAAATAAGCCCGCACCTAATGAAAAGAGGACACATGTCTAGGAGAAGCCATGTGGGGGGGTGGAAGTTTTAAGGACTTTGAAGTTTTAACTTCAAAATGCTAAAATTAATTTTTTTCCCGAAGGCCCGCAACAAATAGGGGATGGACACACGTCCAGGAGGCAAGATGGAGGAAGGGGCTGAAGGAGAAGTTTGTGAATTTTTTCCTCTATGTTTACAAGGTAAAAAGTGCAAGATAGCCCCATGACGAATCAAAGGAGGACACAATTCCCAGATTTGGCGGAGATGTGGAGCATGCGGAGAAAATGAAAAAATTTAAAAGTTTGGCTAGAAATCTCAAAACCAAAAATTTGTCCCTGGCCCCGAACAGGAAAAGTAGAAGGTGTCCCCCTGCATCCAATCAGGAGGTGACACATGGCCTATTTAAAAGGAAAAAAGGGGAGTGCTAGCCCATAAGATGTTTTTGTGCTCACGGAGGATTGAAGGTAATTTTGGAGGGTCGGTTCCGCATCCAAAAAGATAGTGACACGTGGCGGGAGGGTGGAGCGGGTGTTCGGACCCGCGGAGGTTTTGGAGAAAATTTTCTTTTCTCAAAAAATGTTAAAAATTCATAAAGTTGGCCTGCGGTTCTTAGTGGGGCGCACAGGAGGACACATGGCATGCCCAGGGGGCTTGCGGGGAAAATGTTCAAAATTTTCTTCAAGTCAAAAACGTTTGAAATGCATTTTTGAAGGCAAAGGCCTAGTCCAATGGTATTTGGAAATGTGTCCCACCCCATCCAAAGACAAAAAGGGAGAATATTCAAGATCTCATCTGAAACGTGGAGGGTGGAATTTTAAAGTTGATTTTAATCAACGGCAGCTGTGCAATTTCATTTTTGGGCACCATGGAAGCTCCAAGAAATGTGGAATTGTCATTTTTGCACCAAATCACATGAAATTTTATACGATTTTACATCCTTTCGGCCTTCTGAACATAGTGACATCATTCATTTGAGATGATTTGGTGCCCTAAAGTGTTTTTCATGAAATATGTTTCGCAGCCTATGTGAAAAAATGTGAATGGTAAAAAATTAAAGTTGCAGAGTTAAAAATGATAAGGGAAAAAGGTGGAAAATGATTGAAAATGCATGTTGGCATGGCGGAATGCCAAAAACGTGACCATGGGATGGATAAGGATCTGAGTTCATGAAATATTTTAAAATATTTGTGCATCTTTGGCATTTGGCGAGCTGTTTTATAGTTTTATATCATTTTTCATCAAATGGATAGTGTTTTGTAACAAATTTGATCCCTTTGGCATATTCTTTGCTTGGGATGCAAGGATCCAAGATGGTAGAGGGTATATGATGTATTTTTGAGGTATTTGTAAGGGGCTATTGAGAATTTTGGGAAAAGGAGAAAATAATTTTGAGGAGAAAAACTGGAAGTGTTCCATTTCTTTTGGAGAAACTACTTGAGGGCCATTTTTGATTCCTTTTTGCATCAAATGTTCATCATGTTGAGTTGGTTTTAGGTGTAAATCCATCAACAAGCTTTGAGATTGTATAAATAACCTCCCTTGCTGATATATTTGATCAAATTCTTAGATCAACGTCGTTTTATATCTCTTGGCAAAGCTTGCATACACTTATATTTTCAGTATGTTTTCAATTTGCGTTTCATGCTCATGTTGCAATCTTATGTTTAGGATCTCTCTGATCATATAGGGTCTCATTTCTAGTTGATGGTTTATTGGCATTTGTAATATTGTATTCAGAAGAGCTTTCATCTGATAGAAGATAAACAGATTTAAAATTATCTTACTGTCCTTGATCAATGAGACTATATGTAAACCTTTGGGTGTACCTTAGGTCATGATCTAACAAGGGTTTTCTTAAATTCTTCATTGATATTTTTCTTCAAAGCCTTTGTGGCAGGTTATCAAGTTTGTATGGGAATAGTTCAGATTTGGGCATCCATGTGGTGCACACATCCTAGTTGAAAGAGCACTTCAGATTCATTGAAACATCTTTTTTGTTTAGGTGTTGTAATTCATTTGTAAAGTTTCCCAAAGAAGGTGATGACTCCTAACTACTCTTGTCCCAACATATCTCATCAGAATTTCATTTTAAACTAACTCATCCTACCTACAATACCCCTACATTTGCATTATGTGTCCACAAAAGAATTAAATCCTTTCACTAAAATGCACAAAGTTTATCAGGGTTTTATCATGTCTTAGTAGCTCTAGCTTTGTTTTGAGAACATTTCCATCATTTAGTAGTGACAAATCCTTTGAGTTCGGATAATGGATACTTGATCATGTTTTCACAAAGCCTCTCCCATATCATATGTAAAATATAAGGATATCTCCATCTCCTTACCATATAGGGGCTGCAATATAGGTTCTCTTGCCTTGGTTGACAGGCACAACCTAAAATATTGAGGGTTGGATCAAAACCCTCTTGAAGGTGCTATCCACTCCCTCAGTTATTGAATGCAAACAAGCAGATAGGTGTGCTTCCCTGGCTACAAACGACATACAAAACATCTATCTATCCTTGAGTGTCTTGTGAAAATTCATGATGCTGTTCAAATTGTGAAGGAGATTAAATCTAGCTACTAAGACCCGAGTGGTGGCTTTGTTGGGGAATTCTTGGAATTTCTTGGTGGTTTTGAATTATTTGAGAGGTTTGAGCATTTATGTGATTAAGTATTTTGAGCTGTTGCATTCTTGAGATATCATTTCATACTTCAGATTTGGATGTTTTGGGTAAAAGGATTTCAAACTCAACCTGCTCTTATCATTTACCAGTAGTTTATATGATTTGGATGCACTGTTCTTGGTTAAGTTAAGAAGAAGAAGATCTTATTTGTAAAAAACCTTGCTGCAAATTTTTCATTAGCTACCATTTCATTAGATATTAGGGCTTTCTTGCCAACATAAGGTAAAAAATCCTTAGTGGTTTTGACTCCATGTGTTTTCGTTCTTGAAAACCAGTGTCTTACACATTTATGTATTTAAAAATTTGCTGTTAAATCTTGTCAGATGGAGGGATGGAGATCCATCTTCATCAAGGAATCTTCTAAGAATTTATCACCGAATCAAGAAGCTCAGAACTAGAGGAAGAAGAGTGTGGAAAGTGGTTGGTGATTTGGTTACAAGAAAAGAAATCCCAATAGTTAATTTGAAGGAGAGAGCCATTGTTATTGAAGATTGGTATAATTCTTATTCAAGTAGATTGTTCAAGGAAAAACCTTCTGCTGATTTCATTTCTCCATCAGGTGAGGGACCTTCTTGTGTATTAAAAAATTACTCCTAGTTTGATCCTGTGGTTTCTAAGTTTGCTATTTATCAGAGAGAGCTCCTTTGGGGGGTTGCATTTTAGAGATATTCATCTATTCCAATCAGACCATTACTACTCCTCATCAGTTTGCTTACCTCCAAGATCACCCCCACCAAACAATATGATTAGCCCAGGACCTCCATTTTTCAATTAACACCGTTGGTCTTATAAATTTTGGAGGATGGATGGTTATCCAAATGCTATCCCACAAGATGTGGGCAATAGGTACCAAAAATTCCAAGCGGTAACCAATTGCCATTACTGGAGAAAATCAACTCTCAAACTCTTTGGGAACATGAGGAAGATTTGAGATAGAATTTGGGGATGTTATATTAAGTTATATCATACACTTAAGGGAAGATGCAAGAGATTGATAAATCGTTTCCTGATACTATATTAATTCATGGAGAGATGAGTAATGCATTCAGATTACAATATGGAGACATAAAAAGATCCAAGGTTCCTTCTATCTGAGTTTGGAGAACATCAGAAGAACACCTAATGAGACCATTCATGATTTTAATACCAGATTTAATAAAACATTGAGAAGGTTGCCTATCATTTTGAGGGACTTGTGATGAATTATGGCTTGATCAAAATATGAAGATGAAGTTGATAAAAAGGAGCCTAATTACTTGAGAGACAAAAATCCTACAAACTTGAGGCAAGATTTCACATGGCCACTCAAATGAAAAATAATCAAAGCTATGGAAACCACCTTAAGAGGGATGGGTGTGAAGCTGATAAACCCTAAGAAGCCTCAACTAGAAAAGATGATGATTTGGAAAAAGGTGTGTCACGACTTTGGCTAGGGGCTGTTAAAGAAATTTCTTACAAGTTTAGCCCTCATTGAGAAAGCATTGGGCCAGGTTCACAAGGACAACAAAGAACCTCTCACAACATGAATAACTTTGGCAATCATCTAGAGGTTGATCAACGACAAGATGATAGAGGTCACTAGCCTTTTTGCGGATCTACAATAGCAACCCAAAGGCACGTGAAAATCGAGTGGCACCTGACCTCGGATGCAAGAAGTTGTTTTGTTCAAGAAATTGGGCTGATATGGATTGGTGATAGCTGTTTCTTCCCTCATCCACATGTGAAATGACCAGAAAGATATCGATGATGATAATTAGAATGAAATGCATGATAATATTTGTATGATGGGTAGCTTTTCAGGCTCACAACAAGCAGCACATCAACATATGTGATAGTGCAAGGATTGCTGCAACCTTTTGGGATGGAATAAAGAGGGTACCATTTCTTTCTCTTCTCAAACTGAAGATGTAGATGTTAGTCCGGATTTTAAATTCCTAAGAATGAATTTGAATATCTAAGGGCTAATGATCAAGAAGTATGATGGTGGTTTCCTTCGGGAGGAAGATAGACAATGGTTAATGAATGTTGTGGTTGGTAAAGAGAAGAGTACATACTAGAAGTTAAATTGTTGTAGCCACAAAAAATCAGCGTTATGAAACAATATAAGCATTGTTTTTGGGACTTGATTGAAATGGTTGAGTCCTTTTAACCTTGTTTAGGCATGAAGAAGGTCTTATGCGGCTGCGGATAAGATGATTTCCTTGGTTATAGATGAAAATTGCACCATTTCATCCTTTTTGTGATATAGGTGTGAGGGTGCTAACAAGGCCAGTCTGTTCACGGATGATACACCGCCCTCGGAAACTTGACAGATTTTTGTGATGAGGCACAAGAGTTGAGGATCTTACAATGCAAGGAGATGTTGTGGTCAGAATATTTATTGGGAAAACCAATGGTGGCTATGAATGAGGTAGAGGGAAACATTGTTGACAAGGATATATACAAATTGAAAAAAAATAAATATTCATTCCTAAAGGTCTTCTTTGCACTTGAATCCAATTTTAGCAATGTTGATTGCATCATAAATAAACACTTGTTTTACTCAAGGGATGTGGAAGAGAAAAATTGGGAACCAAGGACAAACAAATGAAGATCTAGTTGGGCACCATCTCAGCAAGCAAAGAGGAAAGACAGTCCTATGCCACTTTTAAAGAAGTAGCAAGACTTACCTTGCCTGTGGTCTTATTTAGGAGCTGAAGCATATAGAGAAGATTGATTTAGCATTGAGATTCCCCTTTTGAGGCCAAGACTAAGCCTTTAGAGCAAAAAAAAAAGGTCCCATTAATCCACTTGATCCATGAAAAAATGTGGAAGAGTTGAAGAACAGTGAGAGATGGTGGGCATCATTTCAGCATACTAGATACTCATCTTGGGTGGCAAAATCTTGTCCCAGTTAGAAGAAGAACGGAGATATCAGGCTTTGTGTGAATTTTAGGAAACTAAACAAAGCATATATGAAGGACAATTACCCCTTTCCAAACATGGAGGGGGGGGGGGGGGGGGAATATGCTACAGATGTGATAGGGTAAGAGATGCTTATACTTTGGATGGTTCTTTGGATACAATAAGGAGTGCAAGGAATCAGAAAGACTTAAGACAACCGTCATTACTCCTATGGGGGGATTATGTTTTTGTAAGGATGGCCTTTTGGATGATGAATGCGGTGCTACTTTTCAAAGGAAATGGATGTTGCCTTTGTGTTATATTCATGGAATTCATAGTAATTTACCCAAGATGATTGTGACTATTTTTTCGAGGCAGCAAGCAGCCATCTTGAACCCTAGAAAAGATGCTATAATCAGAAGTGAGTATGAATTTCACTAATCAAAAGAAGTGTAATTTTTGTGTGAAAATGGCCCAAGTTGCTGGGACATATTGTGTCCAAAGAAGGTGTTTGTAGATAGACCCTGAGAGAGTGGAAGAAAAGCAATCAATAAGGTGCACTTCCATGAAACCAAAAAGGTTCAAATCTTGCTTTGGCCAAATCAATTTCATTAGAAGGTTTGTCTCCAATTTTGCATGAGTTAACTCTTCAATCACAAGCATCTAAGAAAGGACTAAAGTTATTAAGTGGAGGGCTGCCCATCCAATATTTGAAGGAATATAAATGATTGAACTCAAGCATGTGTGCACCTATTTTAGCAGATCCCAAACTATAAGATTCTTTCCAAATATTCTCTGCTTACATCTTGAATTTACTTATTACTCAGTTTTATTACAAAAGCTGAGAAGGCGTTGAGAGGCCCGATTGCTTCTTTAGAAAGATTACAGGGCAGCTGAACTGGAAGTATAACAATCATGAAAAAAAATAGGCATTTGCATTGGGAAGGCAACAAAAAAATTTTCGAGACCTTCATTTTGAGTCAAAAGTTGTTGCCATGTTCCTCATACAATCGGTTGTAAAGACACATCTTATCAGGACATTGATTATCAATCAAGAAGAGATGTAGGTGGGTTAAACAAACTTCAGAATATGAATGTACATTCAGACTTCCCCCACAAGGTAAGAGGTTTGGGTTTGCCAACTCATGGATGAGAGGAGAGTAATTGCAAAATGTAGAAGAAGTGATCAGACAAGAGGAAGAAAAGGCAGGTCTTCTTGATAAATTGATGAGGTTTGAGTGGTACCAAGGATGTGGTCTTCTACCTCAAGCACATTAGATTTGTCCTATTCATTCATAAAAATCAGGAAAGAGCCCTCAAGCTGGCTCTCAGGAAAATATCATAACAGACCTTGGGATGGCTTGGAAGAACCCTGAAGGTGTTCTCTTGAAATGCATATGAGGAAGAAGCTCCCAAGATTGCTTGCTGATTCCATGGGGATTTTGTGGAGGGAATTTGCTGGTTAGAGTGACAAACACAATAATATTTGAAGAGATGGGTTATGGTGGCCAACTCTTTTTAAAGATGCAAACCAACTAGTAGTTAGAAGATGTGATAGTTGCCAATGCTCTTGGGAAGATTGAAAGCTCAGGCTCCATTTCCTTGTAGCTTGAATCAATGAAGCTCTTTCAAACTTATGGGGAATGGGATTTCATTGGTGAGAGTTTAGATCTTCTATGCTGGTCATAAATGGTTTCTGTAAAGTAACTGATATTTTACAAGTGGGTTGAAGCCCTTCCATCTGAAAAGGCAAACACCAAGTGGTACTGATTTCTTATGATCATATGTATTGCCAATTTGGTTGGTTCCAATTAAGATTGATCTGAAATGCCATGTGTTTTAGCGCCAAGCTTTGATGGCCAAATGTGTAATGAATATGCGGATAAACCTGATTTTTCTTCAACTACAATCATAAGGTATGGAAAAAGTGAATCACGTAACAAGGAAACTTTCTCAAGAATCATTAGAAGAACTTTGGAAATAATAAGAAGAAGGGGGGAGGAAGCAATTGAAAATTGTAGTTTGGGCTGAGAATAACTCCAAACAAAAGGATGAAAATGGAGCTGAGAGGCCTATTTGCTTTCTTTAGCAAGGCTTTACAAGTAGCTGAATTGAAGTACACAATTATGGAAAAATAAACATTTTCCTTGGTGAAAGCAACAAAGGTTTTCAGGCCTTCTGTCTTAAGTTCAAAAGTTGTTTCTTAAGTTCCTCATACAATGGTTAAAGACATCTTATCAGACATTGATATATCAAGCAAGAGATGTAGGTGGGTTAACAAACTTCAAGAATATGACATGTACATTCAGACTACAAAGCTGGTAAGAGGTTTGGGTCTTGCCAAACTCATGGCTGAGAGTAATTTGCAAAATGTAGAAGTGAATCAGCTAGAGGAAGAAAGGGCAGATCTTCTTGATAAATTGATGAGGTTTGAGTGGTACAAGGATGTGGTCTTCTACCTCAAGCACCTATATTGTCCTATTCATTCGAATAAAAATCAGAAAAGAGCCCTCAAGCTGGCTTCTCAGAAATATATCATAACAGACCTTGGGCTGGCTTGGAAGAACCCTGAAGGTGTTCTCTTGAAATGCATAACTGAAGAAGAAGCTCCCAAGTTGATTGCTGATTTCCATGGGGAATTTTGTGGAGGGAATTTTGCTGGTAGAGTGACAACACATAATATTTTAAGAGCTGGTTATTGGTGGCCAACTCTTTTTAAAGATGCAAACCAACTAGTTAGAAGATGTGATAGTTGCCAATGCTTCTTGGGAAGATTGAAAGCTTCAGGCTCCCTTCCTTTGTAGCTTGTATCAATTGAAGCTCCTTTCAAACTATGGGGAATGGATTTCATTGGTGAGATTTTAGATCCTTCTAGTGCTGGTCATAAATGGATTCTTGTAGTAACTGATTATTTTACAAAATGGGTTGAAGCCATTCCATCTAGAAAGGCAACACACCAAGTGGTAATGGATTTCTTATTGAATCATATGTTATGCAAATTTGGGGTTCCAATTAAGATTGTATCTGATAATGCCATGTGTTTTAGAGCCAAGCCTTTGATGGCAATGTGTAATGAATATGGGATAAACCTGACTTTTTCTTCCAACTACAATCCATAAGGTAATGGAAAAGTTGAATCAAGTAACAAGAACTTTCTCAAGATCATTAGAAGAACTTTGGAAATCAATAAGAAGAAGTGGGGAGAGCAATTGAAATTTGTAGTTTGGGCTGATAGAATAACTCCAAAAAGAGCAACTGGTAAAAATTTGTTTGAACTAGTGTATGGAACTCAGGCTTTGCTGCCATTACACCTGCAATTATCCACTTTTCAATTTTCCCAGCAATTGGAAGATTAAGAACATGGCCCATATGAATAGAGAATCAATCATATCATTGAGTTGGATGAAGAAAGGAGAGCCTCTCATCAAAGGCATGTTATATTTAGGGAGAAATTGAAGAAGTTGTTTGATAAGAAGGTCACCCCTAGAGCCTTCAATGTTGGAGATCTAGTTTTGTTGTGGGATAGTAGGCATGAAGACAAGGGAAATCATGGAAAGTTTTATGCTCTATGGATGGGCCCTTATGCCATTGATATCAAGATTCGAGAAAATAGATTTTTTCTTAAGGATTTGGATGGGGATTTGCTGGAGCTGTCTATTAATGGCAGACATTTAAAACATTTATTGGATTAAATCCCCATGTGAGGTATGCACAAGTTGTAAATTTTGTATAGCCCTTGTTTTTGTTTTGTCTTTTCCTTTTTCTTGTTGTTGTATGCTTGTGGTTTTCCCTTTTGTCCTTGGCAACCATTGTTGGTGTGGTTTTCTCAGTCTATTTTTGGTGGAAATTCTGGTTTTTGGGCTGCTCTGCATGTTTTGACTCCTTGCCCAATGGATTTTTGGCACTTGGTCTACGTTGTGATCTTGTGGCACTCGTTGGGAGTGCCCATCCCTAAGAAAGAGCCAATGTTGGTGCAATTTCACTTTTCACACTTTGCCCTATTTTTCTATATCCATTTTTGCCCATTTTGTCAAGAAACGTCCATTTGCTCGAATGGGTGATCTGCAACTCATTTTTCTAGTCGAATGCCTTCAAATTGCCCTCAATGTTGTTATTTTGCCCCATTTTCAAACAAAATCCAATTTTCCCCTTTATTGTGCCCTAATATTTTTCATTTTCACGAGCTGTTATATTTTTCCTTGGCCAAAGCGTAAAAGAAACTCGTGTTTGATCAACTTCCATTTTTTAAAGGTGAAATCTCACTCCCCAGGTCTAAATTAATATAAAATTATGCTTCACTTGTTTCAAAATTTAAAAATCCACCTTCCTTGTGAAAAAGTTTGATTTCAAAGGCATCCCCTATGTTTTTACATCTTAAAGGGCATATACAAGCATGTTCTACGTGTCAAATTTATCATTACAATGTTTATGCTGACATGGCAGGCTCTCATTGGCCGGGTGCGCTTGGAAAAAATGTTATAACTTGTCATTTTTGAGTTTTTTGTGAGGGGAAAAATTTTTGACCATGGCCCCGCATTGCTATAGTGATGTGCCTACATGGCATGATCTAATTGGTTGATGGATCGGCAGGTGGCAGGCTGCACTTAGGAAATTTTCTTCCATTATGGAAAATTTCTCAAAATCAAATTTTTTGCCCAAAGGCCCGTAGCGAATGGCATGATGACACAAGGCACAGGAGGGCCAGGCAGATGGTGAAGGACTTGTAAAAATTTTGGTGTTTTTTGGCTCAGGGTGTTAGGGGAAAAATTTGGCCCGCGAGCCCGCACCTAGTGGGAAAGCAACACATGTCCAGGATGGTCAGGCAGGTGGCGGGGCTCACTTCAAATTTTTCTTCATTTTTGAAAAAATTCTCAATGTCAATTTTTTCTCTGAGGGCCCGTGCCCAATGGTATGATAACACGTGGCACATGGAGGTTGACTGAAAAAGCAGGGACTTGAAAAAATTTGAAGTTTTTCAGCTTCAATATGCTAGGGGAAGAAATTGAAAAGTATGCCCACACCCAATGAAAAGTGGACACGTGTCCAGGAGAAGCCATGTGGGGGGGGCAGAAGTTTTAAAGACTTTGAAGTTTTAAATTCAAAATGCTAAAATTAAATTTTTGCCCAAAGGCCCGTAGCAAATAGGGGATGGACACGCGTCCAGGAGGCAGGATGGAGGAAGGGGCCGAAGAAGAAGTTTGCGAATTTTTTCTTCTATGTTTACAAGGTAAAAAGTGCAAGATAGCCCCATGACAAATCAAAGGAGGACACGTGTCTCAGATTCAGTGAAGATGTAGAGCGCGCGGAGAAAATGAAAAAAATTACAAAGTTTGGCTAGAAATCTCAAAACCAAAAATTTGTCCCTGGCCCCGAATTGGAAAAGTTGAAGGTGTCCCCCCACATCCAATTAGGGGGTGACACATGGCCTATTTCAAAGGGTGAAAAGGGGAGTGCGAGCCCACAAGAGGTTTTTGTGCTCGCGGAGGATTGAAGGCAATTTTGGAGGGTCGGTTCCGCATCCAACGGGATAGTGACACGTGGCGGGAGGATGGAGTGGGTGTTCGGACCTGTGGAGGTTTTGGAGAAAATTTTTATTTTCTCAAAAAAGGAGAAAAATTCATAAAGTTGGCCCACGGTTCTTGGTGGGGCCCACAGGAGGACACGTGGCATGCCCAGGGGGCTCGCGGGGAAAATGTTCAAAATTTTCCTGAAGTCAAAAAGGTTTGAAATACATTTTTGAAGGAAAAGGCCCAGTCCAATGGTATTTGGACACGTGTCCCACCCCATCCAAAGACAAAAAGGGAGAATATTCAAGATCTCATCTGACACGTGGAGGGTAGAATTTGAAATTTCATTTTAATCAACGGCAGCTGTGCAATTTCATTTTTGGGTGCCATGGAAGCTCCAAGAAGTGTGAAATCGTAATTTTTGAACCAAATCACATGAAATTTTATACGATTCTACATCCTTTTGGCCTTCTGAACACAGTGGCATCATTCATTTGAGATGATTCGGTGCTCTATAGTGTTTTTTGTGAAATATTATTCGCAACCTGTGTGAAAAAACGTGAATGGTAAAAATTAAAGTTACAGAGTTAAAAATGATAAGGGAAAAAGGTGGAAAATTATTGAAAATACATGCTGGCATGGTGGAATGCCAAAAACGTGACCATGGGATGGATAAGGATCTGAGTTCATGTAATATTTTAAAATATTTGTGCATCTCTGGCATTTGGCGAGCTATTTTATAGTTTCATATCATTTTTCATCAAATGGATAGGGTTTTGTAACAAATTTGATCCCTTTGGCATATTATTTACTTGGGATGCAAGGATCCAAGCTGGCAGAGGGTATATGATGTATTTTGGAGGCATTTTGTAAGGGGTTGTTGAGAATTTTGGGAAAAAGAGAAAAGAATTTTGAGAAGAAAAACTAGAAGTGTTCCATTTCTTTTAGAGAAACTCCCTGAGGGCCATTTTTCATTCCTGTTTGCATCAAATGTTCATCATGTTGAGTTGGTTTTAGGTGTAAAGCCATCAAAAAGCTTTGAGATTGTCTAAATAACATTCCCTTGCTGATATATTTGATCAAATTCTTAGATCAACTCGTTTTATCTCTTGGCAAAGCTTGCATACACTTATATTTCAGTATGTTTTCAATTTGCGTTTCATGCTCATGTTGCAATCTTGTGTTAGGATCTCTCTGATCATACAGGGTCTCATTTCTGGTTGATGGTTTAATGGCATTTGCAATCTTGTATTTAGAAGAGCTTTCATCTGATAGAAGATAAACAGATTTAAAATTATCTTACTGTCCTTGATTAATGAGACTGTCTGTAAACCTTTGGGTGTACCTTAGGTCATGATCTAACAAGGTTTTCTAAATGCTTCATTGATATTTTTCTTCAAGCCTTTGTGGTAGGTTATCAAATTTTTTATGGAATAGTGCAGATTTGGGAATCCATGTGTGCACACATCCTAGTTGAAAGAGCACTTCAAATTCATTGAAACATCTCTACTGTTTAGGTGTTGTAATTCATTTGCAAAGTTTCCCAAAGATGGTGATGACTCCTAACTACTCTTATCCCAACATATCTCATCAGAATTTCATTTTAAACTAACTGATCCTACCTACAATACCCCTACATTTACATTGTGTGTCCACAAAATAATTAAATCCTTTCACTAAAATACACAAAGTTGATCAGGGTTTTATCATGTCTTTAGTAGCTCTAGCTTTGTTTTGAGAACATTTCCATCATTTAGTAGTGACAACTCCTTTGAGTTCGGATAATGGATACTTGATCATGTTTTCACAAAGCCTCTCCCATATAATATGTAAAACACAAGGATATCTCCATCTCCTTACCATATAGGGGCTGCAATATAGGTTCTCTTGCCTTGGTTGACAGACACAACCTAAAATAGTGAGGGTTGGATCAAAACCCTCTTGAAGGTGTTATCCACTACCTCAGTTTTTAAATGCAAACAAGCAGATAGGTGTGCTTCCCTGGATACAAATGACATACAAAACATCTATCTATCCTTGAGTTTCTTGTGAAAATTCATGATGTTGTTCAAATTGTGAAGGATATTAAATCTGGATACCAATAGTGCTCACACGTGTCTTCCCCAAAAATGACTAAGTCCTGAATTACCTTTGAGAGGGAAACTTAGAAAGAAGATAACTTGAGCTCCCGGTGGAATTTCTTGATGAAATTTAATATGATCCTGACTAGAAATAGAATTTTTAATCCACTTGTGGGCTTCTCATGTCTTGATTCATTGGTATGATCCCTTAAAAATTGGATTTTTGATTTGATACTCCACTTGTACCTGATAAACACTGCCAGCCAATCCTGTTCGCCAAGGTGTTGTGAAAAATATTATTTCACTATCATGTAGGTATTTTAATCCTATTTTCGGTGGTAATATTTTTTTCTTCTAACTCCATCTAAAGCTCCCAGAATCATCTTCTGAAGCCCAGGAGTTGTTTTAGGCCTGTGTACTACCTAGGCTTGTGAACCCTATTTTTTCTCAAACTACTCCAAGTTAGTTCAAAACTTCCCAAAATATTAAAAAATCATTTCCATGATGTTCTAGGGTCTTCAATTCACCTCCATGTTGAATTTTACCTATCTGTTCCGCTCCAGGGGGGTTGATTCAGTCCTGGGAAGGCTCAGCGATAACCCTTCCCAATACTACCGGAAGATAGTATCTTTTTAGAAATCCCTAAAATCACCTAGGGGGAATGAATAGACTTCTCTAAATCACCTTGGGGGATAAGATAAAATTATTCAAGAGGTTATTTTGACTGACTTGATTTGACCCAGGGTGTCCTTGGAATGATAAAACATGAAAAAATTTATCATTGGGGTATAGTTGTCATGCTTGGAAATTGTCAATTTCCTTGTTGCACATTTGCCCAACAATAGGTGAGGAGATGAAGGTGATTTTGGCCACTCAACAAGGATATTGGGTATATTGGGTCAATGGCTCAAGAAGAGTTGGCAGCTAAGGGTCAAATTTAATTCAAAGGCTTGACATTATAAATGGTTCAGGATATTATAGAGGAGGCTACGACATATAGGCATGATGATACATATGGAAAGGTCGTTACCAATGTTGGGTTGATATGTGTTGATCAATGATGAGGAGGGTAATGGAAAGTATGTGATTGAATTGGTGTATTATAATGGTGGATGACCAAATTATAGACGCAAATTACATGAAGAAAGGATCTCATCCTGCATAGAGATCATTGATAGACGGGTATGATCTTGTTAGAGGAGGATCCTTAGGTAGCTGATGGTGATTGTGAGGGAGAGTGAGTATATGAGTGGTTGATTACATGAAACTTTAAGCCCATTATTACAAAAATTAGTGGCCTGGATAGTTATCGTTATTAGCCTGGATAAATTAGTTTTCAACTCGTATGGAAATATCATAGGTAGGCTGAAACATCATTCCACTGATCGATTAGATCATAACCGCAAATCATTGGGTGTACAAGTCATGCACATTATAAATCATGAGATGCGTTGTTTAGTTAGAGGTCTTGAGAAAGTGCCCTTGGTATTACAGGTACCTCAATGTTAGGGGCCGAGCTGGAGGCAGTGATTGCCCAAATGGTCAGATGGGAACACCTAAGGTAGTATCTAGCTTGATAACTACTCAACTTCTTTATGCAGAGACAGTTGGATCACTCTTGTCTTCATAATCTTATGAGAGTCTTCCTGATGAGCCTATTCCTCCTAGTTGTGTCATAGAGTTGGGTTGGGACCTAATGGCAGTACCAATGAATGTGCCTTCACCTCGAGGTCTAGATATGAGGTGAGTATTAGTGGACCTCCAGATTAGGTTAGCGTGATGATTTTGGACTGAGTTACACCCGTTGGTAGGAATCCAGTTGAATGTATGTTCAATTTACCCAGTAGATGTGATATTTTGATGTATATGGCTCTTTATGAAATATTAAAATTTCATAGTTGTGATAGGTATGAACATCACGTTGAGCGATTCCAAATGATGTATAGCTGACAATTGAATGATATATATATACATGATTTATTTACTTTTGAAAATTATGTGGTTGATCTCCTTGGTAATGTGAATCTCTGGATGTAGGTAATGTAATGTGCTTATAAGAATGTGACAAATCATGTTGGTTCTCCCTGCATAGATGATGATAAATGATAGTTCAATATTATGTTGGTGTTCCTTTCTTTGAAGAAGATCTTGTCTAAAGATATATATTACATGATGTACATGAAATAGTATATAGAATGCGTTAAATCATGGATGATCCAAGTAACCTTTGAATTAATTTCAAGTAGCTAAGATTTGATACATCTGTAATGGTCCCATGTGGGAGTGCTAAAGCACTATTTGCACTTGGATCGTGCACCCCTGAATTTTCAGATGATTAACAACATGGGAACATCCCCAATGGTTAGTTACATGTAGAAATTTAGGGATGAAAGTCAAGAAATGTAAAATTCCTTCTAGAACTATGTTCATGGTAGAATATGTAAATTGTGCCGTAAAGTGGGTTCTCTTTTAATAGTTTCATAGCGGAATTCCCCAACTATACAGTTATCCAATTTTTCATAGAACTGATTGATGCAGGAAGTTAACTAGAATAGGAAAGTTAGATCAATGGGGAATGCTTTCCTAGGATAGTTTTTGAACAATAAGACCAGCTTTAAAATCACATAATCATAATTTTTAGGGTTAGCACATCGGTTGTATAGATAATATATCATATCTAAGCATACATGCAATAAAAGAAGATATTCTACTAAAAGAAATATACAAAACAAGAGATATAAATCAACACCAGATTTAACGTTGTTCACCCAATGTGGGTTACATCCACCAAGAAACAAGCCAATCTATTATCCAAATCTTTCAAGAAGATATACAATGAAGATTTACAATCTTCCACACCTCTCATATGTACAATACTTTCTTTCTCTCAAGCTTCTCCTTCTTCTCCAAGAATTTTCTCTCACAATTATTTTACACAATAATCATCAATTATCTCTCCACTTGCTACTCTAACCCTAGCTACCAAGCTATATATACCTTATATAAACTTAGGGTACTTAGTCATGCAATTACAATCAATAGATATGCTATAATACTAAAATTAGATCTAATTCCCATGACTTAAATAAAACACTCAGGCACAGGTAACCGATGTCTATGATCCCTAACCAATGGAAGTTCCTTCTTTCTTGACCGATGCTAGTCCTAGGTGACTGATGTCGGTCCCTACATAACTGATGCCGGTTACTTTTTTTTCCAAAAGTTGATAAAGCATGTTAAACTTAAGTAATTGAGCTCCACAACTCAACAATCTCCCACCTAGAGATAAATTACTGCACTATACATATACAACGTCATTCTTGGATCCTTTCCTTAGCTTTTTTTCTTCCTCTTCAAGTCTCAAACTCAAAGACCAACAGAAGTGGAGTGTAGCTCCAACTTCTTTTCTAATGGCTTCATTAGCATATCGCAGGGTTTTCACTCATATGAATCTTCTCTAGTTTCAGTTTCCCATCCTCCAATACCTGTTGTATGAAGTGATATCTCAACTGAATGTGTTTTGTTCTAGAATGAAACGTTGAGTTCTTTTCCAAATGAATTTCACTTTGACTGTCACTAAACAATTTATAATCATCTTTCTCCTTTCCCAACTCTTCCATGAACCTTCTCATCCATATCATCTCTTTACTAGCCTCTGTAGTTGCAACATACTCTGCCTTTGTAGTAGAAAAAGTGACAACCTTCTGCAATCTCGATATCCAGCTAACTGTCATCCCACCTACTATGAAAATATATCCAGTAGTGCTCCTCCTACTATCCATATCTGAATCAACATAGCCACATAAAGAAATAGTTGAACCTCCATAGCATAACTGCATGCTAGATGTCCCTCTCAAATACCTGAGTATCCATTGGAATGTTTTCTAAAGTTCTTTACCTGGATTGGCCATAAATCTACTCACAACTCCCACTTCCTGTGTAATGTTGGTCTGGTACAAACCATAGCATACATGAGACTCCCAACTGCTGAAGCATAGGGCACTCATGTCATGTATTTGACCTCCTCATGTGATGAAGGATACTGATATTCTACTCAATTTGAAGTGTCCAGCCCTAGGTGTACTTATAGGTTTTGAATTCTGTATTTTAAACCTTTCTAACACCTTATAGATATAATCCTCCTAAGAAAAATAAAACTTCTTGTTCTTCTTATCTCTATGTATTTTCATGCCAAGGATTATTTTTGTAGCTCATAAATCATTCATAAAAAATGTGTGTGCTAGCTTTCCTTTAAGCTCGCCAATGTCATGCATACTAGATCCTGCAATAAGCATATCATCCACATACAGTAACAAAATAATATAGCTCCCATTTTCAAGCTTCTTGAAATAAACACAATGGTTAGATTCACATCTCAAATAACCATGCTCATGCATGAAACTATCAAACCTCATGTACCATTTCCTTGGAGCTTGTTTGAGCCCATATAGGCTCTTTTTCAACCTGCACACTAATTTCTCCTTACCCTTGACTTCATACCCAAGCAACTGTTGCATATAAATATCTTCATCCAAATCACCATGAAGGAAGGTCGTCTTCACATCTAGTTTCTCTAAATGCAAATCATGTACTACAACTATACTCAATACAGTACGTATGGAAGTCATTTTAACAACAGGATAAAATATTTCACCAAATTCAATACCTGCTTTCTGTGCAAATCCTTTTACTACAAGCCTTGTACCTTTTCTATCCACCCTTTTCTTCCTTGATTCTGTAAACCCATTTATTCTACAATGTCCTCTTACCTGCTAGAAACTTAACCAAATCCCAAGTCTGGTTTTGTTCCAAGGATTCCATCTCCTCATCCATGCCATGCTCCCACTATACGTGGGTCTCATCCTACATTGCTTCTTCAAAAATTTCTGGTTCACCATTATCAGTTAATAATAAATAAGATAGAGAAGGTGTAAATATTTCTGGAGGTTTACTTACCCTTTGTGACCTTCTCACAGGAGTTTGGGGTATTGGAGGCTCATTCTAGACCTCCTGGACATTTGTTTCCAATTCTGATAGTGACCGATGTCGGTCACCTGTAACCAATGTCGGTTCTTCTATAACTGATATTGATTTAAAAACCAATTATGGTTAGGGTTCAATCGATATTGGTTAGCCTCTGTGTAACCCTGTAGGTATGGATTTTAAATCTGAGAGTTCATTTTCATTCACAAAATTCTCAACTGGTTCATCCTTGGGTACCAAAATTTGATCCATGTACATTCTCTTTTCATTCCATTCAATGTCATGACTCCTAACAATTTTAGAATCCTCTAAATCCCAAAAACAGAATCTGAAATCACCAAATCCGTAACCAATAAAAGTGCATCTCTTAGATTTTACATCCAACTTTTTTCTATTTTCCTTATCAACATGCAAAAAAGCTTCTGAACCAAAAAATCTAAGAAAAAAAATATCTACCTCTTTTCTGGTCCATGCTTCCTTTGGTATTTCTCCATATAGTGAACTTGAAAGCCCATAGTTAATCAAATAAACCATTGTTGTAAACTGCTTCTACCCAAAATTACAAGGGCAATCCAACATGTATCCTCATACTTCTAACATGTTCCATTGATTTTCATGTTCATTCTTTATGCAACACCATTCTCTTGTGGTGTTCTTAGGAACCATACTTTCTCTACGTATTCCATTCACTGAACAATAATAATTGAAAACCTTGCTAATATTCACCACCATTGTTCAGATCTAAGGCACTTTAACTTTAAATTTGATTCATTCTCAACAAGGTTTCCATCTTTTAAAAGTCTCAAAAACATAATATTTATGTTTAATACAATAAACCCATATCTTTCTTGTAGCATCATCAATGAAAGTAACATAATACCGGGATCCTCCATGAGAAGCTGCTTGGGTTGGTCCCCACACATCTGAGTGTACTAGCTCTAATTTCTTCCTCCTTTGTTTCCCCAACTTTGAGAAATATCACTCTCTTTTTCTTTCCAAAGACACAATGCTCACAGAAATCAAAATCTAAACCTTTCAAATCTGATAACTTACCCTTAGCCTTTAAGATCTGCATTCCTTTTTTACTCATATGGCCCAACTGATTATGCCACATGCATGCATCTGAATCTAAATTAGATAATACAGAAAAGGAATCAGTAACACAGGTAGACAAATATAATGTTCCTACCTTCTTTCCTCTTGCCACAACAAGGGCACCCTTGGTGACTTTCCAAGATTTGGTTGTGAATGTAACCATGCAACCAAATTCACCTAGTTGCCCTGCAAAAATAAGATTCCTCATGAGGCTTGGCACATGTCTCACATCTTTCAATACCATTGTATTTCCATTCTACAATTTTAGATGAACTTCCCCTTTACCAGTAATACTGCAAGGTTCATCATCACCCAAATAAACATGCCCAAAATTTCCCTAGACATAATTTCTAAAATAACCCTTATTAGGGGTTGCATGGAAAGAAGCTCCTAAATATAAAACCCATGATTCTATTTTATTATCAAAAGAAAGAATAAGAGCATCTTGCATTACCTTTGTTGTAGTATTTTCCTCTTTACCTTTGTTGGGGTGTTGGTTCTTTTTATCCCTTGACTAACAATATTTCTTTACATGTCCTTTCTTTCCACAATTCCAACAGGTAATTCCCTTACCTTTGGATTTAGATCTACCATTCTTGGAATTTAATTTCCCATTATTCTTACCCTTGGATCTCTCCTTTCTCCTTCCCCTTCTTTCTACATTTAAAGAATTTCTAGATGATGATTCCTCTGTACTTTTCTTGAGAATTTCTTCATTCAAGATTATACTAAACACATAATCAAACTTCAAAATATTATTAGAAGATGTTGTATTACTAACAGCCATTACCAAGTTATCCCAACTATCAAGCAAATAACATAAGAATAAGAGTTCTTTCACTTCATTATCAAATGGAATATCAACCAATTTTAATTGATTTACAATAGATAGGAAATAATTCACATGATTAGATGTAGATCCACCTTCATGCATCTTAGAACTAAATAGTTTCTTCATCAAATAAACTTTATTTGAAGAACTAGGGTTTTCATATAAATTAGCAAGAGATTTCATTAACTCTACCATAGATGTCACTTCTGTAATATTATAAGCCATAGATGCTGTCAGGATCAATATTATAGATCCCAAAGTATTTATGTCAAGAATATTCCATTCTTCATAAGTCATCTTCTTATGTATAGAATTTTCATCCAACGGTAAGTACAAATATCTTTGATACAGATAATCCTCAATCTGCATCTTCTATAATTGATAATTTCATTCGTCAAACTTCTCTACCTTATATTTGTTTTCTTCTACCATTATTATAGCTCCCACTCAATCAAAAAACCCTCTATGAGTAAATATGTCAACATAGAAAAACCATCAAACAAAGCTCTGATACCAGTTGTTGGGGTTAGCGCACCAGTTGTACAGATAATATATCAGATCTAAGCATACATGCTATAAAAGTAGATATTCTACCAGAATAAATATACAAAACAAGATATATAAATCAACACTAGATTTAACATGGTTTAACCCAATATGGGTTACGTCCACCAAGAAACAAGCCAATTTATTATCCAAATCTTTTAGAAGATATACAATGAAGATTTATAATCTTCCACACCCCTCACAATGTACAATACTTTCTTTCTCTCAATATTTTCCTTCTTCTCCAAGAATTGTCTTTCAAAATTATTTTTACACAATAATCATTTATTCTCTCTCCAATTACTACTCTAACCATAGTTTCCAAGCTATATATACCTTATATAAACCTAAGGAACTTAGTCCATGTAATTACAATCAATAGATCTAATAAAATACTAAAATTATATCTAATTCTCATGAGTTAAATACAACACTCATGCACACGTAACCAATGTCCGTTATCCCTAACCGAAGGTGGTTCCTTCTTACCTAATCGATGTTGGTCCTAGCTGACCAATGTCAGTCCCTACATAATCGATGTTAGTTATTGTGTTTTGTAGCAAGTTGATAAATCATGCTAAACTTAAGTAATTGATCTCAACAACTCAACAATAATGACATGCACGACTTTCTATTTCTTTTCTCCAACAAAGAATTCTTATGAAGGTAAGATTTATTAATAACAAAAGGGATTTTTTCTATTCCACAACGTAAATAATAAATCTCATTAATCATGATTTGTAATCTTGCTAAAGAAATATAACTAGTGTGAAGGTAAGATAGATCACCACATACTAGGAAATAAGAACATTCACAAGTATAAAATGAACTACTGGAATACACAACACATTAAATAGATGAAGGAAAAATATCAATTTTGTATATAGTATTAATGTTAAATCCTGTATATGAGGACTCAAAAAGGTAGAGCCTCCTTACATAAATGATCCAAAATTCTTTTTAAAATAATACATCCTTCTATTTATACATTAAAAGGGTTGAGCAATTATAACTACTCTTGATAATCATTACATATTAAAACTATGATGCATTTACATTTGAGAAATAGTCTCCCTAAAAATTGCCAAGTGGTTGTGTAAGTTTGACCTAGTCAAACTTACAACTCGAATGGTGACTATGGCTTGGACATTGTGCGAAAATGGCAGCCAAACTCATCTAGGGCTGACACCACCCTTTTCTTGATCTATTTTGGTTTCTTCTTCTTCTTCTCCAACTAACTTGTGTCTGTAATCAAGAAATTGTTTGATGATATTTTGGACATCTTTATCATCAGTTTTGCATGCATAGTGGTTTAGGACCTCGAAATATTCAACTGTTCTATTCAATTTTCTAGGTCACTTGTGGTTGATATCATTAGGAATTACACCAAAAATTTCAGAGTAGCTTCCTCTTTCAGTAGAATAGGTACAACCATCGATGGGCCACACCACCTCTTAAAAAGGAAGGAAGTCCACTACCAAACCCACTCCTACGCCTTGCAAGATCATTATCATTTACACAGGTTTAGGTTATTCCTCCAAGGTTCCCTCCGTATAAGTTTCTCCTTCTAAGGTTTCCTCTACATAAATTATTGATATTAGTGTTTCACCACCACACACAACTCAAGTGTTGTAGTCACCTTATTCACCACTGCTCCCTTCATCCCCATTTGTAAACCTTTTGCGGGTGAGGGATCCTATTCTAGATACTCCCAAATAAACTTTTCTAGACCATCAGACACTCCAATCTCATAAAATATAATGATGAGGAGGACATTACCGAAGAGTATCTTTTCTCTCTCCTGCACACTACTTATGATTTCATCTGTGATGAAGGTGGACAAGTTATAGATTGTTCCTTCAAATATCGTCTGACATACATTTAGCCATGCCTTGTTTACTTGTGTCCATCTTTCCTGATCATTGAGCTTGGTCACCAAGCACGTGGCCATCCTCATAACTAGGTCTAGAATCTCAGCGATGTCAAAGTATCACGACCCCTTCTTATAGTCATACGCAACTACAATCTCCTTGATAGCATACTTTTCACTCAGATCATCATCTATGTTATCTCCTTCACAATTGAGGCCTTTGAATTTGGATATCAATTGTGGTGTGATCCATATCTTGTGCCCCGTGAAATAAAAATGATCCTCATGCATGTGCGACTCAACCACTGATTAAAGGCACTCAGGCTTGCAAAAGTATAGAAACTCATATAGTTGCAATAATCCAGCCTTCTCTAATTTGACCTTCACCTCATCATTGTAAATGGGCATCCCATCTTGTGTCCTCTTGTTAGTTTTTTGGACCAACTCTAGCACCATTTCCTTCTCGGTTGTGCTCGTGCAATGGTTATAATCGCTCATGGCCATATTTTGTAAGTGTGACTCCCACTCTTTTCCTAGAAATACACCATCTGGGTACTACATTTTCGTACACCATTCTTTATTGGTTCTTACAATAGCAACAATTTTCTTTCCCTTGCCCTTGCCCTTTGTTTTCTTTGATGAAACGGTTGGTTTCCTGGGTGCCATATTTTCTAGTCAGACTAAACTTAAATACTCCTTCCTCTTGCTCTGCTCTGATACTCTTCTCAATCCCAAAGCGTAAAGATTTAACTCCTAGAATGAATCCTTCTTTCTCCGTGCCTTAACTTCTAAACCCTAACCAAGAAAACCTTCCATAAGAAAACACTCTTCACACAAACTTTCCTCACACCCATGTACTCCTTCCTTTAAGTTCACAGATCTCCTCTAGTCACATACTCAAATTTCTTAGATTCTTTTTCCTTCGCACAAATTTCTCTCTAGATGCCCTAGTTTGCAAGATATTCTTTCACTTCGTAATCGAAAGGTACCAAATGAATTTACCTACCTTGTATTTAAAGTTTTTTCTTGTTTCCAACATTAAATGTTAAACCACCTACTGATGTAATTTAACATTAAATGTGGATTTTTCGACTAAGCCGGCTTTAAGTGCCCTTACCCACGTGCCACATCCTACACGGAAAACCCTTTACAACCTTCTGGAATGCAAAACTCCAACCAAACCGAAGACTCTTATGCATGCATCTACATCGACGAAGACACTTCTTCTATCCTTTACTTGATTTTTTCCCTTTCCAACCTCATATTGTTCTTGTGCTCCTCATCCTTTGTACATGGTCTCTGTTATAACCTTAAGACCATACTTTATCATCCACCATTTCCTCACATGCTTTCTCAATCTTACAAGCTTCATTCTACTAGGCCATTTAACTTATATTGTAGGCCTATACTTCGCATTAATCAACCCCAAACTAAAATAGATGTGCGGTCCTTTGTGCATACACAACCTTAGAAAAATAATGTGGTTATCGGTGCACAAGGTGTAAAGCAAAAAAAGAAGGTTAAAAACAACGAGAAATGGAAACACAAGAAAAGAAAATCATAAAGGGAAATTCTAAGCTAATTGGCAATGCTGCCTTATTACAAACACCAAGAAGACTTATTTATAGTAGGGATTCAACCTACTCCCATTGAAATGACCTGGTAACCTTGTCCCATCCAACACTTATAACTGACAAGAACCTAAATCAAGAATGCACGAGATGATGTAAGGTCCCAACCAATGGAATTTCAACTTCCCAGGATGGCGCAGATACTTGGAATCATACATTAAAACCATCTGTCCAACCTCAAACTTCTTGTTCTTGATATGATGATCATGCCATGCCTTTTGTCTTTCTTTTCTCTTTTGAATCCATCTAGTAAGTGATCACCTTTCATCTAATTGCATCAACTTATCAATTCTTTCTTCTAATGCTTGTTCATTACCTAACCCTCCTATGTGTGTTATACTCAGTGATGGTAACATGAATTCGACTGAAAGCACAGCCTCCGTGTCAAACACAAATTGAAACGGTGTGGCCTTGTTTAACCTTTTGTAGGTTGTCCTGTATGCCAATAAAATGGCTCATAATTTGTAATCCCAATCCTATCTTCCAATGTCATAGATCTTAGTCAACGTGTGACTTAATATCATGTTAAAGGCCTAAACAGTTTCATTTGCTTGAGGTTGAGAAGGGGTAGTCTTATGATGGGCCACCATAAATTCTACTAACAGAATCCTTACTATTTCATTGAGAAAGTGTGTACCCCTATCACTTGTTAAAATTAAAGGACAACCATACCTATTGATTATGTTCTCCCATAAAAATCTAGTAGTTTTCACTACGTTAAAATCCTTCATAGGTGTTGCCTTTACCCATCATGTCAAGTAATTAGTGCAAGTGATGATATATTGTGAACTAGTCCTTCATGCGGATGGAATAATTGGCCCTACAAATTCGATTGCCCATTTTTCAAATGGTTCAGTGTTAGCTATTGGTCGCAAAGTAATTTCATCTCTCTTTCCAAGGTTGCCAAGGTGGCAATGGTCACAGGCCTTGTAAAACTCAATACAATCCTTGTAGATTTTCCCACCAAAACCCTGCTAATAAAATTTTCCACATGGCAGCATTTCCTGCATAGTTTCCTCATGTAATCCCACCATGCGCTTCTTCCAAAATTGCCATGCGTTCATGCTCTAATATGCATTGGCACATAACCTCATCACAACCTATTTTATACAGGTCTCTACTAATCAACATGTAGGATGCAACGCATATTGCTAACTACTTTCTCTCTAGAGCCTTCATCCATTTTGACGCTACACCTATTTTAAAGAACGCTGTGATATCTTCCAAGTTTGAGGGCATGCGCTGTAGACTAAATAGTTACACGTCTGACATGGTATCCTCAATGTCTTGTGTGTCCTCCCCTAACTTAATCCTTAATAAGTGGTCAGGTACTGAATTTCTTTTTCCTATTTTTACAACCACTATGAACTCAAACTCTTGAAATAATAGAACCCAACAACATATGCGCCCTTGTAGCATGGGCTTGTTTGCTAAGTACTTCAATTCCATGTGGTCCATGTAGAATATAAATGGTGTTACCAATAGATACTACCTAAACTTGTTTAGTGCATAGGTCATGGACAATGCTTCGCGCTCAGTAGTTGTGTAATTTTATTTTTTTGCTGTCAATTTTCTACTTGCAAAGCACAAGGGATGATCAACAATTCACTCACCAGGTTGTGCTAGTACTATTCCTGTAGTTGTTCTTGAGGCATCAACATGCACATGGAAAGGCTTATCCAAAGAAGGAAAATGTAATATGGGCGTTGTCATAAGCCTACCCTTCAGAGTTTCAAATGCCTTCTTTTGTGCCTCTCCCTAATGAAAGTCACTCTTGTTTTTTAATAATTCCTCCAAGGGTATGGCGATCTTGGCATACCCCTTGATGAACTTCCTATAATACCTCATATGCCCAAGGAATCCATGCATTGTGCTTTGATTAGTAGGCTCCCCTAATCCTACAATAACTGCAACTTTAGGGGAATCTACTAGCAAACCTTCTTTGCATATAATGTGTCCTAACAACGTCCCAAATGGAGTGGCAAAGACACATTTCTTAATGTTGAGGGATATCTTTAATTACCGACATCTCTCAAACAGCAGCCTTAAATTGTCACAATGGTATTTCACCAATCCATACACAGTCCAGTCATCTAGGTAAACTTGAAGAAACTTATGGATGAAGTCCTAAAATGCTTGTACCATGATGCGTGAGAACACAATAGGTGCATTCTTCAATCCAAAAGGCATAACCGTGTAGGAAAAGCTTCCCCATTCAGTGGTGAAAGTTATCTTTCTCTGGTATTTCTTTACAATCCGGACTTGGTGTTACCCTAAGAACCCATTTGTGAAAGAGTAGACTTTGTGCCTAGCTACTCCCTCAAAAATTTCTTCAGTAAAGGGGGTTGGAAAAGGGTCGATGACACACACTGCATTCAAATCCCTATAGTCAACATAGATTATTATCTTGTCATCCTTCTTGATAATGATAACCATTGGGCTTATCCATTTTGATTCTTCCACTGCCTCAATGATACCATATGTTATCATCTTGTTTATTTCTTCCTTGACTTGTACACATAAATTTGGATTCATTCGATAAGGCCTCTTCCAAATCAGGTGTGCACCTTCCTTCAAATTGATCTTCATCTCTCCTAAGGAATGGTGAATGCCTTTGAGTTCATGGTATGCACAAGGAAACAAATCCTAGAAATCATGCAATAGATCACTGACCTTTGAAACTTCTTTTTCTAACCAATAGTCTTCGATGATAGCTTCCTTAGGTTCTATCTTTGTTCCAGTGTTAACCTTATTTGTTTTCAAGGGCTCATGGTAGGTGTGTGCTTGCTCAACAGTGTTTTCTATTACTTCATGAATACCTTCTAAATGGTTAACATCTAAATTCTCCATCTACTACATAGACCATTTTTCCTTTTTCTTTGTCCATGCGTGCATGCTCAAGTTGTATTTCCTTTGATTCTTCTTCATTGAGGTGCATCTCCAAATAGGGGTCACCTAGTAACTATAATAGCCTATCCTCTATCATAGAACTATCTCCCATCATAAGGTGTTTGATCACTTACAACACCTTATCTACTTATGGCTTAGTACTCCTATACTCGAAGGCTTAAATGAGATCAGCTGCTAACTCCTGCCAATTACCTGTTTTACAACGCATCTCTAAATGAACATACCAAGAACACACACAACCTTATAAGGTGGAACAAAACTTATGCACCCATAATGAAGGCGGTAACGCCTCTATGCTTCCCATCCAGGCCTTCTCATATGCTTGTATATGAAATGAGGTGGTCTCTTTACCATGGTATTCTTGTATGACTGTGGATGTGTTTCTCCTTGAGAACCTTACCGAGAATGTGATTCTCACCTCGCACCACTTCAAGATTTTATCCCGATGTGTAGCTCTCAAGCGTATTGCAGTTCCGAGTAGGTTATAGCTGAGCATCCCCCTTCTCTCGTCCTCATTTTTCCATTGAGATTCCATTTCTCGCAAGAAAATTTTAGGATATGTTCCTCTAGAGTAACTTGGCAACTTCTTTCCTCCTAGGTGTTTGAATTAGCGTGCCTTTGTTACCTTTGTTACAGATCCTCTCAACTATCACCCAATTTACTCATAAGTCCCATGCACCCAATTACCGCATGAAATACTAGTGGTATCACTCAAGGATTAAGCATCCTCAAATTGGATAACTCCCTCAATGGGATGGATTATCTCAGGATCTCTGATGGAGTGCACATAGATTTTATCAAGGACTTCTTCTCTTAAGGGCTTAGTATAGGGAGTTAACTTCCCATATATCAAAGGAATGATCACCCTTTATTCCTTGTTCTAAAAGTTGATATACCCTTTGTTAAACCACAGGTCGAAATTGTTCTTGTAACACCATGGGTGCCTAAGAAACACTAGAAAGTTGTCTTCCTTGGTGAATTCCAAGACTTCAAAGTCTCCAGTGAACTTGGACCCTTGAATGGTGATATTTGCATCCTTGCATCCTTCAGGACTCCAATGGCCATTTCCTTAGTCTTGTTTGCCATATACAACACATTCAAATATGGTTGTAATGTGGGCCTTCCCATCTGATGTCAAGCATCTAAGGTAAGAACATTGACCTCTGCTCCTGTGTCGATGAGAATATTACTCAGAAGCCATCCATCAACAACCACATTCAAAGTAATCTCATTTTCATATTCAAGGCTATGAGGAGGAAGGTTTTCATGCAAAACCTTTCTTTCGCGCTCTGCTTCAGTGCATGGTACTTTCTCTCTTATCCATTCTCCTAGTAAAGGAATAATAATCTCTTGCCTTAAAATTTTACATACTTCCTTGACCTCATCTGGGTCATTATTTGGAACCTCGACATTCTTCCTTTGCTCCACTTGCCTCAATTTCTCCTTGAGACATCGGATCTCCCCTTGTAAACTTCAAATCATGTCCGTAGTCTCCTGGTACACTTCTTTGTGATGAGTAGGGTTCATATATTTTCCATGTACCACTTCCTCTCTTGAAATTAGTGTCCTTTGTCTTGGCATCTCCCTGGTGCACACAATTTTTGCTCACATCATCACCAGTACAAGTTCTAGCCATGACTCACCCACCACCCTTGGCATCCATTATGAATCAACATTCTTAATGCTTACCATTCTAGCACCTTTTTCCTTATGGTGCTGCTGGTTTATATGCTCATAAAGCTCTAGAAACTCTTTGTACTTATGTTTCTTTCTGTACCATGAGCATTATAACAGATCAGGGCACTCACATTTGTAATGCTTTGTAGATCAACATTTATAACATGTTCCTTGCAGGAACTCACTTCATCCTCCTCCATGGTTACTACGACAACGAAAATCTCTTCCACGCGCCCCTCCATATGCGTGTCATTCATAACAACAGTCATCATCCTTGGAACTACTTGCAAGGTTAGTCTGGCACACACCTAGATCAATAGTGTCATGGATATGATCATTCATTCTACAATCCTTGGTATCATAGGTCATAGAGGTACATATATTATAGTTGTAAGAAACATTCTTACAAATTACACTCTAGAGTAGAGGGAACCTACTTGCATCATGTTCCCCATGGAAAATTTCACATTCCACCACTATAGTACATACGGTTTTCTGAGGGAAACTATCCTTTGCATACCCCTCCACTTCACATTCTGTACACCAAATCCCACTATGAACCTCATTCGTTGAGTTTGTAGATAACTTCTCCAACTACTTGTCCACTGTAGCAATTTGAGCCTCCAAAAAAGGACTAACACCACTATTAACACTCCCAATAGCTTCGGCGTGCAGGGAAGCTTCCAATGACTCATGTGGGTCTGTGAAAGTATTGTTTGACAGAGCCCTTCTAAATGGTGTTATCAATCCTCCAAAAAACCATTGATCATGTTGAGAAGGATGAATGTCATGTGATATCTTTGATAAAAAAAGTCTTGAAATGCGCATCATACTCCCACACACTCTCTATCATTCCTTGTTAGATCTCCTTCAGAGTGTTGATGTTCTTCTGCTCAAACTCAAGGATATGGAACTCTGCTAGGAAGGTGTTCTTTAATACGGTGTAGTCTACCACCGTCTGATGGGGGTCATACTTCCTATACCAACTATGCGCCCTCCCTTGCAATGTTGTTTCAAATTGACTCACCTTCTGCTTTGAGGTAGTGATTCCTTTCACACACCATAGTATTTCAAACCTATGCACATGCTCTGCAACATCTTCGATACCCCTATAGTATGGTAAGTGCAAAGACATCGCAAAAAATGATTGGGGAGGTGGCTGGGGTCCTTGTCCTCACAATCTAGATCCTTGGTTCCCTTCAGTGTTTCCTCCTCCACTAGGTCCACTAGATCCACGAGGTCATGACCCTCCAGACCCACCAAATCCACTTGTTGTAGTCAGAAAAGGGCCTCATGTGATCGTGCCTAGTGTTCCCAATGTTCCACTAAACTGCACACTGATGCTTTGTGATATTTTACCACTACCAATTGTATGTCCCACGCCAATCCTAGATGCAATACCCAAACCTTGCATACTTGCACCTTTTCCAAAGATTCCTCCAAATATAGGAATGGATTGTGCAACCATGGACGTTCCAAATAAGAAATTATATCTCCTGGGTGTAGATCGGTTATCGATACCAACTGGGTTAACAATACTTCTCCCTTGATTTGGAAAACCATGCACCATGGATCGGTCACCAAGTGCATTCAGATGCGCACTGAGGGCTCTCCTTTCTCCATGCAATGAACTCTCATCAGAAGTTGAAGGGGATCCTCTCCCGCACTTCCAATATGGGGTAGCAAAGACTACTCAGGCTCTACGTCCTCTGCGTGAAGCTCAAATCCTTCTCGCAATGTCTGCCTCCATAGATCCATCACACTTGTAACCTCACGTTGTCTAGTCATCTCCCTTTCATGAGATTTATTATACTTGAGTCATCTCTCCTCCCTTTCTATTTCAGCCAAAATGTTTTCCATTTTGCTCCACCCTAGCTTCCTCTCCCAACACTCAGAGAAGCTTAGCTGGCCATGGGAAATGCCTCCAAACTCAAGTTAATGACCAAGATCTTCATAGCCAAAGGAATAACACACAAAAATGATCCTCTATGCTCCCTTAGAAACTCAAACTCAACAAATTTTGGGCAAGAATATGTAGAAATGGTGTATTCAAGAGTATAGTTGGTCAGCACTCTCTTCCACCAATGATCAATAACACATGTCCAAGTCAGATCTACATCCTGCAGCCTCTGATAGTCATCTTGGGTCCATACATGCAATCTATAGTACTATCTCAATCTGGATGCATACGCTAAAATCCATTCATATAGTTCTACCAGAAAACAACAGAAGAATGTATCATACAACTCATGGTACATGTTCTCTTCTACCCATCTACCTGTATTGAACTCGGATCCAATGGTGAATCTATAAGAAAACTCATCCTCTGTGCTCTTGAACCATGTTTTAACACTTTCTAAGGTCAAACACTCTGTCATCACACATTACAAGGATGAAGATGCATGATATTTTTCACAACTTCAAAAAGAGGTCCCAGTAATGGAACCAAGATGTAGTCATATTTTATACCCTTAGACCAATAGTCTAATCCCATGCATCGGCCTGTCACCCAACAGTCATTGGGCGCTCACCTGAGGCACGCGTGGGTGTCGAGTCTTTCCTTTATGTGAGTCTTATGAGAATGCATCATCTTATAATAGTTATTCAAATAGAAATGACCAGAAAATAACCATGAAACATTCTAAGAACCTAGAATGAGTTGTTATCTCATCGCATCTAGAAAAGAGAAATAAAAAGCAACATATGGAAATGGTTCATACAAAAAGGAAATGCATATGTATTATACTCTTAGACACATAGATGATTTATAACATATCATTTTATTCATATTAACATATTCAATAACCACATTACAATCCCTTGAGGTCATGACAGACCCTTATATAACAATGCAGAGCCAAGTCATGCATCAGAACTACATTATGCTCACCATATTGTAAAAATGAATGCAGATCCATCCCTCTAAATGTGCCATTACTTACAGAGCTCTCCTAATCCCTAACCCTTAAAATCCTTCATTATGTTTCTGCAGGGCTTCACCTCTCTTTTCTCTCCTCTGCACTCTCCACACTCTATATCTTTCTTCTATAGGAAACTTTTATTTATAACCTCATCACTCACTGCCATGTCTTTTAGAAGTTACAGATCAGTTGCCAAGTGTCGAAGTGGTCTGCCATGGGAGCACACCTTGTAAGATACGAGATCTCCACTCCTTGTAATGATGTCTTCTAGAACCTTCCATTGCATGTCTGGAATATTCCCTTTTTAATCCCACAGTTGCTAGGCTGGCACCTTATCCACAAGGGTCATGCTTTTCTCGTGTGCTGACTAGGATGCCAAATGTGGCTAAGTACAAAACCTATTTTTCTTTACACACATACGCCGTGTGTTCTCCAAAACACTGCTAGAACCCTTACATGTGCGCCTTCAACCTGTGCACCCTTCTTCAACTAGGACCTGCGTGCCCACGTGTGTTTTTGTACTTAGCTGATATTTTGGGGCCCAACATATATACCTATATTGTGCTTATTTCACATATTTTACAATAATTAATTTTTTTTTTGAAAACCTCCTCCTCCTTTTTTCAATTAAAACAAAAACAAAAACCAAACAAAAAACAAATAAACTTCCTCTTTTTTGAAATTACCTCTTTGAAAATGGCATTTTCAGCTGTCAGGTCAATCTAGACAAGATCTATTTTGAACAGCATTGCAAAAAAACTAGAGGAGCTTGCTTCTTAGACAACATGAGTAAAAGACTCAACCTAGTATCACACATTGTAAAATTTAGGAATATGAAGCATGACATTAGGTAAAGGGGTTTCTTAATTAGAACTAATACCTTGTGGAAAGTGTTCAGTAAAAACTTTGTTGCCCTATTTTGTGTCGTGATTGTCTAGAGCTTTATTAGTGAAATATTCATAAAATGATGCATGCACCAAAGAGACAACCATTAATATAAGGAGATTTTACTTTGAACAAACTAAAGGACTGAATCAGTGTAATAAATCTGTAAAAATTCAGATAGACATATTGAAAATATACAGTGAACTTATAAAGCATTATTTGCTCTTTATTGTCACCCTAAAAATTTCCCTCATTTTTCAAGTCAAGTTTCAAAATTTTTGAGTTGGTTCCTGTTATCCCAATTTTTCCCCCTGGAAAAATTGATAAAACATGATGCCACACAAAAGAAAATCAAAAGGGGCAGTTCAGTCATGCGAGCCGACATTCCAAATCCAACAATGAAGGGACAGGGTCGGTGAAGGAGGCCAACGGCATAAGAGGAGATCAGAGTGAGCAGGAGAAGATTAAAGAAAGGGCTCAAAGTTTTTAGACTTCACGTGTGAGCCAAATCGAATAAGTATAGAAGGACTACGGAGGGTGCCACGTGTCTCTTCGGTGCACTTTTGGTATGGTGCACAAATGCAGAGACCCCAAACGTGCACAGGCCCACCACGTGGTTAGAGTCTGAAAAGAAAAAGCCAACTATTGAATTGGCTAAGTATAAGAGAGTCAATGGAAGCCCCCATGTGTCTTAATGACACAAATTAAAAGGAAGAATCAAGAGTGGAGGTCCCAAATGTGTGCCATCCCTCCACGTGGTTAGAGCCTCAAAAGGTTGAATTAGCTGTTGAAAGGTCTAAGGTCAGCGGAAAGAACCACGTGTCAACTCGGCACAACTTTAGAGGTGAAATATAGAGTGGGTTCCCAAATGAGCGCGGGCTTGCCATGTGGTCAAAGTCAAAAAAGGGGACAGAGCCAGCCCTTGAATCAGCTAAGTATAGAAGCACCAATAGATTGTGCCACCTGTCTGATTAGTGCATCTCCAAAGGCATGGCCCAAAGAGAGACCCCAAACTTGCGCCAGCCCTCCACGTGTCCCAAGTCCAAAAAAGGGATAGAGTCAGTCGTTGAATTAGCTAAGTATAGAAGGGTTTACGGAAGGAGCCACGTGTCTCTTTAGCACTCTTTCAAGGGTCGAAGCCAAAGGCGGTCCCCCAAACTAGTGCTAACTCTCCACGTGTCTCGACGAAACACCTTCAAGGGTCAAAGCTAAAGGCAGTCCCCCAACTATCACCAGCTTTCCACATGTCCCAGGTCCAAAAAGGAGACAAAGCCAGGCGTTGAATCAGCTAAGTATAGAAGGGTTTGTGAAAGGAACCACGTGTGTCTTCAGTTCTATTTCAAGGGTCAAAGCTAAAGGCGGTCCCCTAAACTAGTGCCAACTCTCCATGTTTCTCAATGACACACCTTCAAGGGTCAAAGCCAAAGGTGATCCCCTGAATGAGTGCTAGCTTTCCACGTGTCCCAGGTCTGAAAAGGAGACAGAGCCGACCGTTGAATTGGGTAAGTATAGAAGGGTTTGCGAAAGCCTTCACATGTCAGCTCGGCACAAATTCAAAGGTGAAATCCAGAGGCAGGTCCCAAATGTGCGTTGAGCCTCCACATGTCTAGGGTTAGACATATGGCCCCGCCAAACAAAATGGATTTAGCCAAAACACAAAGAAACATAGAAAATCCATGGAAGGAGCCACGTGTCTCTTTGGCACTCTTTCTAGAGGTGAATCCAATTGCAGCCCCGCTCATGCCAAGGGATAAAGTCAAATATTGAGCCCGCATCGAAAGTCAAAGCGGGAAGGTGAGAAGGTGGGTTAGTGGAGAACTTTGAGATTTTGAGCTTTGTTTCCATAAAAGGCGTAAAGTGGAAAAGTGAACCACGGCCCCGCTCACACCAAGGGATAAATTCAAATGTTAAGCTCGTGTTGCAAATTCAAAGCGGGGAAGCGGGTCGGTGGAGAACTTTGAGATTTTGAGCCTTGTTTCCATAAAGGGCGTAAAGTGATAAAGTGAACTGTGACTCCATTACCACTTAGGTAAAGCCACGTGTCAGACCCAAATGCAAAATGTGAAGTTGCGGGCTTGCGGGGCTACAAGGAACGTTTTCACTTTTGTGTTAAAGGCACAATTTCAATTTCGGGCTCGCAAATCCATTTTGCGAAAATTGCATTTTCACCATTTTTGTACGGATTTGATTCAAATATTCAAATGAGCATAAATTTTGCTCCAGTGCTCAAAATTTGACCAATTTGGTACCGTTGGAAAGATTGACACCCTCTACACCATGGAAGCATAAAATATTATTTTGAGTAGGCTTTGATGGGTGAAAATCTAAAAATTTACTTTCAAGCCATTAATACGGGATCTAATTGCTTCAACTAGATCAGATTTGATCTGATCTTCTATCCTTTCTTCTTCAGCACGCCAAAGACATGCAGAACTAGATTTGACATATTATAGGTGGATTTGCAGAGGCATTGATGGTCAGTGGTTAAGCTTCCAAATCAAATTTCTTTCCTTCTCTTCTTCTCCTCTCTTCGCTTCATCTATAAATGTAAGAGCTTGGCTCATTGCAAATGTTGGACTCTGATACTTTTGAAGTGTAATTGTAGTTGAAAGTAAATCAATACAAAAGGATTTTTTCCTTTTCTCTATCTTCCTCCATTGCCTCCTCTTGCTTACTTGAAATTCGTGGATCATTTATCTTCTGTGATAAGAAACTTTTTGTTCTTATTGATATGATTTCTAGAACTTTGTGTCTATGGAATGGTATCTTATTCTGTGAATGTGAATGATTTTGTTCTGTATCACTCTTTCTCAGTACGTAGAGGGTTATACTCTGCTATCTATATTTTCTGAAAGTACTGTTATATTCTGCTCTTTCCTTTCTTCAGTTCTTCCATTCATTTGTATTGATAATCTATTTTGGTATAAAAGCATTTCAAGATGTCAGAAGTCCAGTCTTAAGATGAAAGTTGTACATTTGTATATAAGCTTTGTTGTTTGCTTTCAATATGGGAACCTCCCCCATAAAGAGGATGGAATTGTTGTCCCCTGACTATGGTTTTGTTAAAGTACCATTTAAAAACCCAACACTCTTCAAATTTCTCTAACAAACTATTGTTTTTGTTTTTGTTTTTTTTCAAAGTAAGGTGTAATTCAATTTTAATAACTTTAAATAATATGTAGGGGAGAGGACATAATACTTGAACAGGTTCCAATAATTTGGAGGGTACTTGATGGGGGGATACCCAAAACTAGAGCAAATTTTAATGAATAGTTGCACTAATTACATATTATTGTACAACTTGTACCCAACATGAGTGTAAAGTAACCAATCACAAAGTAACACATCATATGTCCAACTTTTAGACACCTAGTGCACAAGTTTAAGTTTAACTTTTTTAGTGCATTTTTTAAATCAATTCAAGAGGTGACTTTCCTTAGAAATAAACACATGAAACAAAATATATTAAATACATGTTGAGTCAATTATGAAAGAAATTTCAAGTGTTAATGTGCCACCATTTAATCACCACATAGATGTCAAATTAGATATTACAACTATTAGTTCCACTCCCTAATGAACCTTATTATACCATACAACGACTTTTTTACTATAAACCATGTTAATGTATATTATATTTTTGAATTGCCACATGCATTTCCAATTAAACAAATTGGATGGCTTTGTTATCCCTTTGACATGGTTTAGCCAATGAAATTGTGAATTCTTGAATGAAGTGAAGTTTACTTATGGAGATTTGGAGGAATGTATGAGATTTGACGGCCATGGTTACTCGTCATAGAGATTTTTAAAGAAGGTTTTATTTTATAAACAACTATCACTGCTATATTTTAAAATTTATAACACATACTTGTTTACTTAATTTGTTTCGCATTCCATTTATGAATATCATAGATTGTTGTCACCGGTATAATAAATACCATGGAATTCTTTATATAGACAATTATTAAAGACGCACATAATAGAATTTATATTATAAATAGCAATTTATTTAATTGTCAAAACAATCAACCTTAATAAAATTGATGGCTTATCTTAAAAAGTAAAATACGTATAAAACCCTTGAAAACATCCGGGATGGGAGTCAAATATCCGTTGTGTTTGGAGGCATTACTTTGCGGCCCAAGTTCACATCATTTTCTTTTTTGGTTCAATTCTCAAGTGAAGAAAATATTTTGGGAAAAATGTCGATACTTTGCATTTCCATATTGCGGGAGAAATGGTTTTAAATTAGTTTAAAAATTAGCATTTGTGCCATGTTCATATTAGAAAGTGGGGAAATAACTTGAAGCATTTTCTAATTTGAAACAATGACACGCAAAGTACAAGTGTAGACAAAAAATTTGTGCCATTTTGGATATTAAGCTTAAACAACGTGCACTTCCTAATCTATTTGACACATAGTAGAAATACAATGGGAATTGTATCAAAAATGCAAATCCTACAGCAAGATCCACTCGGTATTTATTTCCATTACTGTTATTTAAGAACTACAGATGGTGCTCTTAAAAGTTTGGAAACGTGTAACACAATTAAATAGAATCTTTTTTGAGAAATGTCGACTAGCAGTGAACTTTGAGGAGGAGGGGCTACAGGTTTTGGAATTGATATTGTCGATTTGTTTTCACTCGATTTATAATATATGGTATTATCTCATATTCTTAGTATGTCAAGAGGTACGTAGATATGCTTCTAGTATGAAATCTAGATACGTCACCCCAGGATTCAAATTTGTGACCTCTCTTTAAAATGAATACATACTCTTTAACATTATCAATTTCTTTGAGGAGAGGGTGAAGAAGGCTGGCATGAAAACGTATGAGCATTTAATATAGGAATTTGACGCAATGACAAGGGATGCAAAGAGAGTTCAGAAGGAGACATTGAAGAAGATAATAAAGAGTAACAACAACACAGAGTATTTGTAAAAGTGGGGTCTGAATGGCCGAACAGACCCACAAGACTTTAAGTCATGTGTTTATTCTGGCTACTCATGCATACTTTGATTCATACATTTAGAGAATTGCAGGTGGAGACAAGTCCCTCATTCTCACCACTCAACCCATCACACTCTTATCCTTAAGCTCTGGGACTACAAATGGGAGGCAGAAATTTGTCCCTTTCAATGATAACTTTTTGGCATCAACATTGCAAATCTTTGGCATTTCAAGCGTTTATAGATCTCAGTTGTTTCCAATCATGCGTGGGGGAAGATCCCTTGAATGTTTTTACATCAGCGACGCAAGGAATACCAAGGGAGGCTTGGTGGCCTGCAATGCAACTACAAATGTAATCAGTAGTACAGAATATAAGATGGCAAAGAAGAACAGCCAAATCTCTGCATACAGTCCAGAAGAGGTTGTATTTGGGCTCGACTCTCGGCAATCCCTGTATTGTCATCTCTTATGTGGACTCATATATTCAAATGAGGTGCATTATTTCTGAACTTCTACATAAATATGATGTTCTTTCCTTCTGTGCATCAAGCTGATAAACTAGAAGAAACTAATTAGAATTTCTATTTCCTCAACTATATAATAGAAAGCTGATAAACTTTCCTTGTCATTTAAAAGTCTATTATTTTTTTAGTTTACAAGGAATTGATTATCTTTCTTTTGTTCATAAACTTCCTTTGTGCATTTTTTAGGGGAGAATTAATCCAAAACTGTGAATATATAAGAAATTGATCATCTTTGATCAGACCATATTAATTTTTTCTGATAAGAATTTAAGAATAGCAAAAAATAATTTACAAGAATTAAATAAGAAGAAGTTGGTAAATTATTTTTTGGTGAAATTTATAGTGATTTTAATTTAATTGATGAGTATAAAAGATTAATTAGTTCTCTTTATTTTGATGTTTGATGATGGTGGTTATGGTCAACAACCAATGAGTTGTTTACTACTTTTTGGGGTGAATTATTATTGGTTGGTTGACCAATCAGTCTTGCAAATATATGTGATGTTTAGGCTAAGCGGGTGATTATGTATGTGGGACTTCTAATTATTTTTTGGGTAGGCTTTTAATATTTCAGACGGTCATCTTTTAAATTTCTACAATTTATTATTTATAGAATTGATGATATTTTCCCAAATTGTTTATCTTTCTTCCATGAAGTTCTTTATGATTTTTTTTACATGTAAGATTCAATATATTTCAAATAAATTGATCATGAAGATGATAATTTTCCCTTGTGAGTATAAAATATTTTCTTAAATCTTTTTGGTAGGTGACTTTTAAGCTGTATCATTTTATATAGGTACAATATATGCTATCATCATTTTCATCCAGTATATTGGATTCCATTAGGACCTTTGAGCAAGTGTGGGAAGCAATTTTCACTGATATCAAGGAAGGAAAACTTAGTGAATGAATCACATTACCCTTTACAAGAGTATGTGTTTCAATATTACTCAAACCTGATCCTGATTTGGAAAATGAAATATATGAAAAGTGTAAGAATATGGAGGAATCCAACTAGTATGGAGTAATCCCCAAGCTTTGGCCTAGTTCCAATTATGTTTATTCTATCATAACAGGTTCCAAGGAGCATTATCTAAGGAAATTGAGACACTGTGCAGGGGATCTTCCTCTGGTCAGTGCAGATTATGGTGCCTCAGAAGGTTGGGTTGGTGTCAATATAGATCCCAAAACTTCTCCAGAGAGTAAAACTTTAACAGTGGTTCCCAACCTTGCATACATTGAATTCATTCCACTCCATCCAGACTTGAAATTCAATGAGATCAATTTGCCAAATCTTAATTCCCAGCATACAGAATTCGAACCAGTGGGTCTAATAAAAGTGAAAGTGGGTGAGGAGTATGAAGTTGTTTTCACAACATTTGTTGGGCTTTACAAGTATATGATTGGTGATATTGTGAAAGTAGCTGGATTTTACAACTCTACACCATAGTTGTCATACATATGCCGAAAGAACCTTCTTCTTGCGATAAACATAGACAAGACCACTGAGAAAGAGTTACAGATTTCTATTGAGAAGTCTACCTAGCTCTTCGAGGAAAAAAGTGTGGAGTTGGTTGATTTTATAACCTATGCAGACTTGGCAACTGAACCAATGCATTATGTAATGTATTGGGAGCTCAGTGGGACAATAGACGAAAAGATTCTAAAGAAATGTTGCTCAGTAATGGATGAGTCTTTTGTAGATGGAGGGTATATTACTTATAGGAAATCCAAGACCATTGGACCTCTTGAACTATGCATAGTTGAAAAGGGTACATTCATGAAGATTTTGGATCACTATTTGAGCATTGGAGCAGCAGTAAGTCAATTCAAAACCCCTCACTGCATCAACTCTAATATTGTCTTGTTTGACATTCTCAACAATGGTGTCATCCAAAATCATTTTAGCACATTGCTCTCTTGATATGGATATGGATTATAAATCAAAGTTTTACAAACATGATCAAACGGATTTTACAGTGAAATTGTTATTTATTCCTCTCTGAGATGGATTATGGTTTTCCCTTTGAATAAAAAGGTATCCTTAACATGCTTTTAGGTATAGAATAAAATTTGTTTCTAGGGTAAATATTAAAATGAGCACCAAATAATTAACTACCAACCATTTTTGTAGACACTGAAAATCGAGAAAACTTCCCTTAACCCCCGTCAATTAAATAAATTCATACTATACCCACTCATGTCCCTAGTGCACACATGTTAATTAATTTCATTGCAATAATCAAATTAATTAATTACCTCACCCATCCACCTCACCTACAGCTAACTCACCTAACAACCTCACTCAAAGACCTATTCACAGCCTATTAGTTAATTAAGACTAATTCTATACCAATCCTAACCAACTAAGACTTAGTCTAAACCTAGCATTAACTCCCAAAACCTCTCCTAGAAGAACTCATACTTATCTAGGAGGACTCTATCACTTGATACCCGAATTAAGGATATCAATGATGCCAAAAATAGCAAAGATCAGGCCATTTTTGGCAAACCTAGACTTATCCTCCTTAATCGACGCTGGTTATTCCTCAATTGGAACTGGTCACCTAACTGCCATCGGTTACTTTATATACAATTTTACAACATTTTACCCAAGTTGGCCATTTTTAGTTTTAGGAGAAATATTCCATTCAAGCATGAATCCAAAGCCTCTTAGCATCCAAATGACAAAAACTACTCAACCAGAAGCCCAAGCAAGCATTCGGTTCTCCTTCTAGAGAATTGGAATACTCACGAGAACATTATGGGAGTACTGCTACGACAATGACTCCAAAATCTCTTCACGGATAATCTACCCTCCACCTTCACGTACCAGATCTGTAAATGCAAGTATTCGTGATTTCAACTATATTTTACTTGCTTAAATTATAGATTCCTTACCTCTTTCATTATACTTTATTTTTTCATGTATTCCTGTAGACACCAAAATTGGGTCATACTCCCCTTGGCGCCCCTTCTAATAACCAACCCAAACATATTCACTTAACGATGGCCCCCTCCACACCACATTAATATTAATTTAATTATTTTAACTAAATTAATCCTCATCCTCACCATATTCATTAATTAATTACAAATTAATTGGCCTAATTTCCACCTCACCTAGACACCTCAGCCAACCACCTCACCCTAGACCTATTCTTGGCATGTTTCCATAACTAACTAATAGCTAAGTCTTACTTTCCTTAATGAGATAAGATTTGGTCCTAACCCTAAAATCAATGCCTAAAATATTCTCTAACCACATTCCCACTCATTAGAAGGGAATACTTTCATGTCTGATCCGGATGACAGCAAAACTAACTTGGACCCAAGAAATTAGAAAGATCTGCACCATTTTAGTAAACCTAGGGAATCCCACCTTAACCGATGCCGGTCACACCTAGAACCAATGATCGTCAGTTAAGAAGGAACCATCATTGGTTACCATTTATGGACCTAAAAAACCTTTTTTTTGGGTTGGCACATTCTGAGAGCAAGAGGAGAAAAAAAAGAGCTACATGCAAGCAAAACAAGCATCCTTTCATGCATCCAGACATCTAGATCCATCACCAGGATCAGATTCATAGAGCATTACATTCACGGAATCATTCTGGGAGCTACCACTAACATGATATCTAACACTATTCTTTCTAATCAATAGCCACCTCTATTCAACCATCAAAACCTACATTACAGTAAGTACATCTATACCAGCATTGTCTATTTCAGCATAGTTGAGTTTTTCATTAGTTTGTACTTTGCATGTTCATTCCTCCATTGATTATTAGCTTGTAATTCAACCATTTCCCTTACCCACACAACCAAATCACCATTTTGACCTAATATCCGTTTCTGAGCATACTTGAGATCTCCACAGACCTTCTCATCCACTTCCCAACCTCATTTGACCTCAGATCAGCCCCTTCCATTTGATCTATTTGAGTTTCTTTTACCCCAACCATACCGACGCCAGTTATCCACAACCATTATCGGTTCTACCTAAACCGGCATCATTAGTCATACCTGACTGACGTTGGTCTCTGTGTTTTATACCTTGACCAAGAACAAACCCAACAATCATCTCACCAATTGACCTAAACAACCCAGAATCATGACCCTGACCAGTCCCAACACCCTGACAACTACCTTACCTTTTAGATCTGACCATAGCCTAACCTGTTATGTTAAGATTTACTTATTGTACTTGAATGAGAAACCTAAATCATATCATCTACAAGTAGGACTTTCCTTTATTTCTAGAATTCACATTAAATTGTTTTAAACAGTGGATTGAGAGCCATCTAGGAAGTATCACACTTCTCAGAACTAGCACATGCTAGGAAGTCCACTATCATATATCATTTAACTATCTTTTTGTGGTCTTCTTTTCTATTACAGGTAGTTCCTCCTAGCCAAAAGGAAGATCTTGCAATCGTCATTGGATCAAGAAGTCAGAACGCACGCAACAACCATCAACCAACCCATTTAACAAGTATTCCTCCTAGCCCCTACCCTTATCTATTTTGTCATTTCAAAAATGTAAAGAAAACGGTGAAACAGTTTGGCATGCCCGAGTGGGACCCATCAGGGGTTCTATTTCATTTTCTTCTTTCCTAGGTAAAATTTGTGTGTTTGTTTCCCTTCAAAAAGCTTACACATTGATCTTCTTCCTTGGTAATCTTCTCTTCTTTCTAATTTCTCTAAAGGATACATTTTCTTTTTGGTGCATTTAAAAAGAACCATTTTTCTTGATTTTTTTTTGCATTTAGTGAAAGAACATACACACTCCTATTCATCCTTTTGTGTCATCGAACATAATCTTTTGATTGCAGGCTTAAAATTGGTTGCACTTACATTCTTGATTTGCTTCATTTAGCTCACATTAAAATGAGGGAAACCTATATGCTGGAAGTCATGCCCAACAGATGGTTGACACAAAGAATCATAGAAAGCACATTCTTCTCTCTCTCTCATGTCTTACCAAACTTGCACAAAATTTGAAATATACACATCTTTCTTAAACAACATCTTACCTGGGAACATTTGTTAGCGATCACACGATCAAAGGATTGGCAGGTACTCCCTAGCTCGTTTCCTTCTGTCAATTCATTATCTCAAAAAACGGCTTGCCCCTGCCAGTAACATACTTGAAACCTCTCCTTTTAGATATCTTTCTTCATAGGAAGCCTTCCTCACCAAAAAATCTATTCTAAAAATTCATGAGTCAGTCTTATAAATAGCATAAGCTAAACAAACATAATAAAATAACTATTGGGATCATGCTTTTTCTTAGCATTCTTCTTGACTTGTGTTTTGAGGTGTGAGACTAAAAACTCTCCATTTTTTTTCTTCCTTGCACACTCCACCATCGTAGTTGGAGTACTCTGACTTTGTCTGAGTGTACTAGGGCCCCATCTCCTCATTCTTAGGTTTCTGAGTTTGATTCTTCACTTAATTTAATTCACAAAACCCAATTTCTTCATTTCTTTCTAATTTCACAGTCACCGACGTCGGTCCAACGACTGTCACCGGTTCACATCTAACCGACATCGGTTAAACCCTAACCGGTGTCAGCTTCTGGATTTCTAGTTACTTTACTTGGAATAGCCTTCATCACTCTTTCTGTTCTAATTCTAGCCCTCAGGGCATCATCATATTTCTCCCCTATTGATACCTACTGTCATAGACAGTTCCCCTTGTACACATCCAACATTCTTATTTCATGCTTTGAGACTAGTTTTCTTCCACACTGACAGGTATTGGTTTCGGTAACCATCATCGGTCTTCCCCCAACCATCACTAGATCAACCTAACCATCGTCGGTTTCCTATGTTTGATTTTCAAATCTAACATTGACCAGATTCACCTTCCAGATCCCATTACTCGTTGTTCCTATTATTTTCTGTGTTATCTACAAGAATACAGTCTTACCAGGTCATCACTTGTTCACATGGTTCTAACTCGCAGCCAAACTAACACCTCATATTCCATGCTAGTCGTCAACCACTCCCACCTAGTCCCTCATACACCTTCTGTCCTTTCACCCATGGATCCTACTCAGCCTATCACCATTTCCACAGGTGATGAAGAATTTGCACAAGACTCCTTGATCAGAATCCCGCAGCTTTACAATTCTACCTTTCCCACTCTTCCACCTGAGACTCCTCAGGTCAGTTGATATATGACATGCCATGTATCCATCTCCCCTAACCTTATTCCTACTTCTGCATCGGCCCCTAATAATGTGGCATTACCCTCACCTGCTTCACCCACAGTAGTTTCGCAGCTAGGACCCATACCTGCCATGACCGATGCATCTGCAGTATCTCTCATGTACCTATGTGTATTTCGTTTGTCCCCTCATCGACCACCCAGGACATAGCCCAGTCCACACCTACATTGGTCTCACAAATACCCATCGTAACACAACCACCCGTGGTTTTGGTGACCCCTACTCCATTCCAAATCGTTTTCCTCTCCATCCCAAAAACACTATTCCTAATAGCTACTAGAGTCACCATGACCGTCCCACCTACATACACATACTATCAACCACCCCCTATCTCGTCTATCACCCATTCGGGATATGTGCCTTCTATGTTGGTACCCTATTCTCAACCCTCTCCCATATTAGGTTCAATATCCACCCCCTTATGCCATAGGAGGTGTCCTTCCATCACAACCTACCAATGACCTCCTCAAGTTGATGATGGAAAATATGCAGACATTAGAAGCATCGATTTCCGGCTCATGTAATTCCCTCACCTATGATGAAATTTGTAATGAGCCTATTCACCTGTCCATTCCTATTCAACCATACCCCCTACATTGGGAAATGCCAAAATTCAACCGCTTCAATAGCAAAGAGGACCCACAACAACATTTGCGGTCCTTTAAACATGGGTGTTACCTGATCACCCAAGATGATGCTTTACTTCTGAGGACTTTCCCAATGTCCCTGACATGACTTGCATTAGACTGGTACAGTGGGCTACCTAAGACATTCCATCTACTCATTTAATCAAGTAGCCCAGGCCTTCTTAGATCACTTCTCCATTAACATTGTTAAGAAGGTTACCATGACTGATCTTTATTCCACTCGACAATATGATGACATGAGTCTATTGCTGACTTTGTCGCTCGTTGGCGCAGCTTAATTAATCAACTCACATTTCAAATACCTAAAACTGAAACGCATAGAGTTATTTACTTAGGCTTGCGCTAGACACATCTCACTAACCTGTAGGTGCAGACCTTCCACACTTTTGACGAGCCATTCACCATGGCACATGGAAATTAGAAATTCATGTGCTATCGAAGAAAAGAAGATTCAGCTTCGTAACAAGAACATCGTGCATTCAAATCAAATGAGGCTTCTTCATCTTCAAAACCCAAAACTGACTATTCAAAACCAAAAGGAGATCTGAACCAATTCCACCGAGTAGTTCTCAAGAGCTGGAACCCTCCTAGTCATATCAAATGTAAGTCCAAACCATACCTAACATGCTAATCTCAGTCCGCTTCGGTTGGCCCAAACTTTCCAGTTCAGATAGAGGAACAATATAAGTACACTACCAATTGGGGAGCCCATGTTACCATCGGACTTCTCAAGATCTTTGGAAAATCTTCTTACCCAAGAGTTGCGGTGCCATTACCCTTCCACCAATCAAAGCACATTTTACTGGTTTTGACCCTACAGCTCAACCCATACCCACATGGTATAAGGAGCATGCTTGGTTGCAACTATCACCATGTTATAGGTCGATATCGACAATTACTTGCGGGATGCATTCTACTCAAGAATTTTAACACAAGATGTTGTTGTCGCTCAATGGACACCTCACTCTTGGATAGCCAAAAGTGTTTTGAGCAACCACTAACCAGACTCCTACTACGATCTATCAAAAATATCATTCACCTCACCATGCCCCATGCTTCCAATCATAGTTGGTGACACTTTAAACACCTACCCATAGCCTATGTTCACGATCTTCCTTACCTATTTTCAATCACATACCTTAGTTGTCATACTGATAGCCTCAGCCTTACTCACCCACCCATGAAATTAGATTTAGCCACATCCTCCAAAATTGACACTAAACTCACCCTAGCCCCTAAAAAGAAGACCCAACCTCCTAGACCTCATACACCGACCTTTCCTACCATACCAATATCACCTTTACCCCTGTCGTCCATCCTAGGACCTCACCCCTTGACCTTGGAAAAATAACCCCCATCCACTGGTAAACCAAGAATGTAGAAACCCACCTCCTTATCATGAACCTCTAATGTACACAAGAGACCCATATAACCTTCGTCATCACCCGTAACCTTCTTACAACTCATACCACCACTACCGTCCATAGTTGTTTCACTACCCATAACATTTCCCTCTCTTTCACTCACACCTTCTTCCCGACCTCTACCAACCTACCTCCAAAACACCTCGATTACCCCCATTGGTAACCCATCCTCTTCCACCATCAACTTTTCCCTCCACATCTCGTACATATGTATCACCTTTTACCAAAAAGGTGAAACCTAAAGCTAAGAATCTACTACCTTACAATAAGGTACTTAAACCAACCAAGTCTTCTATCGCTAGTTCTTCTACCATGCCCCTACCCAAGCAGATACGTCCAAAACCTAAGGCCACACCACACACAAAACTAGTGAACTAACCCATTCCCCCTCTTGTCAAGCCTCTTCCTCCACAATTAGCCATACCTATACCCAAACCCATATTCACCTCCCATTGTGATCCATTAACATGGTCCTACACCAAAATCTTAAACCAATCTCCTTGAAAATTCTGTCATAATATTGCCACCTCTTAGGCCTTACGACCCACTCAAAACCAAACCAAAAGGGTTTGATGAAACAAAAATTTGTGCCTACCATCGTGTGTCAGGACATGATGTAGAGAAATATAAGGCCTTAAAAAATTCCCTAGTCCAACTATGTCCTCCCGAAGAAAATTTTGATGATGATGATCATCTTAATGAGGACCCCATTTCACCTTCACCAATTTCCATATTCTCCCATTACCTACTTAGCGACCAAAATCTCCACCCCCAAAAATATTTGATCCACCCCCAGGATTTGAGATTAACATGGTTTATATAAGAGAGTAGTCCAAACCACCACCAAAATTCCAATGTGCCCTACTAATTTCACAAGGATCGTATCCCCCACTAGGGTTGTGTCCCTCATGCTGCTATACCTTCCATGAAACACCCTCTTCATCCAACTCTCCTCAGATTAACATTATCAACATTGCCACCCGTGGTCAGAAAGACAAGGGTAAGGAAAAGGCAACTGGCCCATCAACCAACCCTATAACCAACATACCATCTGCACCCATACCCAAATTCATCATTCAAGGTCATACATATTCTATTTCTGACACATTCACACATTACACAATGCTAAAACAATTACACCAATCCCCCCTCAAAATCTCTTTATATGACCCCATCCAAACCTTGGAATCACATCATCAATCCCTCATAGAATTCCTTCAATCTATTGATGTCTTACCTAATGAACACACACCCATAGCCTCCATCATTACCCCCCACCACGCAGCTTCTCTCACTAGGTCTTCACCTTCCTCTCCACCTCCATCTAATCGCAAAGTGGCTACTCTCAGCTTTTCAGATGAAGATATTGCTCCCTTCCAGTCCGACGACCCCGACCCCACTCTTCTCATCTCTTTCTTTATTGATAATATACACATATGATGTGTTATGATCAATGGTAGTGCTAGCATTAATACCATATTCTCCTATGCATACAACCAAATGTGGATACCTGTCAATTACATGCATGGTAAATCTTGTTATGTTGCGTTCCTTCAATGACACCATGACCTCTACCATGGGTACCATGTTGTTCTCCATGTCTGCATGGGTCCCCACACTATCCTGGAACTTTTTTTATACTCTAGAATGAGAATTTCAGTATAACTTGTTGCTCAGCCAACCATGGATCCATGTTATGGGTTATTTTCCCTTCGAACTTTACATCGATGCCTAAAAATTTGAACATGAAGGACATAATTACACCATCCCTATCTAACCCATCACCTTTAAAGACCTGTAACATGTTATATCGGCCCAATGATGCTGCTATGTACCAATCAAGGCATCTTACCAACTGTCACTACTTGACCTTCACCCACGAGCCCATCCACCAAAATTGCCACTACTTCTGCTCCATCTAACCTTGCTATCCCCACTACGGTTGTAGCCTCTACCATTGATGCCCTTGTTTCCCCATCATCTAGCGAGCCATTTATAATTGCTACCCACATAAAAACTATTGATCCATTAGAAGGTGTTTGTCATTTCCTCACTCTAGGGGAATATTGCCTATATAATATCGACACCTTCCTCACCCCACAATAGCATAGGAATCTGTGTCAACACCCTAACTACAACATCTACATCAGTGACATTTTCCCTTATGGCCCTCCCCACCTTCACACCAACCTAATGTATGCGGGACTTGATATGGCCACCTATAAACCCGAACCTCCATCCCAAACCTAATACTTTTCATCTGACCTACACTCCCTCACTAACTATTTCTTCGCTCACACTTTACTCCACCACTACGTGCATGGAAAGGGTTTGGCTTCATTTTTTATGAAAAAGGCTGACCATACTATCAATTATCCTGTACCTCTCATAAACATAATGACCGTAGTGGCATTGGTTTTGACACTCCACCCTTCCAATAAAGTTCACGTTAACCCTATCTGACGACAAAAAAACTCCTCCCCTCTCATTCATCCGACATTACCATCTTCACCCATGGAGTCTATAGATCTTGAATCTATTACTCCTAACTTTTTTTTTCGTAAACACCAATTCCTTGGGACCACTGACCTATCAATGTGATGGCCAGGCTCCCTCTTCTCTCCCATTCTTGTATACTAACATGATCAATAAAGATTACGCCTTCAATTAACAGCGTTTAATGTTAGGACAATGATTCCATCCTCACCTACCTTGGTGTAGAAGACTCTTATATTCATCAGTCCATTACCCAATGAGATGTAAACTATGTTGAATGAATCGACCATCGAAATCAACATTAATACCCAGGACGACCCGCAGATTCTAAATATCGGCCAATCTTTAGACTCTACTGAATAGGAAGCCTTCACCTCTTTCCTTCAGAACCATAGTAATGCATTTTCCTGGTCCTATGCCTGATATTCCTGGTATTTACAAAAAAATCATGGTTCACAATATTGTAGCCATTCGTGATGCCAAATCCCATCAAACCAAAGCTGTGAAAAATGCATCCTCATATTACACTTCTGGTCAAAGAATATATTCAGTGCCTTCACTCATTTTCCTTCATTCTACCCATTAATTATCCCTAATGTATTTCTAACATCCTTTCTGTTACATGAAAGTGAAAGAGGGACTCTGCATTTGCATGGATTTCCATGACCTCAACCTCACCTGTCCCAAAGATGATTTCCCACTACCAGGAATTAACCAACTAGTTGATCTCACTGCTAGTCCATGAAATGTTATCGCTCATGTGAACGATAACTTGGGATACAATCAAATATTACTAACTCCCAAGGATCAACACAAGACTGACTTAATCACCCCTTGGGGGAATTTTTGCTATTGATTCATGCCCTTTGGCTTCAAAAACATGCTAGTTCTACATATCATTGGGCCATGAATTACATCTTCCATGACATCATGCATCACATATTAGAGGATCACGTAGATGATATTCTTTCCAAATCCATAGCATCGAACCGAACCACTTGTCCTATTCTTAAATTCATCTTTGACCGCCTCATCAAGTATTGTGTTCACCTTAAACCAAAAAAGTGTGTCTTTGCGATACTTTCTAGAAAACTCCTAGGTTTCATAATTTCTTTGTGTGTTATAGAATTTGATCCTACTAATGTCAAGGCTATTCTTGAAATGCTACCACCCACAAATCTTCTTCAACTCTGCAACCTACAAGGAAATTTGCAATCAATTCTTCATTTTATCTCGCAAATTTTCAAACACTGTCAACCATTCCATCATCTTCTCAAGAAATATTTTTCATTCAAATGGGATGATGAATGCTATAAATCCTTCGAAGCCTTGAAACAATACCTCCTTCAACCACCAGTGCTCATTCCTCCTAAGAATGACTAGCCCTTCTATCTATATATTTCTGCCACTGATGATTCTCTAGGTGCCATGCTCACTCATCATGACGACCAACACCAAGAGAAAGTGGTTTATTACATAATTTGTACCCTTCTTGACTACAAAACTAGATATTACCCGCATGCCGAAATTTTTTTCCTATCCTTAGTTTTCATCACCATCAAAATCTTCCTTTACCTACTTAACCACAAAACCTTTTTCATTACGAATTACTAACCCATTACACTATATGTATGCCAAACCTTATCAGAATTAACATGCCACACATTGGATTATGATTCTGGCCAGCCTCGACCTTCAAGTTCATTCATAAAAAGTAAATTAAGGGCTATCCTATCACTGACAAATTGGCCAACACACCTATTTTTGGGAATCAACCCTCTAACTATCAACTTCCCAGATGATTCTATAACTACCCTTTCCCTTAGAGGAACCCACTTACCAAATGACAATCTTCTTAGATGGCTTCAAGTATCAGTGTGGGGGTGGGGCTAGTGGGGGTGGGTTTAGTGTTATCCTCATTCCACTTGATGGTGAACTTATGTGTTTGTCTTTCAAACTTGATTTCTGATTGTACAAATAATATTGCTCAATACAAACCATCCTCATCACAGTTGGGTGTCCAGTGCCCATGCTTATGCCTTAGATGTTAACATCAATAAACATCTTATAGTGATTCTCAGTTGGTCATAAACCTAAAGTCAATGGTATATACCAATGCCTTGTAGTGAAATACTTCAAAAGTATAAGTATCATGCAAACATACTTTTGACCAACTTTGACCATTACGCACTTAAACCACCCCACTTCTACCAATGAAACAGTTTTGGATACCATGGTCTGCATTAAAAAATATATCAAATACTTGCTTCCCTGTTGAATAAAATCATTTGTCACTATATAAAGGATAAAATCCCCCTCTTATTTACCTCGATGAAGTTTACTCCATCAGAACTGTTACCCCTGACCCGTCGTGACCTTTGGTATAAGCAATATGCAAACTATCTTTTACCTTTCCATTCTACCCACTGATCTCACTCATGTAATGGACATCGTGCCTTTCTTAAAAGTGTCTCCCATTATGTCCTCATGAGTGGTCTTCTTTACAAGCATACATTTGATGAAATTATCTTACGTTTTCTTATGAGTTCTTAAATTCCTTACACCATTAAGGAAGTCCACAGATGGAATTTGTGGAGGTCACTTTAGTGGTTTATCAATTGCCAAAGTGCATTCTTTTACCTAGGCTATTATTGGCCAACTTATTTAAACCATGATTGTTCTCATTATGTCAAATGTTGCATATGCTCAACAACATACTAATCTTTCATCACACACCTAGTCATGCCTTACAGGTCACGATAAGACCTTTTACCTTTCATCTCAATGGGGTTAGGATCTTATCACTGAGATCAACCCCCATTCTTCACAACTTTCACCAATGGATCATAACTTCTACCAAATATTACAATAAATGGGTAGAAGCCATTCCCCTCATTTTTACAAAAGCTGAGAAAATATGTGAATTCATCAACTCCATCACATCATTTTTCATTTTGGTGTCCCTCAGGTTAGCATTATCACTGATAACAGAAAACAATTAAAAAAACCCTCTATGCAAACTATGTGATGCTTTTGGTACATCCTAACTTAGTTTCTCCACCATTTTATTACTCAAAACCAATGGTCAAGATTAAATCAATCAATAAAAACTTGAACAAAATTCTTATGAAGGTATCACTCAATGATACTGGGAAATATTTACCATACACACACATTTCCTTACTTCATTTGTGGGCTTATCACACTAGTATTCACACTTCGACTAGCTACCACCCCCTTTTCTCTAGTACCTATGGTACTGAGGATGTCTTACCTCTTCGAAGTCCATATTCCATCTCTCTGCATCTCACTACAAGAACATGCTCAACGAAGATGACTTTCACCAAGATCATTTAGCACAACTTGAGTTATTAGATGAGTGTTGTCTCAATGCTCTTAACCTGATCTCCAAATCCATACCAAAAACATTATCAAATGTGCCTATGAAAAACTGTGTTCATGGCTAATGACCTTTTAAGTTGGTGACCTCATCCTGAAGGAAAATCAACATGTAAACCAAAGAGGATAAAAGTAAAATGGGGAAAATTTGATCCTAATTTTGTTAGACCCTATATCGTTACCCATAGCATCTATGGATCAGGTGCTTATCATGCTTTCTTGTACTCAAAGGTAAACATGAACTTTAGCCCCTTAATCCTTAGCATATTCACCATCTTATTCTATTGTTAATATCAAATCCTCTATCACTTCTTGTATCAGTAATAGCTTGTCCTTGAGCATTAAGCATCGTTCACCTTCCATATTACCCCATTTTGCGGATCCATGACTCAAAGCAAGAAGTCATGTGATTCCCTATCACCTTTCAACCTTGTCTTCAATATGAGTTTCACGGTTCCACTCATAGCATTAATTCTCATGGATACTTTTCCTCTTCTATCACGATGGAATCCCATGGTCATTCATCACTCAAAACCACCTCTTCCACAGTTAATCTCTGTGTGCTTACAGTCTTGTCTTCTAAACAAGAACCTAATCTTCTTCTATAGTCTTGTCCATGACTGAAACTGTCTAAAAACAAAAAGGGATACAACTCCTTGAGTCTAAACTTCTGGCACAAGATAACTCTCTCAAAAGGGACATCTCTTCTTTATATTCTACCACTATATAATAGATCTACTCCCTTGAAGGACATCTATATAAAGTCATTATAAAAATATAATATAATATTCAGAATCTTCCCATCAATCGCCTATCAGTACTATCAAGTGAGTTAATATATTCATCCCATCTAGACTTCCCGCATTAATCAGTCTATTAAAAAACAAAAAAATGAAGAAAAAACGATGAAATTTTCATCATGGGACTTGCCTATTCTTGATCCTAGGTTTCTTGATAAGAATACCATTCTTATCATACACTAAGTTATGCTAAACCACCCATTCTAACCTCATTTACCTTCTTATCCTAACTCCCTCTCTACTCAAGGGACTTTCCTACAACCGTGACATTTCATGATCAAAAGACTTTTCTTCACCCTTAGAATAGTCCATTATGCAAGTCCTGTAGAGTCTTACATTCATAAGCCCATCTGGGGTATGGTAGACTTAGTAGGGTTCTTATCAATCAAGCAGTTCTTTTTCCACCTCTTACCTTTCTACTTTCTTCATCACCTATTGATTCTCCTATGACAAGACTAATTCATCAATAGCTTATATTTAAAACAACTCAATCATGCCTATGACCTAAATCATCTCGGTGCCTTTCGACCTACATGGCACGTATGGCCTAAACACCTATCAATCCATTCCTCGAACCTTCATCATCAATCTTGCCCTAGCTTATGGGAGAACTACATCTCCTGAGGTCCCTTTTCCATCAAGAACTATGTAGGAAGACACTTCGAGGGCATGGGGCCCTTGGAGGTTAGCTCAGCCACTATCTAACCCTAACCAATTTCCTCTTCCCCTTTCACTATTCACATTCTACTCCTAGTAAAGTTTCCTTTCTATGCTCAATAATTAGAAATTAAACCAAAAAACCAAAATTGCTAAACATCTTTAATCAATCATACATTCATTTTACACAATTTTACCATAATCATACATTTTTTACCCATTTTAACCACATTTCAATTCTCTGACCTACCCACACCCCCCCCTGACATATTCTTCTACATATAAAAATGATACATAGAAAGTTTTCCTACCTGCACCTCAATGTCACCTCAATGGTGGAACGTCTGGTCATTGTGCTGGTGGTCCACCCCAAACCCTCTCACCTCTGCCATTATCAACTCCAACCCCTCTACCAATCATCACTGTCATTGGACCCATTACCTGGCCCCTCTAACCAATAGAACCTCAGTGATTCAGCTGTCATCCTTTCCTCCCGAAAAAGCACAACCATTCAACCTGTCGTTTTCACAAAAGCCCACAACATACAAGTGAATCCTGTACAGATCGATATACCCATGTCGACATACAACAGTTATACCTAAACTGACATCGGTCCCTATGCCCCATTACCTATGACATTGATCAACTAACAAACTGTGGTTAGTTTACCTAGACCGTCCATCGGCCATATCCTGTCAAATACCCTTTCCCATTTATTCCTGACCTCAACCAAGCTACCATTTAACCTTACCCACCCTTATCGCAACCTACCTCTAAGCCTACATTACCTATACCTGTCCTTAACTAGCATTTAGGGACTTGTTATTTTACCCATACGTTGGCCCTACTCTGTGTTGTGACCTCAGCTACCTAGACCTGGAACATTGTTAATGACCTATGAACTCATGTGCTTACTATACCTTGTGACACTTTTACCCATGTTGTTTGACCTAATGACCTTACCTTTCCTATTATCTGTGCCGTTTATCCTGAACCAACCTTTGGTGTACTAAAACATACCTAAACGTTAATGTACACCTGACCTGCGATGTGCTTCCACACCATATCCTATACCTTATATACTGGAATCACCTCAACCTTGTTTGGATAAACCTATTGACCTTGGATGATGTAGAGTTTGCATGCTCTTCAACCTGGTACCGTGTTGCAGTTTATACATGTGTGTGCATTTGACTGTCACTACCTTTGACCCTGGCCCATTACCTTGATTACTTTGACCTCTGACCTTTACCCATATTACCCCCATTGTCTCACCTTCCTCTTTATCCACATCCACCTTTATCAAACCACTCACCACTTATGTCTTCTACCTCATCTAGTTCTTGGTTTGAGGGGGATCACCTTCACCCACGCTTGGGGCACATGGGGCAACCACATCTTATTTTTGTCAGCATCACTTACCAATACAAGCAACACAACAAAAAGGGGAAAAATGTAGACACCAAAATTGGGTCACACTCCCCTTGGCAGTGCCCCATCAAATAACCAACCCAAACATATTCAGTCTAACCACGGCCCCCTCCACACCACATTAATATTAATTTAATTTAATTAATACCCATCCTCACAATATTCATCATTTAATTACATTAATTAACCTAATTTCCACCTCACCTAGACACCTCATCTAGCCACCTCACCCTAGACCTATTCTTGGCATGTTTCCATAACTAACTAAGACCTAATCTTACTTGCTTTAATGAGCTAAGATTTGGTCTAAACCCTAAAATAAATGCCTAATATTTTCTCTAACCACATTCCTGCACCCATTAGAAGGGAAGTTTTCATTCTAATCCACCACGAAGAAACTAAATGGGCCAAAAGAAATCAGAAAGATCTTCCAATTTTAGTAATCCTAGGGAATCTCACTTTAACCGATGCCGGTCATACCTAAACTGACACCGGTCATACCTAAACTGACACCGGTCAGACCTAAATGTCAACGGTCAAGAAGGAACCATCGTCGGTTACCATTTATTCACCCAAACAACCTTGTTTTTGGGTTGGCACATTCAGAGAGCAAGAGGAAAAAGAAACAAAGTTGCATGCAAGCAGAACGAGCATCCTTTCATGCATCTAGACATCTAGAACCATCACCAGGACATATTTTTGGAAGCATTTCACTCATGGAAATCATTCTGGGAGACACTTCTACAATATCCAACACTATTCTTCTGATCAATAGCCACCTCCATTCAACCATCAAAGCCTACATCACAGTAAGTACATCTCTACCAGCATTGTCTATTTTAGCATAGTTAACTTTTTCCATTCCTGCTCATTAGTTTGTACTTTGCATGTTCATTTCTCCATTGGTTATTATCTTGTAATTCAACCATTTCCCTTACCCACACCAACAAATCACCATTCTGACCTAATATCCATTCCTGAGCATACCTTAGATTTCCAAAAACCCTCTCATCCACCCTCCCAACTTCATTTGACCTCAGATTAGCCCCTGCCATTTGATCTATTCGAGTTTCTTTTACATCGACCATACCGATGTCGATTATCCACAACTGTCATCGGTTCTACCTAAACTAGCATCGGTCATACCTGACCGACGTCTGTCTCTGTGTTTGTAACGCCCCACCTTGGGACACTGAAAAACACAGTAAAATTCAACTGGAAAAATTTAGGGTAATTTTTTTTTTTAAATGATTAATTAAAATTAGTCCCTTTTGAACCATATGTTGTTATTAATTTAATTTATATAGTTTTAGTTTTCTCAACCTTAATAATAGCCCAAAAAAAATTAATTGTTTATTCTATTTAGCTTAATATGGCCTCCAAAATAAATACACAAATCCTTTTAAGTTTATTATTTTTCCCCTTTATTTATTAATTTGCCACACCCCTTTAAAAATTTTCCCTCCCATACCCATAAAGTGCTCATGACTTAAAAAGTGTAGGGTTGACTATGGTCCCTTGGATCAAATCTAATCTTGGCCCTTGATTTCAAATTTACCCTAAAGTTTGCCCTAATTTTCTTTATGTTTCTCTTTCCCTTTTCTATGCTTCTCTCATTTGCTTTGTGTTGATACATGCATGCATAGGTTATGGAGGAGCTCAAGGAAGGGATAGATTCATGGAGTTTTCCAGTTTAAGAGAAGAAAACCCCATATTGTTTCAGTTTTATATTTATATATATAAATAAATCTAAATATATATACATACATATATATATATATATACACAAATATATATACATACATCCATGGCTGAAGATATATTAGAGAGGGGGGGTCGACTGGGAGTTATGGGGGGGAAAAGGTGCACCGTGAGCGGGAGGGTTGAAGGCATAGCACAGGTCGGGGGGGGGGGGGGGGGGGGGGGGCAGAGAAGGGGGGAAGCGGCAGCAGCGGGGCGCAGTGTTGATGACCAAGGTGGCAGCAAGTCTAGAAGGGTTAGGGTAGCACAGAGAAGGCGTTGGGAGGTGGCCGCATGGGGGAAGATGGTGCGCAGGGAGTGGAGAGGGGTTCAGCCCACCCCATCCTTTTTTTTTTGTTTATTTATTTTTCTGTAAATTGAATACGTATTAAATAAAAACTATAATACTTTATTTTATTTTTTAAAAAAATTAATACGTGTGTATTATATATATATATATATATATATATATATATATATATATATATATATATATAACCATATGTGTGTGTGTGTGTTACCTTATCTGTACAAAAATCTCAGCAATATATATCTAATTAATTTAGATTATAATGTCATAGGTAATTTATTAGTATGTATGTTTTAACCGATAACTATGTAAATGTAACATAGTTGTATTACTTAATATATATTAAATGGTATTTCATATTTTTGAATATTACAATAGGGTATTTTAGATGTTAAACAACAAACTACTATGTAAGAACATAAAGTAGTGTTTTCTGAAATATGAATAAAAGGCATGTAGTGTTGTATTTCATTCAAGAGAAGAACTAGGACATGTCAAAAGAGTTTGCTAAAAAGACTTCACATTTTAAAAATAGGAGTTTCAAATGCAAGTACCTATTAAGATTTTCACTTGGAAAGAAGAGAGTATAAGCTAATTTCATTCCCTATGTATAAAGCCACCAATTTTTTTTTACAATAGGGTAATTATTACAAGACTTATCAAATAATCTCAAAATAAATCAACAACTTTCCTTCTCAAATAAAGGTTACAACAAGATTTTTCTTCTTTACAAGGAACATTTGTTACAATATTTCATCTCCAATAATCTTGAACTCAATGTGCCATATATTTCTAAAATACACTAACTACTCAAAATAAATCCCATCACAAGCTTCTTTACAAGGATGATAGAGAGATTGCTCAAGTAAAGCATGACTCAAATCTTACAAGTAATTTCAATTTACAAAAAAAACGAAGGATTTACAAGAAGATGAAAGCTATTCACATAGCCATATCCATAAGAGTTGGAAATGAGATTGATGTTTCAAACAATAAGATTTGAAGAAAATAATGCAATAGACCAAGTTGACACAGAGACTTCCAACTATCTTCCTAACTTGAGCTCCAAACTTCTAATACTCTCCCAAGAGTCCAACTCCAAGGAGAAGAAGGCTTATTTAATCACCCAACCTTTAGGCATCATTACATGCCTTTCCAAGGTTGGAAGGCATGCTAGCCTCCCCAAGCCCATGGGAAGAGGACTACTATCCACAACTTTGCACAAGAGTTAAGGGAGAACAACCAACATTGTACATTCACATAAAGACAAGACAAATATTAAAACAAAACACCAATTTTGCAAAGATGAAAAAGAGGAGAAACCATGTTCTACCTCTAAAATGGGGAAGAGAAGAAAGAGATCTCCAAATGATCAAAATTGTATCCAACATTGGTTGCACAAAAACAAAAATCATCTCCACAACCTCCTTATTCCTCAAAAGTCATCAAACCCCTCCTTATTTCTCCATCCATTCACCAAAATCCTTCTTGGGGGGATTTTCAAATCCAAATGGGTTTCCTCTTCAAGAATGTGGAAGGGATTTCAAGCCATATGAACCACCTTCCCCACCTCAAACCATTTGAGGAGAGTAACTAAAATCCTACATGGCTTGCCCGTCAAGCCATGAGGATTGAGAGGGAAAAATCCCTCCTCTTCCCCACAAACTCCAAAAATCCATCATACCATATGATGGATGGAGGAAAATAAAACAACAAACATAACAACAAATAGCCACACACAAAAGCAACACACATTTTAAACAAAACAAAACTACAATCTAACATGATATGAAACATAAAGAAACATGAGCTCAAGGAGCCTACCTCCAAAATATCTTCAACACTCTAATATTTTACTCTTCTTTATCTAAGCAAGCTCTAGCTCCAAAATCCACAAGCCTCCAAGCAAAAACTCCCCAAAAAAAGTTCTCTTCTTTCCCCATGAGGGAGAATTTGAAGAGGATCCAAACAAAAATCCTCAAAAATGAGGGGGTGACATGTGTCACCCCTCTCTTCCCTCAAGGTCAAAGATTCTCAAAATAAAAGGGAGAAAGGATAAAATAGCTTTTAACCCTCTTCTCCCAAATTACTCAAAATGAACAACAAAACAAACTTGTGAAACTTTTAACAAAGCACACTTACCCATCCACCTTACATGGATGTGACCAAAGGGAGGAAAAATGGGAGGGAAAACTCCCTCTATGCCTTGGAATTAAGCCCCCCTACCTATTAGGTAGGGTCCAAGGGCCCATTTTCATGCTAAGTGAACTCCCAAACTAAAAAGGGGTCACTAAAAATGCCTAAAATAGCCCAAATTCGATTTTGGCACATTTGAGCACAAGGGTAGAGGATGTGGGGCCCACGCAAGGGTTCACATGTGACCCTAATATCTTTGATTAAATACATCATTATACAAACTCAAAACTTAATGCAAGTGGGGTCCATTAAGTCCCCAAAACAAGTTTACAAAGCAAACTAAACATCCTAAGCAAGATTAATATTACAAGACATATTACATTACAAATGAGGGTCACTCATGGTGCCCAAAACAATAAACTCTAATACTAAGGCCTTATATAGTAAACACGGTTAGGACTTAGCCCCGTGGGTTTCTTGTGCAAAATTGTGTAGTTTTCCTGAATCCCGCGTTTTCCTGTGACCTGTCACCTGCACACTCATTGCACACATTAAACGCACCTGTCTGATACAATGTGAATCAACTACTCAATAAGAAATCAATGAATTCTATACTATCATATCTTCATTCTTGAATTGAAAATGCGACAACATGCATAATTATACATAATTCACCATGAGTTAGACATAATGATAAAGTGACATACATCCATAAAATCCAACCATGCAAGTCTAAACTGAGTATCCATCAATATAATTATGGTCCAAACAACATCATATCAGTTAGTGTCCGTGACATCATAAGATAAGATGACAACATAGTAATCAAGCTAAATTGGTGCTATACGCCTAAATCTCCATACATGTCTAATAAGATCAAATTAAAAATGTCCAAAATATATAAATTCCCTATCAAAACATGCCTATGAGTAAAGAGAACAACAAATAACTGAGGCTATAAAAATGTGGGCACTACATCCCCCTCTACTAAAATTAGACTTCCTCCTGGAAGTCACTGGAAGAGATAGGGATATCTTTCCCTCAATGGTGTAGCATCCTCCCAGGTAGTTGTTGTCTCATCATATCTGTCCCACTGCACTCTAACCTGGTCCAAGTCTCGACCCCAAAGGGCCAACCTCTGGTGCTCTAGTATGTGTACGGGCTTAAGTCTTCATTTCCCTCCATCCTCTACCTGTAATGCTGACCAATCCAAAACATGAGAAACATCTGGTACATATCTACGTAGTACAGAAACATGAAATACATCATGGGCCCATGCAAGGCATGGTGGCAAAGCTAGGCAATAGGAAACTAGACCGATGACCTCTAAAATATCAAAAGGCCCCACAAAACGAGGTGAATAGCTTAGAACCCTTTCCATAGCAGATTGGGCTCTTATGAGGATGAACTCTCAAGAAAACTTTGTCACCCACTGAGAAGTGATGATCAGTCCTCTTGGTGTCTGCATATGCCTTTTGGCGTGCTCTAGCCTACTCAAGATGTTTTCTAATCAGAACAAACTTGTTGCTCTAAGTCCTGTAGGAAATTCTTGTCCTAGAATAATCATGTCATCTAGTTTGCCCTAACTCAAAGGTGTCCTACAAGGTCGTCCATACAAATCCTGGTACGGAGCCATACCAATGGAACTATGATAGCTATTGTTGTATGAAAATTCAACTAAATGAAGATAATCTTCCCACTTATTCTGCTGGTCCATCACATACACCCTCAACATGTCCTCCAGATACCTGATTAACCCTCTTTGTCTGTCCATGTGTCTCTGGATGATATGCTGAGCTAAAATTAATCTGAGTACCAAGAGCGGCCTGAAAGGAAGTCCAGAAAACTGAAGTGTAAATGGTATCCCTATCATTGATGATGGTCTTTGGAATCCCATGCAATCTAACAATGTCCTCCATAAATACTTTGGTGATGGCGTGTGCATTATAGGTGACCTTGGTTGGCGAAAAATGCACAACCTTGGTCAACTTATCCACAGTGACCATAATGGCATCATGATGATAAGAAGACATAGGGAGTCCTACTATGAAGTCCATGGAGATCACATCCCATTTCCACTCTGGAATATCATGAGGATGTAAGAGTCCTACGGGATGAGAATGCTCTGCCTTGACCCTCTGACACTCAAGGCATTGAGCAAAAAAATATGTTATGTCTTGTCGAAGACCTGGCCAATAATATAATTCCCTCAGATCGGCATGCATTTTCTTCACTCCTGGATGTGCCACATATGGAGCTGTGATGAGCCTCTAGATAGAGGATGAAGTTGCATAGATCACCTGACTTAGGCACATAGATGTGCACTTATGAAACCAAAGTAAACCATCTATCTCTAAAATTCACCCTGAATATCTACCCTCTAAGGAACCCTGTGACTCCAACATCTATCTAGCACCCTCATAAAACCTGTCCTCTGGAAGATGCTCAAGAATTTTACCTCTCAAATATGACTGCAATGTCAATGAAGCAAGTACATGTCATCGTCTACTAAGTGCATCTGCAATGAAATTTTCCTTCCCTTTGATATACTTTAGCTCCATTTCGTACTCATATAAGAACTCCATCCAATGTCATTGTCAAGTGTTGAGGTTCGGATGTGAGAAGATATGCTGTAAACTACGGTGGTCAGTCCTCAAAATGAAAGGTCTACCCAAAAGGAAATGATGCCAATGCACAAGCGCATGAACAACTGTTGCTGCAAGCTCTAAATCATGGGTAGGATAGTTAAGCTCATAGTCTTTGAGCTTACGCGACTCAAAGGAAATCACTTGATGCTCCTACATAAGAATGGCTCCCAAACCCTCTAGTGATGCATTAGTACAAAAAACAAAAGTCCTCTGTCAGGTCTGGAACTGCTAAGATGGGTGCCATGGTTAACCTTTCCTTAAGCAACTGAAATTCTTGCTCACACTTTTATGACCAATCAAACTTCTTCCCTTTTCTCTAAAGAGAAGTAATAGGGTGAGCAATCTTGGAGAAATCCTGAACAAACCTATGGTAGTAGCCTGCTAAGCCCATAAAACTCCTCACCTCAATGACTGATGTAGGTGCTGGCCAATCCATGATAGCCTGTATCTTAGAGGGATCTACTGAGATACCCTCTCCTGATATGATGTGACCCAAGTATTGAATCTTTTTCTGAAAGAAGTTGTATTTTTCCAAGTTCCCATACAACTTCTCTCTCAAAACTTGTAGTACCTGTCTTAAATGCTCCTCGTGTTCCTCCTCAGAACAAGAATATATCAATATGTCATCTAAGGAACACTAGGAAAAAGCTGATCCAGAAAGGTCCTGAATACTCCATTCATGAGGCTCATGAAGATAGTTGGGCATTAGTCAAACCAAATGGAACAACTGTGAACTCATAATGCCCATAACATGTGTGAAAATTTGTCTTATGAATGTCTGCATCTGAAATGTGCAACTGATGGTACCCTGACTTGAGATCGATTTTGGAGAACACTCTAGCTCCCCACATCTGATCAAACAAGTCATCAATCCTGGGGAGTGGATAACGGTTCTTTATTGTGACTTTGTTGAGCTTGTCTAAAGTTAACACAAAGTCTGAGAGAACCATCCTTCTTCTTCACAAATATGACTGGCACTCCCCAAGGAGATACACTAGGATGAATGAGACCCTTCTCCAACAACTCCTCTAACTAAATCTTGAGCTCATGAAGCTCTGGAGTCGTCATCCAATAGGGTGCCCTAGAAACTGGTGCGGATCCTGGCACTAAATCGATGGTGAAATCCACCTCTCTATGGGGTGGTAACCCTAGAAGCTCACCTGGAAACACATCTGCATACTCCCTCAAAACTGCATGATCATCTAAGGGTGAATGCTCTGGGGTGCTCTCTGATCAATCATTGATGGTGATAGAAAACAACTGACAACCTTTACACATGCTCCACTTAAGTTTCTTAGATGAGATCATACGCAAAGAGATAGGCCTCTACATCCCTGATATCATAACTGCACTCCCAAGATCATCCTGACACTCAATGACCTTATTTCTACAATCTACCTTAGCCCGATGAGCCTCGAGCCAATCCATACCCAAAACTACCTGATAGGATCCTAGAGGGATAACTCAGAGGTCAAGAGTAGTGGAGAAGACTCCTAAATCAAGTACACAACTCTCCACATATGAGTCCATGACGAGTTTGGCCCCAGAAGCCAACTCAACCTACCAATTATCTGGTTTCCTAGCCACCACTAGCCCACACTGGTCCATTATAGAAGGAGATATAAAAGAATCTGAAGCACCTGAATCAAAAAGTACTGAGATAGAAATACCCCTGATAGTACCTATCGTCTCAATAACTGTGGCCTGATGCTCAGCCTGACGGTTGTCAACTGTTGCATATACATGATGGGTGCATCCTACGTCACCCACCATCTTCTTGGATCTAGAGGCTCTCTGTGTATCCATGGTAGTGGGTTTGTGCGGGCACATACACACATAGTGATCAAGAGACCCTATAAATAAAACATCCTCCTATACCCCTCTAAGATGGGGTCCCTCTTGTACTCTAATGAACTAATCCTGCCGGTCCAACCCTAGCAGACTGCTGCGTGTGAGCTCAGTTGTACCTGTTGAGTACCCTATGCCTCCTATCCCTGGCTCCACCAAAACCTCCTCGAGTGCCACCTCTCTGTAAGCTCTGAGTCTATCTAGCCCTCTACTGTTGGTGGCCATGATGTTGTGTCTGCTATTGTGGGTGTGGTGGAGCCCTCGTAGCTATTGGTGGATGCCAAAATCCTCCTCTAGGGGGTGGTGTTGTACCCCGTGAACTCTGACTCTGGAAGGCCTGCATCCTATCTTGAAACTTGCTCTTGTTTCTATCTCGGTGCTCCTATTGCCTTGGTCCTATTCTCCTCGGCTAAGTAGGCCTTCATAATGGCCTTCTCAAGCATGGGAGGAGATAACATCCTAACTGCTCCTGACTATGTCTACATTCAAGCCTCGAATAAACCTGTTTACCTATAATTTTTCATCTTACAGGTAGTCCACATATTGCAGAAGATCCAGGAACTTACTCTCATATTGTGTTACTATGTCAGATCCCTGTCGTAAGTCATGAAACTCATCAATCCTCTTCTGCATGAAATTCTCTGACATATAGCGGGCCCTGAATCGCTCCTTGAACAACTCCCAGGTCACTATCTCTCTAGTCATATGGATCTTCCGCTCCTCATTCCTCCACCAAATGCCTGTTGTGTCTCATAGGAGGTGTATGGAAAACCTTTCCTTGACATTGCTCTCATAAGAGTGCAAGCCAAAGCAGCTATCCAAGCTAAGGATCCATGACTCAGCCCCAAATCCATCTGTAGAGCCAGTGTAAGTAGGTGGCTGCAAGCAAAGAAGGTTTCTAATCACACTGCCTGTATCCCAATCTTGGCGATGTAGTCCAACAAGTGAGTGGGGTCACCTATCCCCAAATGGTCCCTCAAGACTATGTGAGTGGCTACGATGGTACGAGGCTACCCTCTCATGGTGAATGGAAGGGCTACATGACCTCTCCCACCTCAGGGTATCGTGCTCTGGTGGCTTTGAGTGTGTATCCTTGCGTATCAGATCCTTATCTCCTAACGGAATCTCCTCCTCTCTCACCTCCTGTGGTGGTGGAAGGCGTTGCTTGCACAACACCAATCAACTGTCTGAAGAGCCTCTAAGATTTGAGAGCCTAACTCGGGTGCTTGTGGTTTAGGCGTAGGTGAACTACGCCCCAAACCCCTAACCGAATGTCGTCTCATGGGTGCCATCCTGTGCACGAGGTAAGCGAAGAGATTATTAAATTATAGCGATTGATTTTTATTTTTATTTTTATTTTTTATTTTTTAAAAAATCCATTATTTTTATTTATTTATTTATTTTAATGTTATTAAAATATAGTCGACTAGTTAATTAATTACCCAGAGTGTCCACATGTGTGAACCTCGGCTCTGATACCAAATGTAATGCCCCTGCCTTGGGACACCGAAAAACAAACTAAAACCAAGAATGGACTAAAAATATTGGGTAAATTTTTTTTTTAAAGTGAACTAAATTAATACTATGAACTCTTCTTCAACCGATATCCCCTTTAATAATTTAATTTATGTAGTTAAATTAAATTTCCTAAATACCTTATTTACTAGTCCCAACTCAAAATTAATTAGTAATTACTTCTATTTAAGGTTACTAGGGTGTCCTAGTAGGGTGAATACACTCATCCTTAAAATTAAGTTTCCTTAATTAAAATTTCCCCTTTATTATTTAATTTACACCTCACATTCCCCAACTTAACTTAATTTTCCCATTTAACCATAAAAATTCTCATGACTTAAAAGAGTTGTAGGATTTGACTTTGCAGGACCCTAGGATCAATTTATAATCTTGGCCCTTGATTTCAAACTTTACCCTAAAGTTACCCTAATTTTCTCTATCCTTTCTTTTCCATTTCATTCCCTTCTCTCATTTTGTTTTCTCTTGTTACTTGCTTATGCACAGGCTTATGGAGGATCTATGGAGGCTTGATTTATGGACTTTTCCAAAGTATGAAAAGAGATTAGCCTTATTGGAGGGGGTTGTATACCACGGGTTATGGAGGATATAGAATATAGCTACAACTATGTGGTATGTATGTATGTATTTTTACATGTATGGATGTATGTAGTGTATGTTGGAGGCAGGGTGTACATATGAGGACTACATATGGAAGGGTATTACGTGCGCAGAGGGATAGTGGATACATGGGTGCGCAGGGTGGATGGAGGCAGTGGATGTGTGAGTGTGGCAACTGTGTTTGTACAGAGAATTGGGGAGTGAGGGTTGGGGCCGTGGGGGGAGTGCATCGTGAGCGGGGTCAGTGGGAGGCAGCTGTGTGAGGTTGGAGAGGGCAAAGAAGTGGGAGAATGGGTGGCTGAGAGGAGAGTTGCGCAACAAAGGCGGGCAGAAGGAGGGTAGGGCAGTGGTAGAGGGCGGTGGGACAGGGGTGTGGGGACAAGGTCATGTGTGGGAAACAAGGGTGCGTGGAAACCAATGCAAAGGGCTGCACAGTTTGAGGATGGGATTCAGCCTGTCCCCAACTACCATTTTTTTGAACTTTTTATTTTTTTTTTTGTTTTTGTGTTTTTTTAAAGCAATATTCTATTTTTGTTTTATAATATGTTATCCAACATTTAATATATATATAATATACATCTACACAATTAGAATATATACTAAAAGGAATGTTAATATATACATAGAAGGGAATATACTACCATTAATATTGATTTTCTTTAATTCATTTGTCTATTGGCATTGTTATATTACATATATATGATACATTATTAATAATATTCATATATCAAAATCTACCATATGACAAATTTTCTAAAAAATATTATAAAATCTATGGTGTTGTTGTCCATATCCATTTTAACTTTATGAGTACTTAAGAAGTTATTTTCTTTTTTATTTACAATACAATCTTTACTTTAACCTTTAAGAAACTAAATCAGATTTCTGGAATCATATAGAATAAAATATATATAAGTCCTTTTTAAATTCAATATCTTTATCTATTATGATTCTCACATAAAGGGGAAGGACATAGCCAAAAAAAGAACTAATTTCTTTCCAAGTATTAATACTAGTCAAACTTTTTAAAACTAGATCCAATTTCAAATGCAAGTAGCTAACCATTAAAATTTCTGAAATCCTGAACATGTAGGGGTTTCAAGCTAATTTCCTTCACACTTTGTAGTAAAGCTCTCAACATTACGATTACATTACAAGAGTGAAAGACATGATTACAAGGAAGAAACTCCAGTTTCTTTTTCAAAGAACTCCAACAATCCTCACAATCTCTCTATCAAGGAAGAACAATTTACATTATTTACTTACACTTCATAAATAAGAATGCTAGTTTGATAAACATATTTCATATCCAAGAAGTGTCAAACTCATATCTTATGACAGATATTTCTCAATATACAAGATTCTTTCTTAAAAAGAATCAAATCACATCACAACCACTTCATGTTACAAGGATAATACCAACGAAGATTCAACTCAAGTAAGGATGACTAAACAAAACTTTACAAAGTAGTTCTTCAAATACATCCATATCCCAAAATAGGGATCTTACAAGAGTAATGAAAGTCTCTTCACATAGCCATATTCTTAGATGATATCAAGAGAGTGATGTTCCACAACAAGATGAATTTGAAGAACAATGTCATATACCAAAACGACAAGAGACTTCCAACCATCTTCTTTTGAGCTCCAAGTCGAATGTTCTTCACAAGCCATCCAACACAAGGAGTAAGAAGTCTTGTTTAACCACCTAACCTTTAGGCATCATTATATGCCTTTCCAAGGTTGGAAGGCATGCTAACCTCCACCAAGCCCATGGGAATGAGGACTACTATCCACAAAATTACACAAGAGGTAAGGGAGAACAACCAACATTACATTCACATAAAGACAAGACAAATATTAAAACAAAACACCAATTTTGAAAAGATGAAAAAGAGGAGAAACCATGTTCTACCTCTAAAATGGGGAAGAGAAGAAAGAGATCTCCAAATGCCAAAAGTGTAGCCAACATTGGTTGCACAAAAACAATGATCTCCACAACCTCCTTATTCCTCCAAAGTCATCAAACCCTCCTTATTTCTCCATCCATTTACCAAAATCCTTCTTGGGAGGATTTTCAAACCCGAAAGGGGTTTCCTCTCCAAGAATGGGGAAGGGGGTTCAAACCATATGAACCACCTTCCCCACCTCAAACCATTTTAGGAGAGTAACTAAAATCCTACATGGCTTGCCCATCAATCCATGAGGATTGAGAGGGAAAAATCCCTCTCTCTTCCCCCACAAACTCCAAAAATCCATCATGCCATATGATGGATGGAGGAAAATAAAACAACAAACATAACAACAAATAGCCACACCCAAAAGCAACACACATTTTAAACAAAACAAAACTACAATCTAACATGATATAAACATAAATAAAAATGATCTCAAGGAGCCTACCTCGAAAAGCTCTCAAACACTCTAACTTTTCCTCTTCTTTATCCAAGCAAGCTCTAGCTCCAAAATCCACAAGCCTCCAAGAAAAAGCTCCCAAAAAAAGTTCTCTTCTTTCCCCATGAGGGAGAATTTGAAGAGGAGCCAACAAAAATCCTCACAAATGAGGGGGTGACATGTGTCACCCCTCTCTTCCCTCAAGGTCAAAGATTCTCAAAATAAAAGGGAGAAAGGATAAAATAGATTTTAACCCTCTTCTCCCAAATTACTCAAAATGAACAAAAAAAACAAACTTGTGCAACTTTTAACAAAGCACACTTACCCATCCCCTTAAATGGATGTGACCAAAGGGAGGCAAAATGGTAGGGAAACTCCCTCTATGCCTTGGAATTAAGCCCCTTACCTATTAGGTAGGGTCCAAGGGCCCACTTTCATGCTAAGAGAACTCCCAAACTAAAAAGGGGTCACTAAAAAATGCCTAAAATATCCCAATTTCGGGTTTAACACATTTGGGCACAAGGGTAGAGGATGTGGGGCCCACCCAAGGGTTTGCATGTGACCCTAATCCATTTTTATTAAATACACCATTATACAAACTCAAAGCTTAATGTAAGTGGGGCCATTAAGTCTCCAAAACAAGTTTACAAAGCAAACTAAACATCCTAAGCAAGATTAATATTACAAGACATATTACATTACAAAGGAGGGTCACTCATGGTGCCCAAAACAATAAACTCTAATACTAAGGCCTCATACAGTAAACACGGTTAGGACTTAGCTCCGTGGGCTACTTGTGTAAAATTGTGTAGTTGGCCTAAATCCCACATTCTCCTGTGACATGTCACCTGCACACTCATTGCACACATTAAATTCACCTTGTCCGATAAAATGTGAATCAACTACTCAATAAGAAATCAATGAATTCTATACTAGCATATCATCATTCTGGAATCAAAAATCTGACAATATGCACAATTATGCACAATTCACTATGAGTTAGACATAACGATAAAGTGACATACATCCATAGAATCCAAACATGCAACTAACTGAGTATCCATCAATATAATTACGGTTCAAAACAACATCATATCAGTTAGTATCTGTGACATCATAAGATAAGGTGACAACATAGTAATCAAGCTAAATTGGCGTTATACGCCTAAATCTCCATACATGTCTAATAAGATCAAATTAAAAATGTCCAAAATATATCAATTCCCTATCAAAACATGCCTATGAGTAAAGAGAACAACAAATAATTGAGGCTATAAAAAAATGTGGGCACTACAGTGTTTTATACCTTGACCAAGAACAGACCCAACAATCATCTCACCAGTTGACCTAAACAACCTAGAACCTGACCCTGACCAGTTCTAGCAACCTAACACCTACCTATTATTTATATATGACTATAACCTAGCCTGTTATATTATATTTGCTTATTGTGCTTGAATGAGATACCTAAATGATATCAACTATAGTAGGAATTTGTTTATTTCTCGCATTAATTTGTTTTAAATAGTGGATTGACAACCATCTATGGAGTATCACACTTCCTAGATCTAGCACATGTTAGGCAGTCCACTATTATTTATCATTTAACTATATTTTTGTGATCTTGTTTTCTAATACAGGGAGTTCCTCCTAGCCAAAAGGAATCTCTTGCAATCGATATTAGATAAAGAAGTCAGATCACACACAACAACCATCTGTTGACCAGTATAAATAGGTATTCCTCCTTGGCCCTTACCCTTATCTATTTCATCATTTCAAAAAGGTAAAGAAAAGGGTGAAACAATTCCTTTATCTCCACCTCACTAATCTATCAACCCAACCACCTATAGCCTCTTTTCCTTTTGTGACTTCCCCATCTGTATCCCTAAGTCTTCTTAGTAATATCATGAACCTAACAAAACCCTTCTTACTCTTTATGCAATCAAAAAGAATCCCCAAAACTAGTTTTATAAAATTATTGTCAATTGCCCCTACCGACGTCGGTTACCTAACTATCGGTAGTTTCACCTCTATACCGACATCGGTCACTTGAACAATATCGGTCTCTATGTCATTTCATTGCTTTTGACCAGTGAGCCTCTCGAGCCACTAAAACTCACCTAGACCTTACCCGATCAACCCTAAACCCCTATCAGACCTACAAAAACCTAGAATAACCTACCAAACCTCCATATTTAATCATAACCTTTCCTGTTAGATTATATTTTATTATTGTATTTTCATGAGATACCTAAATCATATAACTACAGTAGGATTTCCTTACTTCATGATATTTACATTAAATTTTATTCGAAAGTGGATTGATAGCCTTCTAGGAAGCACCTCACTTCCTTGATCTAGCACTCGCTAGGAAGTCGACTAACATATATTATTAATACTATTTGATGGTCTTGTTGTGTTTCTTATATAGGTTGTTCCTCCTAGCCAAAAGGAAGCTCTTCATGATCAACTTGGATCAAAATTCATTAATGCGCACATTCAACCTTTAACCTACATATCACAGGTATTCCTCCTAACCTATTTCCTATTCAGTTTTAACTAAAAAGAAACAAATTAGGTGAAACCTCTTAGTACGCCTGGAAGGACCCATCAGGGGTTATTTGCATTGTTCATTCCTAGGGAACATCTTATGTGTTTACTTTCATTTGAAACAAGTTCACACTAAGCTTCTTCTCTAGAAATATTCTTTTCTTCTATTTGACTCAGTGATACTTGTTTTTTGGGATTAAAAAGAACTCTTCTTTCTTTTTTGTGCATTGCATTTAGTGAAAGTCATACCCTTAACCTCTTCATAATTTATTCTCATCATATATAATTTGTGGATTTGGGTTTTAAAACTTGTGAATTTGCATTGTTGAGTTTGTTGCATCATAGCTAATCTAAATTGTGGGAAACCTATATGTTGGTAGTCATGCCCAAATGATGGTTGAAAAATTGAACCGTAGCTCACATTTTCCACAGTCTCTATACCAAATCACTATAAAAAAACTAAAAATTTATTAAACAACATCTTTCTCGGAAGAAGTTGTTAATGATCACATGATCATAGGATTGTAAGTGGGTTCTACCTGGTTTCTCTTTCCAGTCAACATCTTAGAGAAGGATCTCCCATGCCAAAACTTACCTAAAACCATCCATAGCTGTCAGCTTTTATAGGGCACCTTTATTAACCAAAAATTCTATCATGCTTATAGTTAGTCCTAAATGGCATAAGCCATAACATAAAAACTACATCCTAGGATTTTGTGTTTGTTAGTTTTTTCTTTGCTTGCGTTTTGAGGAGTGAGTTGCATTTCTTCATTATTTCTTATCCTTTTATGCCCCACATCATGATTGGTGTATTCTAGTTTTATATTGGGTTTATTAGATCTCCTCATAGTCATAATTAGTCTCTGGGTTAGCCCTTTTAGGATCAATCATTTGAGAAATTTTTTGTTGGTAAGTTAAGAAAGATAGAGTTGATTGTACTATATCTTTGTAGGGCCTCTTACAAGTCATCTGGAAAAATCATAGACAGAATGCTTCAGGTTTACAGCTAAAATAGTTCCTTCAACCATAATAGGTGTGCACTACATGGATGTTCTTTTGTGGCTTGTTCTACCAGTTTTATCACACTCTTGAATCTATGAATATCATTTTCAAAGGCTCATGCTAAAGACTCATTTTCACCTTGCATAGCCAAATCCCTGAGTTTGTCACACCTCACAGATACACCAACATCGGTCTCAGCTAACAAGTGGTAGTTACCCTCATACCAGCAGTGAGAGTACCCTAAGTGACATTGGTAAATCTGTTTATTTCACTCTCCAATCAGATGAAGGCTCTAATCACTCATTAAAGAAATTACAAATGCCACAATACTAACACTCAGTTTCTGAGATCTTCAGTGAAGATTCAGAATAGAGATTTTAACATAAGATTACACATAGTTTTGAACAAGTAAATAAGCTAATGCTCTGAAAGCATTCTACACTATTCGAAAAGAAGCTCACACCTGATGCACATCGCCTCAACTTCAGATCTCATTCACCCATGGACCCCAATCAGGATATTTCCATACCAGTAGGTGACGAGGATTTTCCTCAGACAATCCTTAGATCTTGTCAACCTGGTTGTACACTCTTCAAACACCTTGATCGTGAATAAATTCCTAAAGACACAGGAAAATGTCAAGATGGTCTCTCAGGATACAACATGTTTTCTCTCCATTCCTCCTACCCTCATGAAAATGTCTAACATCTGACCTTTTGCAAGAGTATTCTCATTACCATTTATCCAAATTACCACTCGCTCACTCGTCTCAAATTGAACCTACATCATTGAAAAAGAATACACCTATTTGAGGAATCCTATTACTTATTATGACATTTTTTCGCTAGAAAGTGATGTTTAACAAATGTCTACACCAAAAGCTGCCTAGAGTGGATAAATCATGAACTGCACCCAACATTTCTCAGACCCTCAACTATTGTATCTCAGGACCACCAATGGTATCAAAAAATTTCATAGTATCCCTTCCAATCATACATTGTTATCTCTGTCGTGCACAGAAATCTCTTCCTCTGATTGATACGAGAGTTTTTAGGTCCACTCCACCTATGGCTGGACTTATGACCAACAGCAATCTATTTCATATATCACTCTATTCAAAACACCTTGAGATCTACATCTATTGCCACTCTACATGGGTACCTACATTCGTGTGATGTGAGTCTGAGTTGGCCAGGTACAAAGAAGATATAACGAAAGCCTCCCACATGTTTCCTTGGTGCAACTACAAAGGTGATAGTCTAGAGGTAGGTTCCCTAGTCATCAGCGTGGGCCTTCCAACGATGTTAACAAAACCCTAGATAGTTGCACAAGGTGCTAAAAAGTTAGAGTATGGGAAGGCCCAGTGGAAGCTTCCATGTGTATGTTCGACGCAAGTCTCTAACAGATGATGAGATTTGTAAGGTGAGACCATTCACCCATGTAGTGCAGGCTCATCCACATACCCTGGGCCCATTGGGAAAGTTGCCTAAATTCAAATGCCTTAATAGAAAAGAAGTCTCTGCATATAACACTTGAGGAGCCAGTAGACATGTGTGTTATGTGATCGCTCTTCATGACGCTTTGCTCTTGCAAATATGGTGCCCAAAAGTCGTGGAAAGGACCCTAAACTTTGCATGGGATCACCACGTGTCTCTAGCTCGGAAATAGTTGTTGAAATTTTCCATTTAATTAGCCAGCATTCCGAGGGTTTCTAGACCAAGTCTCTATCAGCCATTGTTAATAATTATCACCATGACTGACTTGTATGCAATACGCCAATACGAAGACAAATCTATCACATGTGTCTCATCGATGATTTTTTGGTATGAAGCTCAAAAGAAGGACTCTCACATTCCAAGCGCGGGCCTTCCACATCGAGTTAATAGAGTTGTCTGACCAAAGCTTACACTAGACACATTGATTAGGGTCATAAATCCTTGCCATTTATAATGTCAATCCGGGGCTGGTGTCTTAAGGTTGAATGCATTAAGAGAAGAAGATATTGGACAACAACTCCCTTAAACACAATCCAAACTTGCATAAAATAAATCACACATGCAGAAATTGAAAGCCACACTTACAGAAATAAAGACACACTTGCATAAATAAAGTTATATGAAATAATCACACTTTCATGAAGGAAATCAAACTTACAGGAATTTAAACACACTTGCAAAAATTTAAACACACTTGAAATTGAAATTTCTTGAATTGGAAATAAACATAATTAAATGAAACACCTGCAGGTTCACAACAGACTGAATTTTCACAATACAAAAATAAAAACAATACAACAAAATGAATTATAGACAAATGAATAAACATAAACATAAATACATAGATCCATCTTCCTTGAAATGAGTGGCCAGCTCATTTCTTGGAAGAGGATTTAAATCATACTTCTGAGATTTCAAAACTACAGAATATTTGAGAGGAAAGAAACAGATCTTTATTTCTTGGGAGAAAGAAAATTACATATCTCAGTGTGGAAGGTTGCATTTATAATTCATGCATCCAACCAACTCCTTATTTTAGGAAATAAAATCTGATCTTATCTTTATTCCAATTCTAACAACTAAGATCTCCATCTCCACAAAATATGGAGAGAGATATATTATTGAAGTCAAATCTTATCTTTCTTATTTTAGGAAGATTTGCTCCCAAATCTTCTCCTTACTTTTTGGTAACTAAGAATCATAATGATTTTATTCTTCTATATTATTGGAATGAGGTTTTTCCTCAAAATATGATTTTGACCAAATACCTTTCCCATATTTTCCATTTGACTTTGTTGTTTTTGATTGTGGAACTTTTGATGCTTGTCTGATACACTTTTTCCTCAGACTGCAGTTCACTAAAAGTTAGATTTATCTTTATTGGTAAAACCTATAGAAAATATGAATGAGGTTTTTGTTAAAAACATTTCTATGAACAAAAACCTCTCTCATATTTTCCATTTGAATTTTTTGTTTCTGTTTATGGAACTTTTAGTGCTCATCTGATACACGTTTCCTCGAACTACAGCTCACTAAAAGTTAGATTTCTCTTCATTGGTAAAACCTTAACAAATCTGAATGAGGTTTTTGTTAAAAATATTTCTATGAACAAAAACCTTCTCTCATATTTTCCATTTGAATTTTCTATTTCTGTTTATGGAACTTTTAGTGCTCGTCTGATACACTTTTCCTCGGACTACAACTCAATACAAGTTAGATTTCTCTTGATTGGTAAAACCTGTAGCAAATATGAATGATTTTTTTGGTAAACACATTGATATGAACAAAAACCTCTCTCATATTTTCCATTTGAATCTCTAATTTATTCACAATCCCTCATAATAACTTTTTCGACTGATCACTAAAATTTAGTTCTCATTGGAACCTAAAACTGAATCATTCCTTTAATGCAAGTTCCGGAACTAAATATCTCTCAGATTTTCACTTGGAATCTAATATGATTTTCACATCCCTGAAACTAAATCATATTCGTTGATGCAAGTTCCATAACTAACTGTCATTCAATTAATACAAGTTCCAAAAATAAACTAAATCTGAAAGTTTTGGAACTAAACCTATGTATACAAGTTCTGAGAGTTCCGGAACTAAACCTGTGAGTTCTGGAACTAACTCTGTGAGTTCCGGAACTAACTCTGCGAGTTCCAGAGCTAACTTAAAACAACTACAACTTTTGCATGCGACCTCGGATTGAGATGATTATTTTTTTGAACTTACATAATTTTTTGAGAGGAATCTGAATATGAAATCAGATTTGATTTTAAATGTATTATTTCATGATCAATTCCACTTTTCCCAATACTAGCATTATCTTTCCTTTATGGCCTGCATACACAAGACTTTGCATCTTTTCCCAAATAATCAATAAGATTAGTCAACAAAATAGATAACAAAATATTTCTAAAGAATGAACAAGATATATATCCTATATTCTATCTTAAGAAAACTATAAGTTCCAAGATTACATTTAAATCCACTTTCAAAGGTAACTTGGAAGGACAAAATAATGGTAATTTATGGCCAATTTATGGCCTCATCATTGCCCCACACTTAATCTTATGCATGTCCTCATGCATTACATTATTATCTCCTCTTCTTAGATTCTTCTCTATATTGAGGACACATATTCTTGTGGATGGATCTCCTTCTACTGCTTTTGATTTCTTTCTTTTACAACAGGTTCTTGTGTGATCTCTTTTGCTACTTTTGATATTCTTTCTTGTACAAAAGGTTCTTGTGTGGATCTCCTTCTGTTGTCTTTTGATTTATTTTCTTTTACAACAGGTTCTTGTGTGGATCTCCTTCTGCTGTTTTTGATTTTCTTTCTTTTACAACAGGTTCTTGTGTGGATCTCCTTCTATTGCTTTTGATATTCTTTCTTTTACAACAGGTTCTTGTGTGGATCTCCTTTTGTTGTTTTTGATTTCTTTCTTTTACAACAGGTTCTTGTGTGGATCTCCTTTTGTTGCTTTTGATATTCTTTCTTTTACAACATGTTCTTGTGTGGATCTCCTTCTGTTGTATCTCATATTTAAAATCAAAATACATAGTGTGGATGCTTCTTATCTTCTCTATTTCACACCTAAGCTCATGCATGTCCTCATGCATGTTGTTTATTTATGACTACCAATAAATTAGACTCTAAAAGTTTGATTGCAAAGAGGTGCACATATTTTTCATATAAGTAGGGGAGATATGAATTTTATCTTGTCTTCCTTGAAAATATTTAAAAGTGGATCTAGCTGTAATAAAAAACTTACAAGAAAGCTTAAAAATAAAATAGTAGAACAAAATAACTTGATCATACCTCTAGTTGTCTTTGTCATCCTATTGTTAACATGGTCAAATAGTGCCAAGAAGAAAGCCACCAGGTAACAGTTGATTTATTTTTAAGAAGAGCCACCTCCTTTTTCCTTTGATTGGCCAACAAGCTGGTTTTCCAATCAAAGTTTTTTTCTTCCTTTGATTAGCCAACAAGCTGGTTTTCCAATCAAAGTTTTTTTATTTTTTTTAACCTTTGATTAAATCAGTAGAAGGATTGGCATGCCTCAAAGCAATTATTGTTAATAGGGTCATTTTTTTGTACCTTTGATAGGCACTAGCAACGGTCTTTTTCAATCAAAGCTTTTTGATTTTTTTTTTGCCTTTGATTGGCTAGCAAGACTGGTTTTCCAATCAAAAGTTTTTTGATTTTTTTTTTTTGAATTTTTTTTTAAAGCCCAAACTAATAAGATTTTTGATTTTATCTGTGAGTCCCTCTAAACTGCTCCTTTTTTATTGGTGAAATTATAGCATGAGAAGGATTAGAGAAAAATTTGATCCATCATCAGACTATATTCATCAAATTACAAGCTTGTGTAAAATAGGAAGCAATGTCTGAGATCTCATAAAAATATTTTTGCATACTTGGTAACTCCAAGAAGATTTCCAAAAATTGTGTAGATAATTTATAGGTCTTAAAAGCCCATCTTGAATTGTGCATTATTGGAATCACCATAGTAATCTTCAAATCCCAAACTAGTGATATCAGGAGTTGTTGAAAGAGAGAGTGAAGGTATCTGTGGCTCCCTCCAAAATCTACATGCTCCTTGGTTGATATTGTTGGTGCTCCAAAATCTACATGATCATGGTATCATAGAAAAACTCTGGAAATTCCTATAGATCTAGTCCTCAGATGTTAGTAAGAAAAAAAGTTCTTCCTTGATATTCACCAGAATTACTTCTTAATGATATACAAGCATATACAAAAATGAAGAAAATTGAAAGACATGAAAATAATTTTTTCTAATGGATATGGTTCAGGGATTGAATTTTATTATGGGATGAAAATTTTATTTGGATGGGTGGATTTATTATGAGTGGTTTTTATTTTGGCTCTAATGAAATCCCTGAATATGGATGGAGTTAATTAGAAATGCTACCAATTCATTATTACAAACTGGATAAGCCATATTTTGACTAAGGTTATGTGTAATAAGATCACTGAGTTGTTAGTTGATACAAGGGGAAATGGTGGTGGTTATCAAGAATGACATATGATATTTCATCAACTGGATCTACTTCCAGATTCAATATCATATTCTACCATTTCCAAATCTGAATTCTTTGTTCATACCATTATACCTTCTTGATCAAACATCACAGTCATTTTCTTATACATAGAGTTAGTTTGTGGGGAGATAAATATTTACAATCTAATCTTCCTAATTACAGAAATGAAATTTTAATCTACTTGCAAGAAATAAAATTCTAAAGAAACTACTTACCAAATACTTCCTATCACAGAATTTGCTAAAAGGTATTCTACTATCACTAGAATATTCTTTTAGAGAACTCTGAATCTCCCAATAACACCATGTCCCCGGTAACAATGCCAAAATGATGAGAGTCATCAATCATCGCCATTAATAATGTCAATCCAAGGCTGGTGTCCGATGGTTGTATGCATTAAGAGAAGAAGATCTTGGAAAGCAACTCCTTTAAACACAACCAAACTTGCATAAAATAAATCACACTTGTAGAAATTTAAACACACTTTATATTTTTCATAAAATAAATCACACTTGCATAAATGAAATAAAACTTACAGGAATTAAACACACTTGCATAAATAAATTTCTTGAATTGGAAATAAGAAAAATTAAATGAAACACCTGCAGGTTCACAACAAATTGAATTTTCACAATACGAAAAAGGATAAAAATGAATACAACAAAATGAATTAAATACAAATGAATAAATATAAACATAAATACATAGATCCATATTCCTTGAAATGAGTGGCCAAATCATTCCTTGGAAGAGGATTTAAATCATACTTCTGAGATTTTAAAACTTGCAGAATATTTGAGAGGAAAAAAGAACATATTTATTTCTTGGGAGAAAGAAAATTACATATCTCAGTGTGGAATGTTGCATTTATAATTCATGCATCCAACCAACTCCTTATTTTAGGAAATACAATTTGATCTTATCTTTATTACAATCCTAACAACTAAGATCTCCATCTCCACAAAATATGGAGAGAGATATATTATTGAAGTCAAATCTTATCTTGCTTATTTTAGGAAGATTTACTCCCAAATCTTCTCCTTGCTTTTTGGTAACAAGAATCACAATGATTTTATTCTCCTACATTATTCCCAGAAGGAGGTTTTTCTAAACCTATAAATACAATTTTTGACCAAAATATGGATGTTTTTTGACTTTGTTGTTTTTTATTGTGGAACTTTTAATGCTTGTTTGATACACTTTTTCCTTGAAAACTGCAGTTCACTAAAAATTAGATTTATTTAGATTGGTAAAATCTGTAGAAAATCTGAATGAGGTTTTTGTTCAAAGGTTAAATTGCTTGAACAAAAACCTCTCTCAGATTTTCCATTTGAATTTTATGTTTCTGTTTATGGAACTTTTAGTGCTCGATTCTGATACACTTTTTCTCAGACTGCAGCTCACTAAAAGAGCATATTTATCTTCAATTGATCTGTAACTAAATAGTGAATGAGGTTTTTGTTCAAACACATTGCTATGAACAAAAACTCATATTTTCTTTTTGAATTTTCAATGTTTCTGTTTATGAAACTTTTAGTGCTCATCTGATACACTTTTCCTCGGACTGCAATACTCACTAAAAGTTAGATTTGATTCTTCATTGGTAAAACAGGTGTAGAAAATATGAATACAAGGTTTTTGTTAAACACATTGCTATGAACAAAAAACTCTCTCAGATTTTCCATGTTTGAATTTTTTGTTTGTATTTATGGAAATTTTAAAACCTCATCTGATACACTTTTTTCCTCAGAACTGCAGGTTCTCACTAAAAGTTAGATCCTTTCATCAATTGGTAAAAATTGTAGAAAATCTGAATGAAAGTTTTTGTCCAAAATTTTACATTGCTATGAACAAAAACCTTTTTCAATGTATTTTCAACGGTTCGCACAACTATCAATTAGTGATTCCTTTCACAATTAGCCTGGAAGCTAAATCAACATTTCGTCCACGAATGCAAGTTCTGGAACTAAAATGTTAGGTGTTCTACGAATTGAAAGTTTCGGAACTAAAATCTACAATATCAATTAAATACTGCATGGAGTTCTGGAACTAAACCTAGCGAGTTCTAGAACTAAACCTGAGAGTTCCAGTAACTAAACTTACAAGTTCCGGAACTAAATCTGTGAGTTCAAGAACTAATCTCTGCGAGTTCCGGAGCTAGACTTAAAACAACTATAACTTTTGCATGCAATCTCAGTATTGAGATGATTCATTTGTTTTGAAGCCTTTCATAATTTTTTGAGAGGAATCTAAAATATGAAATCATATTTGAGTTTAAATGTACTATTCATGACAAAATTACACTTTTCCAAACACTAGCATTATCTTTTCTTTATGGCCTGCATACACAACGTTGCATCCCTTATACTTGAAAAGATTCAATAGGCACTAACAATCATGCAGACTCAACAAAACATTTCTAAAGAATGAACAAGATATCTATCCTATAAAATATCTTAAGAAAACTGTAAGTTCCTAAGATTACATTTAAATCCAATTTCAAAGGTAACTTGGAAGGACAAAATAATGGTAATTTATGGCTAATTTAAGTCCTCATCACACAGTCTTGCAAACTGTATGCATACTAAAGAAACCTTAAGCATAATGTAAATGAAACTATTCACCAATTACCCATGAACAATAACAATGTTAATCATTAAAGATAAGAACATATAATTGTGTAACAAGAACATTGCATTTAAAGGAAATGATACCTAATATAATTCATCCAAACCGCAAAATAATTACATATAATGAAGAAGCCATCCCTTGACCAATTGTATGTAGCTTTGTAATATATGATTGCTAATCTCACCCATCCAACCTATCAAATTTTTCATAAGCTAATCAATTTGTCTTGTTTAGGATCTCCAAGTTCAAGCGAAAGGATTTCAACCAAAATGGATATAATGGCCATAGTTTGAGATCTTCCTTTACTACTTCAACAATGAGAATAACTGGATGAAAAATACGGAGTAGTCAACTATTCCACCCATCAATGGAGATACTATCTCTTGATCAATATGCATCTTAGTCCTACATGGTATAAATAAAGTGATGGTACTACAACTAGTCATTGCATTAGGGGGTACATAGCGATGGTATTTATATAAGCTTTAAAAATATTAGTCCAGAAGCATGTTAGATCCTGGAGATCTCATGTCGTGATAATCCTAATAAAGTAGCTAATTAGAAGAGATAACCATGATTCAGAGGAATTAATTCCCAAATCTTATCCCAACATCTATGGGAGTTGGAGATGATCCTTAATTAATAAACTAGGATTAATTAATAAGCTAGGATCATGTTTTTTAGACATCATACTAGCTCTTAGAGATCAATTTCAGAGGGACTCCATGTAGGTCGAGGAGATTATTTAAAGGAGCATCCTTCAGTTCATCAGAGGGACTTATAAATTAAATGTATTCGGTTACCCACAAAGGAATAATTAACTAACAATAGTTAATCCTAATTTATTAAAGGAGGATTCCACTGTACTCCACAAAGTGTTGCTCCCCCATTGGCACCTCTCAACCTAATTGGGTAACAGGCAATAGTTACTCTTCTAACCACGAGAGTGTCCTTAATTGACCGAAATATAGGGAAATGTTATGATAATTAGTGGGAAATCACTAATTATGATGGAAATCCCCTAGAAATAGGGGATCCAGTTAGCATCGTCAATTCCTATTGGTTAAAATAATGTAGGTGGCTTATTAGGATCATGTCTATTTTCAGTCGTCTCTTTTACCCACAAATGGCTTTATGCAAACAAATTTTGAGATTTCAATCAAATACATTAATGATAAGGATTACTACCAATTCAACATCACTCCATACATCGGTGTCCAGTGTTCTACCAAGTCATTCCAAAACAAGAGATTTTGAGTAAGGTATAGCACCTCTCCAGTTTCTCTAGGTAGTATATCTTCGATGAAGTCTTTATCAGCTCAAATGGTGAAATGTTGTCTGATGGCTGAAAATTCCATAATCTATCCTCAAGGTGTTGGTCAGACAGTAGGCTAAAGGCACATTTCCCATGCCAGTTGTATTGAAATGGCTTCTTCATCAGGAATCACCCACACCTAAAATTCCTTTGGTATCAAATGAAATTCATCCTCCATAACTTAACATCATACTCTTGCATGCACCTAAAGGAGAGTCCATGTCTAAACAAATGTTGCCATCATTAGGTATGTAATGCCGATAATCAAGCCTAGTCCATCCTCCTGTCAGAACTAGTTTTATTTGAGATCATGGGTCCTCACATGGTATGGGTAAATGGGTATGTCCCCCACCTAAGAGGAATACCCAAATTGGGTTGCAAAGTATTCATATATGGTGGCTTGTGTCACTACCCCTCTAATGAGGTAGTCTACCAAATACATGGATCCTAGGTCCAGACCCAAGAACCTAGGTCAAGTTGTCTCCTACCAAATGTAAAAAAAGACATAGGTGTCCACTCCCTCATCACAATCCTTTGTTCTACCTAGATTACCTACACATATTACACCTTCAACATGCCACCTAAAATTTGAGCTTTCTACCACATAGTACCTGGACATCCACTTCCAGTATCCTCATCAATAGAGGATTGGATGGTGCCTTGTCAGTAAACTGCAGTACCTTCCACATTTCCTGTTAGATAGACATGTATGAACACACATGTGGGAGTATCAGACAAGGCCTAACCTGACCTATTCCGACACATATGTCCTCAAACAAATTCTAGTATCTTGGAATGCTTTGAGTTCACCTGGATATACACAAGATGGTTGGATAACCAAGGTCTTGGAAGAATCACGCTATAATGGAATAAACTGATAGTTAAACCTGCACCACCTTCAACAACCTAGTTCCCACATTTTGCTAGCATCTGTACCAAAATGGAGGATTTTTTTTGCAATACGTGCAAACCTAAATTTGTACAATATTCCTCTTTGAGATGGTGAAACCGAGCTCCACAACTTTAATTCCACCTCCGGTGGCATTTTTCTCCTCAGGAATGATTTTTCTTACACTTTTCTTTCATAATTTTCATATTTTATTTTTCGTGTGCAAAGAAATAGAAAAATAAACCCATTGGAAGGGTATAATGCCACCATCTTTGCTAACCTTTTTTAAACAAAATTATAGTGCAAAATAGTAAAAAATTATACCTCATGTATTATGTAGCACGACTGGATACTTTGACCATTAACTGTGATTTGATGATACACTAACCTTATACATTGTTACAATCCAAGGTATCAGAATTAGGTGTTCGTGCCCACATGCACTTGCGAGTCTCTTAAGACTGATTCTTCAACTAAGAAAACCATGTTGTTTACTTTGCAAGTCTATGAAAATTGATGATCTTTTAGATGAGGACTCGCATAAACATCCTTCTACCTACCCCCACAAATAATAAGTCCAACTTACCTAATTTGTGTTCCTTGTCATCATCCAGATGCCACAAAAAAAATTTCAACTCCATAAATTGATCATTTGAGATCAATTTGGCCTAGCATATTAGAGAGCCTATGTTGACCTCTATTTACAACATCAGGTCAGTTGTTAAAAGTTAAAATTTAGGTTTCATTTTGGTATATAATCAGTATCATGCCCTCAGGAGTTTTAATTTTGTGACCGTCCTTGCTCATTACAAAATTCAATTTTTGACACACTGGTTCTCATTTAGCCCTCAAGATTACATATGGTTTACATTTTCACTCAATCCTAGATAGAAAAATGTGAAAGATAGGTTGTAGGACCAGCTCGTCCGCTAATCTCAAATGACCTAATGAGAAAACTTGTAGACCAGCACTTATAGAATGACCATGTCGTAGACCCATATATTTTTATGTTTTGATGAAATTTCCCATTGTCAGGAAAATAGTGTTAAATAGTCTGCTCCAGTCTCTCTTCTCAAAATCCTCATTTGGATAAGACCTTGAAATCCAAATGTATCAATAACTCATCTCTTAGGCCCTCATGTGTGAAGTCCTCCAATCTATTGAGGTTATACCTAAATGGAAAACTACTCGTATTAAATCCATTATTACTGCTAGATTTTAGGTAGCCTGCAATGACAACAGTTGTGCTGACCATGCGGTGGTTGTACCCAGTACCGAGACATGAAGAAAGTGAACTGTAATACTAATTTCATCGTAAATTTTCATTTGGAATAATGCGAATGTATAAAATACATCCAACCATACTATTACTAAATCCTGAAATGTCTGATTGTCTGAATTCTATAAGAAGTATGGTTTTTTTTTTTTTTGGGGTCGTTTGGGAAATGTGCATTTAATCGTGGGGTTAACATTTATTTCCTCATCATGCGTACATGACCAAAGGGTGGATGCTATACAAACTGAAATGGATTTATATTATACCCAGTTATGCTACATTCAGTGTGAAATTATGCCATGACTTTAATCTCTTAGGTATTGTACCATCATTTACTTGAAATTATAGTGTAAGGAAATTGTTGGTTGCATAAAACTGTGCAACCACATGTCTTAGATCTCGTAATGAATCGAGGTCATTTGTGACAACAATGGTACCATCCCCAAGTTGTGGTAGCTTGCGTGCTTGGGACGGATCTCTAGAGAAAATTCAGTTCCTCTATCTAATTCTACTGCTACTACTACTCCTAGTGCTGAAAGGTGAAAGCAAAGCTAACAATTCCAAGGAACCATGGATAGAGAGGATAAAATGAAAGGAAAATATACTAAAAGATGATAGCACTAGAAAAAGAGGGATGGACACTATGTATTTTGAGTGAAAAATGAAAGGAAATGCATGAAAGAAGGCTAGGCATGTGCAACACTACTGAAACACATATTTACCAGCTCAATTCTCATGGAACACCAACTAAATAAGGAGACTGCAAGGGATGTAGAAGTGGAACAACAAGCACACAATGCAAAAGAAAAGGCCATAAGAAGGACTACAAATTCATGTAAGGACAGAGAATGTAGTCACAAAATGATGCTTTTATTACTTCCTAGGAATGCACAGAGCTGTTACAATGGTGAAAGATGCCGATATCCACATGCATGAGCTAGATCATAGAGGTATATGCAACCCAGAATACAAAAAATATGAATTCCTTAGCAAAATGCATAAGGATCCAAAATCTCTAACATTAATAATGAGCCCATGCTCTTACATTTATAGATGAATCCATGGAAGGAAGAAGAGAAAAAGGAGGAAAAACCCAAATTTGAAATACAACCACCAATAAGAAGCATTCAATGCTACAAATCCACCTAGATACCTATGAAATATGCTTCCCCGTGCATGTTTGACGTGTTGAAGAAAAATGAGGGTGGATCATACCAAATCAGGTGGTTGGAACAATCAGATCCACTCATCAATGTTAATAAATTCATTTTCCCGTTTCTCACCTACCAAAACCACCAAGAATTTGAATTTGAATTTCTAGTACTATAGCTGATGTCAGCATCTTTCTGACAAGTCTAGGTGCATGTCGATCTAAGTTCTGTAGCAGAAGATATGGCTGTCAAAATATTTCAGAGTTGTCGGCACATGTAAAAAACATAGCGCACGCGGATTGGCTGAGATGATGGCCAACTATGCAAATATTTGTCGTTTCTACCATGTGTCAATAATTGATTTGTTGCAAGGATTTGGCACCATGTTGGCACACTTTAACTGGTTACACGTGACACACTTAAGCGTGTCAAAAGATGATTTGGAATAGAAGGTCATGAGGGAAGGTTACACAGAGAAAATAGAGGAATGTGTAGAGGGGGCGCACGTAATTTGCATGGGGAAATGAGGTAAACTGGTGAGTAGAGAACATATGGTTAAGGTGTAACTATTACAAGGTAATAGGCATGGCATGCGAAGGGCCAAGGACTAAGTAGTAAGTGTGAGGCATGTGGGAAGGGAAGAAGATGACTAGGAAGAAGGAAAATGCATGGAAGATGGGCGTAAGGGAGATGTGGAAGGATAGAAAGGAAAGGGGCATGCAGGGAAACTACGATCAAGGTAATGTGCTAAGTGATCTTGAGCATGTGTAATATTACAATGAATAACTTAGAGCGAGAATGTGTATGCAAGTTACCCAAATCACTAGGAGAACTATTTGGATAACATTTTTAGCAACTTTTGGGACCATCTACCTGCTAGATGAAAGAAATCAGTACCCTGAAGCATCCATTGGGTATGGAGTCTACTTATGCAATCATGAAATTACCCCTATGATCACTTAAGAATCATTTATGCACCTTGTTTTGAATCTTACAACTACTGAGAGAATCTCTATACTTTGGAAGTAACAAAAGAGCATGTGTAGGAAGCACGCAAGAGGAAAGAACTATGTACAAAAGAACAATATGCATAGAGCATACTTGGAGGAATTGAAACTATTATAATATATACAACATGATGCAACAAACTTGATGGAAGGGTTTGAGATAGATCCCGTTTACTGGGATTTACAGCGTGCCTCCATCAAGATGAGTTAACTCGAAAGAGTTCACTTATTTAGAGGAACCAATGATGTATGGGCCACTCCAAAGTGCATAAAACTTTAAATGGCACCCTGGCTTAGCTCTGTCAGCATCCCATTTTAGAACCAGGTCCCCAAATTTGAAATATTGAGGCCTACCCTTTTTTTCAAACCATTTCTTTGTTGTTTATTTATTTTTTTCTAGCTTGATCATGGCAAAATTCCTTGATTCTTCAAGATTAACCAGCTCTGCCATTCTTGATTTCTCTCTAGTCTAGTGAATTCAAATTCCAGCTTGTTGGGCAAGCACTAATTAATTCAATGCTCTAGCATCAAAGGAAGGGTAGCCTCATTTACATAGATAAGCTTGTAAGGAAAAGTTCCTATTGATTTTTTTATTATGATTATACCATCCCAAGAGCACGTGCACGAGACCTTTTTTTGCCATTTATCTCTTGGCTAATTTTCATTTTGTGCTTCATGATTTTGATTAGGTTCTTTTTTGTTGACTCTATCATACCATTACCTTGAAAGTAATATTTGGGAGAAGTCTTTAGATAATTGCCCAGATTTAGAGCCCAATCAGTGATTTTAGTTCCAAGCAAGGATCCTTTGCATTATCATAGATAATGGTTTGAGGAACTGCTAAACCTTAATGACTATACCTTTGAGAAAGTAAAGGATGACTGATCTCAGTTGATTCCTTGAGTGCGACCAGCTTGTGTCCATCTGAGTGAAGTAGTCCGTAGCTGTTAGCACCCACTTTATTTCCAACACTTGAAGGTGGATTGATCATACCTATGAATTTGAGACCCCATTACACAAAAGTTTTATCTACTTGGATTGGTTAAAGGGGAATCATTTTCAATCTATTCATTTCCTGCAAAGATAGTGCATTCCTTTCATTTTGTGACCCAATTATGTACATCTGCAAATAGGGTAGGCTAAAAGACTACCTACCATTATGATCTTCATTGATGTAGTTTTGGTAGAAAAGTGTCCACTAGAGAATCCATCATGAAATTTTGCTAACACTTTTTCAGCCTACGCTTCATCAATACATCTTAACAACACGCCATCTAAGATTAATTCTTGAAGAGAATTCCATCAATCAAAACATAAGGACAATAGTTTTTACAAACTTAGATGTCTTCTCTTTTCCTTGTTCAAACTAGGAGGGTATGCACTCCTTGGAAATAAATGTGATCATGTGCTTCATCTAGTCATGCGTGCTACCATAGAATGTATCAATTCTTAAGTTTCTGTGTGTGGGATATCCTCATCCAAAAATAATGAAGTCTCAGATTTCAGTCTATGCACATCCTTTAGCAACCTATTTGTAGACCACGTGCTACCTCTTACCATTTTTGTGGCTTTGATAGTCACATCATATTCCATGATTTTGGTTACCCACCATGATTTTTTTTCACTGATTTCCGCTCCCATGATGAAGTCTCCTACATAAGATTGGGATACTAGCACCTTGATATGATTTGTGGCAAGCATAATTTTGAATTTCTTGAGCACACGCATGATGGCAAAGACTTGCTTCTCTGTGTGACTGTATTTCAATTCATAATCCTTCAGGGTCTGGCTAAAGAAGGCCACTAGTTGTTCCAATCCTTATTCATTTTCTTGTGTCAGGACAGCAGCAACACTTGCATCAATTCTGTAAGCATAAAGGATAAAATCCTTTGAGTAATCTGGGTTGATGAGTTTTGGTACGAAAGCACTTTCTTTCCTAATTTTTGGGCCCATAAAATAATTGCTAAGTGTAAAAATGTGTGTAGGTGCACAAGGCCTAGTAGAAGAAAGGTGTGCAAGGAGAAGGTGCACAGGGAAGGGTTTAAGGAAACTCGTGGCACGTGTGTGGACAAAGCCAAGGTTTCAGGACTTAGCCATATTGGGCATTTTGGGTAGGATACGAGAAAAGCGTAACCTGATTGCACATGCAGAGTGGATAAGGTGTCAACCTGACAACATGCTGGCCTGAGAAGGAATATGCCCTGTGTTAGAGGATTCTAGAAGGACATCATGGCAAGGAGTGGTGAGATCAGTCCTGGAGGAGCATGCGCTTATGGAGGACCACATTCAAACACTTGGTGACAAATCTGAGGCCGCAGAAGAATGAGTTGGTAGTTTAAAAAGGCTATATATATAAGTACCTGCAGAAGTAATATGGAGATATAGAGAAAGGGCAGAGTTATCAAGAAATACTACAAGGAATCTATTAACTTTGGTAAATAAGGGTAGGAAAGGATGTATCAAGGGTTTGGAAAGTTATAAATTTTCTTTTGAGGGCCTAGTTATATGAATCTAGTTATAATGCATGACTATGGTCTACCTTTTGGTGACATTCTATAATGGGCCTAATGAATTTAATGAGGTTACCAGTTTATATGAATATGAGCATTAATGGTTCTGATGTATACATCCTTCTTCATAGTTCATTTTCATTTATGTTTATGGACTAAGTATGAATTCTTGTATGACTTCCTTTCTATTTTTGTGTAAGTTCTATAATGTGCTAAGCACTTTATGTCTGAAATGACTGCAAGGATCTAGAAGCCGTTTTGAGATCTATAGTGTTTGTATGTCTTATTTCCTTTCAAATATCTTAAAATTGGATCATAGATGATGTTTCCCACTAAAATCACATAAAAGAGATACTCGGAAGCCCACACGTGCCTCGGATGAGTGCCTAGCACCTACTAGGTGATAGGTCGGCACGTAAATGGGGTTTCTTTCCTTCGTGATAGGGGTAAAAATGACTACATCTTGGTTCCATTTCTGAGTACCCTCTTTTTGAAGTTGTAGTGGAAAATGGCATACATCATGATCTGGGTAATGAATAGTGACAGAACGTTTAACTTTGGAAAGTGTTGAATCATGGTTCAAGAGCATAGAGAATGAATTTTCATCAGAGATTCAACATTGGAATTGAGTTTGATGTACATGTAGGTGGGTAGAAGAGAACCTATACCTTGAGCTATATGAATTTTTTTTTTGTTTCTTCCCAGTAGAACTATATGAATGGCTCTCAGCATATGCATCTAGATCAATCTATGGTATTATAGATCACACATGCATGGACCCAAGAAGAATAACCAGAGGCTACATGATGTAGATCTGACATGTGGACATCGTGTTGTGGATCATTGGTGGAAAGGTGTGTTGGCTAGCTACACTCTGGAGTATGCCATTTCTACATATTCTTAGTCTTGAAGTTATCTATGTTTGAATTTTTATGTGATCCCAGAGGATAATTTCTGTGTGCTATCCCTCTGGCAATAAAGATCTTGATTATTACTTTAAGTTTAGAGGAATTTCTAATGGCCATGGATAAACCATTCTGAGCATTGGGTGAGTAATATAGGGTGGAGGAAGATGGATAGATATTATAATGGAAAAATAAAGAGAGGAGAGATGACTCAAGTACAGTGTAAGCGCATGAAAGGGATATTGCTAGGTGATGAAAGGTTGCAAGTGTGATGGATCTATAGAGGCAGACATGTTACAGGAAGGAGTTAAGGTTCACATGGAGGATGTGGAACCTCGGTAGTCTATGCTAGCCCATCTTGGAAAATGCACGTAAGAGAGACCCCTTTAGCTTCTGATGAGAGTTCATCGCACAGAGAGAGAAGATTCATTGGCACATATCTAGAACCCACCTAGTGACCACACCCTGGTGCTTGTTTTTCCAGATCAAGGAAGGAGTATCATTGACCTAGTTGGTATCAGTAGAAGTGACAGATCTATGCCCAGGAGATATAATTTTTTCAGTTCCCACTTTTATGGCTACGCATATTCCAGTATTCTGGAGGAGTCTTTGGACAAGGAGAAAGTAAACAAGCCTTCAGTATTCACATTTGGGAGTGGCGTAGGGTACATTAGTGGTAGTGGGGCATTATCACAAACCATTGGTGTATAGTTCAGTGGAACCTTGGGGACACTTGAAATGACCACGACTTGGTGGATCTTGTACAGATGAATAGGACCTAGTGGTTCTAGTGGATCTGGTGGGTCAGGAGGAACAAGACTTGGAGGACCTAGTGGTTCTGGTGGATCTGGTGGCTCAAGAGGCATAGGACCTCATGTACCTGGTGGATCCAGTGATGGAGGAAACACCGGAGGGAACCAAGGCTCTGGTTGAAGCGGACAAGGGCCCCATCCACCCCCTTAAGTCTTCTTTGAGATGTATTTACATTTTCCTAGATTATAGAGGTATTGAAGATGTTGCAGAACATGTTCACAAGTGTGAGCTACTATGGTGCGCAAAGGGGATCACAACCTCAAAGCGGAAGGCTAGTCAATTTACAACGACATTGGAGGGGCGTGAACATAGATGGTATAGGAAATATGACCCTCATCAAATGGTGGTGGATTATACTACTTTAAAGAATGCCTTCTTGACAGAGTTCCACATACCTAAGTTTGAATAGAAGAGCATCAATCTCGATGAAGGAGATTCAATAGGGAATGAGCAGAGAGTGTGTGGGAGTATGATGCACACTTTAAACAACTATTGTCTAAGCTATCATATGATATTCACCCTTCATAGCATGCTTAGTGGTTTGTTGGAGGGTTGATCACACCTTTTGGAAGGGCCTTATCTCATAAAAATTTCACAGATCTGCATGAGGCATTAGAAGCTTCTCTGCGCGTTGAGGTTGTTGGAAGTGTTGACATACTAGTATTAACCCATTTTTGGAGGCTCAGATTGCTGCTATGGCTAAGTAGCTAGAAAATTTTTCTGTAAACTCAGCCCATGAGACTTGTAGTGGTTTATGGTGTACAAATTGTGAAGTAGAGGGGCATGTCAAGGATAGTTTCCCCCGAAGGACATATACGCATCGTGATAGTAGACTATGAGATTTGTCATGGGGACCATGATGTAGGTAGATGTCCCTTGTGACAGCGCATAATTCAGAAGAATGTGTCTTGCTACTGTAAGATTTGCACCTCTACAACCCATGATACTAAGGATTATAGGATTATTGACCAGATCCATGAGGCCATTGATCATGGGGTGTGCCAAACCAGCATTTCCAGTAATTCTAAAGGTGATGATCACCGTTATGAGGAGCGCACAGATGGAGTCGCGTGCAGAAGGGGATTTCGTAGAGGATTCCATGGTCGTGGTAACCATGGAGGAAGAAGTGAGTTCCCACGTGGAACCTGTTTTAATTATGGGTCTATAGAGCATTAAAAATGAGAGTGCCCAGACCTATTGCAGTGCTCATGGTGTGGGAAGAAACACAAGTATGAGGAGTGCCCTGAGTTATTTAAGCACATGAATCAACAACACCAGAAAGACAAGGGTGTTGTAATGGTAAGAATTAATAAGAAGGAGACATGTACAATGGATGTCCATGGGTAACACGTGATGTAGGCTTAGAACCTATTTTAGTAACAACAAGAGCATAGGCCACATGTGCAAAGGAAATACCAAGGCAGAGGACTCTGGTTTCAAGAGAAGAAGTGGTGCATGGAAAGTACCCAGATCCTACTCATGAGAAGGAGGTATATCAAGATACCATGGATGTCATTTAGAGTTTACAAAGAGAAATACAGTGTCTAAAGGAGCATTCCAGGAGGGAGGAGCAAAAGGAGGAAGGTCAAGGCACCAAGAGATGACCTGGATGAGGTCAGGGAAGTATGTAAAATGCTAAGGCAAGAGAATTTTATTCCCTTACTAGGAGCATGGTTGAGGGAGAAGGTACCACACACCAGAGAAGAGCATGAGAGGCAGGTCCTGCATGTAAACCTTCCCCCTCACAACCTTGACTATGATAGGGAGATCAAGTTAAATGCAGTGGTGGATGGATGGCTACTGAGTAATATCCTCATTGACACAAGCATGGAGGTCAATGTTCTCACATTGGATGCATGGCATCAGATGGGAAGGCATGCATTACAACCATCTTCGAATGTGTTGTATATGGAAAACAAAACAAAGGCAATGCCCATTGGTGTCTTAAAGGATGCAACTATCACCATTAAGGGAGCTAAGTTTACTAGGGACTTCAGAAGTCTTGGCGCTCACCAAGGCAGACAATTTCCCAGCACTACTTACGCACCCATGGTGTTACAAGAACAATTTGGATCTTCAGTTCAACAAAGGGTATATCAACTTCAAAAATGAGGAGGAATGAGTCATCATACCCTTGGCTGATGGGAATTCAACACCCTATAATGAACCTTTAGGAGAAGAGGTCTTGGATAGAATATATATGTACTTAATTAGGGATCTAGAGATAATCCATCCTACCAATGGAGTTATCTAGTTTGAAGATGCTCAGTTCAGTAAGTGACACCACTAGGCTAGCATGTGATAATTGGGCACATGGGACCCATGAATTGATCAGACACCATTTAATATGATCGGTGACAAAGGCACGCACAGTCAGGTGCCTAGGAGGAAAAGAGCTACCTAAGTACTTAGGAGGAGCCTCCCCATGAGGTATTTTTGTAGAAAATGGAAGCTCAGTGGAAGGATGAAAATGAAAGAAGAGGGATGTTAAGTTACGTCCTACTAGGAATTACTCCAGGTGCAATGGTGGGAAACACATCAGGATAATCTCTTGGAATGGCGCGAAGTGAGAATTTCCTTCTGTGTTTGTTTCTCTAGAAGTAATGTGCCCACCTGCCATCAAGGACTACCATGGTAAGGAGCCCACCTCTTTCCACGTCAAAGCCTATGAAAGACCTAGAGGGAAGGCGCGGAAGATTTTCCACCATCCCTCTGGGTGCACAAACTATATTCTACACTATGCAGGGTTACGCGCGTGCACATGGTACATACATTCTGAGACACACTGCCAAAAAGTGGATTGGCAAGAACTAGTCGGCTGACCTAGTTTAAACATTCGAGTATCGAAGTACCAAGCCATCAGTTGATAAGGAATTGCAGGTTGTTAAGTGCCTTACCATGGGGAATAGTGCCATGGCAGAAGATAGGCTGTTGGACTTGCTTGGTGAACCAGGTTTGGGGGAGCACTTTGAAGAAGAGGAAACAGAGGAGGATCAGTTTGAGCATGCGTGTGTGAAAAAGGAGAAAGGAAAGCTTGTATATGTGATTGATGGGGAGGAAGCAGAAAGCTTGGATGTTAACCATTCTGTAGGGACACACAAGGTAGTGGATAGTGCTAATACTCATGCACGCACATACCATGAACCTTTAAAAGCTAAAAAGGTTAACATCATCTTAGGAGAAGAACCTAAAGAAGCTATCATTGGAGATTACTATTTAGAGAAGGAGGTCTCTAAGATAATTGATCTTTTACATGAATTTGAGGGTTTATTTCCATGTGGGTACCATGAGCTCATAGGTGTCTACCATTCCTTGGGGGAAATAAGGATAAAGTTGAAGGATGGTGCACGCCCAGTCAGGAAGAGACCCTACTAGATGAATCCCAATTTACGCGTGAAGGTAAAGGAAGAGATAGAAAAAATGATAGCTTCTGGGATCATTAAAGCTGTGGAAGAATCGGAATGGATAAGTCCAATGGTAATCAACATCAAGAAGGATGAGTGGATTAGGATCTGTGTGGATTATAGGGAGCTGAACCTAGTGTGTGTCATCGATCATTTTCCAAACCCCTTCACTGAAGAAATTTTGGAGGGAGTCACTGGGCACGAAATCTAATTCCTTTATGGATGGATTTTTGGGGTACCACTAAGTCCAGATTGTAAAGGAAGACCAGGAGAAGACAACATTCACCAGTGAATGGGGAAATTTTGCATACATCTTCATGCCCTTTGGGTTGAAGAATGCACCTGTTGTTTTCTCGGGCATAGTGGTACATGAATTCCAAGAATTCGTCCACAAAATTCTTCAGGTCTATCTAGAGACCATTGTGATAATTTGAGGCTGATGTTTGGGAGGTGTCAGTAGTTAAGGATATCCCTCAACATTAAGAAGTGTGTCTTTACCACCCCCTTTGGAACATTATTGGGTCATATCATATCTAAGGAGGGCCTGCTAGTAGATGTTGCAAAAGTTACTGTGATTGTGGGATTGGGAGAACATACTAGCCAGAGCGTAGTGCATAAGTTTCTTGGACATGTGGGATACTATTGGAAGTTCATCAAGGGATATGCCACGATAACTGTGCCTTTATAAGAATTTCTCAAACATAAACTTACCTTCCATTGGGGAAAGGTGAAGCAGAAGGTGTTTAATACATTGAAGGATAGGCTTGTCACCGCACATGATATTACATTTTCCCTCTTGGGATAAGCCCTTCCATGTTCATGTAGATACCTCTAGAATGACCATTGGAGCAGTGCTTGTACAACCGGGTGAGGGAATTGTTCATCATCACCTATGCTTTGCAAGTAGGAAGTTGACACCAACAGAGCAGAATTATACTACGACCGAGCATGAAGCATTGTCAATGATCTACGCGCTTCACAAGTTTAGATAATATCTACTGGAAACTCCCTTTGTATTTTACACTGACCACATGGCATTAAAGTACTTGGTGAAAAATCCCATTCTACAAGGGTGATTATGTTGGTGGGTGTTTTTATTTCAAGAGTTTGAGTTCACGGTAGTTGTGAAGCCTAGAAAGAGTAATTGTGGACCTGATCATGTATCAAGGATTGATTCAGGGGAGGATGTGCAGAGCATTAAAGAGACAATTCCAGATGTGTAACTCTTTAGGTTGTGCCACATGCCCTCAGATTTAGACGAAATTACAGTATTTCTAAAGGAAGGTGTGGTACCGAAAGGGATGAAGACATTATATTAAAATCAACTAGCCGTAGGTGTCATGCCCTACATGTTGATCAGTGGGGACTTATACAAATTAGGGTGTGATAGACTTTTACACAAGTGTGCACTAGATCATAAGTGCCTCGCCATCATAGAGGAAGAACATAGAGTAAGTGTGGGTGGACATTATGTAGGTGATGCCACTGCACGTAAAATATTAATGACATGATTGTGGTGGGAAAATTTGTATAAGGATTACAAGGACTATTGTAAAGTGTGTGACCACTATCAGCACGTTGGCAAGCTAGGAAGGAGATATAAAATTCCTTTTCCCACTATCCCTAGCGCTAAAACTTTTGAGAAATGGGAAATTGACTTTGTAGGCCCTATTGCACCAGCAATGCATAGGACTAGATCATGCTACATAATCACTTACACAGACTATTTGACAAGGTGGGTAGAGGAAGCCCCAACTAAAGACTGCACAACAGCTACAACAACAAGGTTTTTGTGGGAAAACATTATCACAAGGTATGGATTCCCTTTAAGTTTAACTAGAGATAGGGGTACATATTTCTTGAATGAGACCATGAGGATCCTATTAGCAAATTTCATGGTGGCTCATCACAAGAATACACCTTATCACCCACAAGTAAATGGAACTGCGGAAGCATTTAACAAAAATATTGAGTCATACCTTAATAAAAATTTGTGATGTTAGAAGACAAGATTAGGATGACAAGGTATCATCCATATTATGGGATTATAGGACAACTTATAAGAGGCTGAGCAAAGAAACACCATTTCAATTGGTGTTTGGCATGGAAGTTATTCCGCTAGTTGAATTCATGATACCTTCTCGATTAATAGCGCGTGTAGGAGGGTTGGCTAATGAGAAAGCACTAGAAGATAGAATTGATGAATTAATGAAGCTGTATGAAAGATGATCACTCGCTAGGTGGAGCCAAACAGTAGAAAAAATAAAGTAAAAAGCATGGCATAATCACCACATTAGGAACAAGAAGTTTGAGGTTGGGTAGATGGTCTTACTGTATGATTCTAAGTTTATGCACCATCCTGGGAAGTTGAAATTCCATTGGTTGGGTCCCTACACAATCTCATACATCCTTGATTCAGACACGTATTAGTTACAAGCAATGGATGGAACGAAATTGCCTGGACACTTCAATGGGAGTAGGTTAAAGCCCTACTATAACTAACACTTCTTGGTGTTTGTAAATAAGGCATTTTTTCTAGATAATTTAGAATTTCCTTTATGCACTTTTCCTTTCTTGTGTTTCCATTTCACATTGTTATTTTGTTTTGTGCCTTAGGTACCAGTAACCTTATTAATTTTTGATGGTTTTGAATACACAGAGGGTCACACATTGTTTCAGTGTGGGTGGAGTGATGTGAAGGAAAGCATGGGTAAAGTGCAAAGGAGGATTCTATTGGAAATTCCGGTTGAGTGGACCTATTGAAAGAGATTCATGAAAGAAAAGGTGGAAAAGGATGGTTGGTTTCAAGATAAGGCTACTTTCAGATCCCATGTACAGAGAAGGAAGAAGTGCATAAACAACACGAGGTAGGCGAGAGCAAAACTCATGACATAAGAAGTGCCTTCGGCATCGGTGACGCGCGCGCAAGATTCTTCTGTCAAGATGGATTGGTTGCACGCAAGAAGGTTGGAGATTATCCGCATAAGGTTGAGTGTAGAAGTTGGGCTTTGTTTGAAAAATCCACTTTAAATGTTAAAATTACGGTGGTAGGTGAATTAACATTTAATGCTTTAAAAAATGGAAAAAAACTATAATTATAGGTTCAAGAATTTCATTATTCACTTTGCGTATAAGGAGAAAGAAGCACTTTTGCATCTTTGCAAACTAGGGCTTCCAGAACTGATTCGTGTGAAGAAAAATTTGGAGAGTTTGAGCTTGAGTAACTAGTTTGGATTTGTAAACTAGAAGAAGGGATTTCATGGGTGTAAGAGAAATTGTGAGAAGGTGTCATCTTGTGAAGGAACTATCCTAGTTAGGGTTTGAAGAACTAGGGCACAGGTTTAAAGGGTTTTCTTCACAAGTTTGAGATCTAAAGTTGGAGGGAGCAAAAGAACAAAATAACAAGAAATTATTGAAGTAATAAAAGGACCATGGTAGCACTGGAGGCCCCACTTTAACTATAGTTATTCCTAAGGGCACGTGCATGGGAGGAAAGCACACAGAGGAGGAGAGGTCAGGGATGGGTTTTATTGATGACCCCAAAAATGTGTTACGCACATGGTTCCAAAATACAATTCTATCAGAGGAGCTCGTGGCAATGTCATATTTTGATAAAGAGGTTGCATACCCATAGACAAGGAAGATGTTCTCATGGGCATTTGAGTCCCATCTTTATGAGCCATAATTTGAAGTTAGCCATGGGGAAATAATAACATTGCTAGAATCAAAAGGAGACAACCCATTAGTGAATTCTTAGTAGCTCTCAGATGAACAACTATGCAACTCACTCAATAAGGTCTCCGTTGAGGTTGAAGCTAGACTCTTTGGATGGAATGATAGAATCAAAGATCTAGAGGATGAACTGAAGAAGAAATAGGAAGAGCTAGTTGAGAGGAAAAAGGAGCTAAGTCAAGAAAGGCTGATCAGTGCCCAGTGGCATCATGAGTTAAGGGATGAGAAGGATAAGGTACATGAAGTTTATAAAAAGGTGGAGTCCATTATAGATGCCATAGTGTTGAAGCATCTAGACCTAGCACCTCTCGGGTAGAAGTATGCATCTGCCCTGAAATGCCTGGAGGACTTAACAAGAACCCTCACCATGGAGAGGCAACCGCTAGCTTTGGAATCTGTAGAAGAAGTTGCCACATGCTTAGAAAAGGAGGATAATTTTAAAGTTATGGTGCTCATATCTGAATACAGCAAGGCCCTTGTTGATGTAAATATTGCCTCCTAGAATGCTGACGTTGTGTATGACAACTACACAGATAGAGACAACGTGACGAGCATGTTAGTCGCAAATGATGAAGCAGAACTTAAAGATTTCTAAGAGAAGAACAAGGGGAACAAAGTGGAGCAAGAAAAGATCCTAGCTGAGGTCAAAAAGAAATCTAAGGCCATTGAAACCTTAAGGGGTTCAATCAAAAACTAGTTGAAGGAACTATACCCGCAGATTACATGAAGGATGGATGTGCTGGAGGATATAGGAAAGGAGTTGGAGAATATTGATGATGACATGAGCGCATAAGGGGATGAGTTGGGTTTTGATTAGGTGAGCACCTTAGTAGGTGATCTTTTCTAGAGAGCATAGAATGAAGTCGATGCCTGGAATAAGTTGGAGGCTGAATTGCAAAAATATTTCCCTAGCTTATTACAGTAATTCCATCACTATCCCATTCTTTCTTTCCCAAATTCTTCATCTCCTTATTCTTTTTCAAAGGCATAAGTCTACTACAATTCCTTATTCATTTAAGAAGTGTTCCCGCAGATGGAGAACAGGCGTAGTGTGGGGTGATGTTGGGCCCCTAAAATATTGGGTAAGTGCAAAAAGGTGCGTAGGCACGCAAGGCCTAGTTTAAGAAAGGTGCACAAGGAGAAGGAACACAAGGAGAAGACACGCAAGGATAAGGCGTGTAGGGAAGAGTTTAAGGAAACCTGTGGCGCATGTGAAAAAACAAAAGGTTTTAGGATTTATCCATATTAGGAATTTTGGGAAGGATACGAGAAAAGTGTGACCCTACTGTGTGTGCGGAGTGGATAAGGTGCCAACCTAGCAACAGTCTAGCCTAGGAAGGAATATGCCTTGTGTTAGAGGCTTCTAGAAGAACATTATGGCAAGGAGTGGTGAGGTTAGGCCTGGAGGAGCATGCACTCATGGAGTACCACATTCAAATACTTGGTGACATATCTGAGGCTGCAGAAGAATGAGTTGGCAGTTCAAAAAGGCTATATATACAAGTGCCTGCAGAAGTAATATGGAGATATAGAGAAAGGGCAGAGCTCTACAGAAATACTACAAGGACTCTATTAACTTGGGTAAATAAGGGTAGGGAAGGATGTATCAAGGTTTTGAGGAGTTATAAATTTTCTTTTGAGGGCCTAGGTATATGAATCCAGTTATAATGCATGACTCTGGTCTACCTTTCTGTGACATTCTGTAATGGTCCTAATGAATGTAATGAGGTTACCAGTTTATATGAATATGAGCATTAATAATTTTGATGTATACATCCTTTTTCATAGTTATTTTTCATTTATGTTAATGGACTAAGAATGAATGCTTGTATGAATTCCTTTTTATTTTCGTGTAAGTTCTATAATTTGTTAAGAACTTTTTGTCTAGAATGAATGCAAGGATCTAGAAGCCGTTCTGAGCTCTATGGTGTTTGTATGTCTTATTTACTTTAAAATCTCTTAAAATATGATCATAGATGATGTTTCCCACTAAACTCACATAAAAGAGAAACTCAGCACCCGCGCATGCCTCAGATGAGCACCCAGCGCCTGCTGGGTGATAGGCCGATGCACATAGGATTTCTTTCCTTTGTGATGGGGGTAAAAATGACTACACTAATCTTGTTGAATCTTTATTTTCCTTTTGTTCTCCATCTGAAGTTTAAGTCCTTCTCTAGCATCATGGTAATGGGCCAAACTACTCCTACAAAGTTAGGGATAAAACACCTATCAAAATTGATCTTGCCAAGGAAGGACTGCAGGGCCTTTTTTATGTTGGAAAGGAAAGGGCTAAGATGGTTGAAACACATTGAGGATCAATTGTAATCCCTTTTTTCGAAACCACATGGCCCAAGAGCTTTCCCTACGCCACCACAAAATTACACTTCTTGGGGTTAAGAAACACCCCAAATTCTCTACATCTCTCAAATTATTTTTCCAGGCGCGCCATGTGATCTGCATTCTTCTTTGAGAAGAAACTTATATCATCAAGGTAAACCAAGATGAAATCATTAATGTATCCTTTGAAGGCAACATCCATAGCACACTGAAATGTGGTTCCCGCATTTGACAGACCAAAGGGAATTTTCTGATATGCATATGTTCCCCATTTGGTTGTAAATTTTGTTTTGAATTGATCCTCTTCCTTGACCAGGATCTGGTTAAAACCTGAGTACCCATCTATCATGGATAATCTCTATACACCAGCTACAATCTGCAGAATCTACTCCATTGAAGGCAAAGGATAATGATCCTTTAGAGATGTCTTATTCAAATATGTGAAAACAACACAAAGTCTAATTTCACCATTATTCTTGTGCACCAGAACCAAATTTGTGACCTGGGTAGAGTATTTGATAGGAAAAATAATTTTTACCTCAATGAGTTTTGATAATTCCTTTCTCATGAAGGGCTCTATCTTTGGATTGACTGACCGCTACTTCTGTCTAACGAGCTTTATACCAGGATCAAGATCAATGGAGTGTTGAGCAAAAATTGGATCAAAACCTTTGAGGTCTTCATAATCCCATGAGAAAATATCACTGTATTTTTTACAGAGAGAGATGAAGGCTTGTTTTTATTCATATGCACAATCTCTTCCGAGTAGCATCTCTCTCCCACATGAAATACTGACTAAAGAGTAGTCTTCTTGTGTGGCACATAGGTATCTTTCTTCACCCTTGAACTCATTATCAGGGCCTAACATTTTCTATCAGGTGATCAGCCCTTTAGGCAACTTATTTTTCTTTAGTTTTATCACTTGGTCACCATAGCTACTATGCAAGTCAGCTTTCATATTTGATGAAAATTCAACTTCATTATTGATAAACTGAACAATTTGCACATCATTATCAAACACTTTCCATCTGGTGATATTGTCTGCAATGGATGGTTTGATCATCATATTAATGTGTTAAGTGTTTCCTTTGACAAATTCCTCAATAAGAGAAAATTGTGAACTGAGTGCGGCCATCTACTTAGCTTCCTTGTTCATTTTGTGTGGAATTGCTTGTAGATTAAGAGCATCAAATCTCTCAAGGAGGTCCCACAATCTGTATTTATAATATTTGAGAAGCTTATTCTTTATCTGGAACTTGTTGGTAACCTGATGGATGATTAATTCAGTGTCCCTAAAGATCTGTAGCACTTTAATTTTCTTCTTCTCAACAATGAGAAAGCCATGCACCAGCGCTTCATACTTTTCCACATTGTTAGAACATGCAAACTACAGCCTGTGTGTGAAGAAGAATTTCTCAACCTTGGGGGAAATGATAACCACTCCCGCTCGTGCGTGTTTCTGCTTTTGGATCCATCAAAGTATAACTTCCATAGACCAGATTCAATTTTGTCTTTCTTGAGCATGCGTGGAAGCATAACATCTTCTTATAAAATGCAATAAGTACCAAGCCCAGTTTTATAGGCTTCTAGTTCCTCATCATAGGGATGAAACTTGTGGTGTCTTTCTGCCCATTCATCAAGCACTAGGTCTAGAACAGAGGGTGGAAGAGACTACTCTTCAGGGACTGAAGCTTGTTCTTCTTGGATTAAATAGTTGGCTTGGAGAGAGGATTGGACATATGAATCTACATGATAGGAAAATATAGGCTCATATTGTATGGTAAATTGTGTACCATACCTTTTTTTTAGTAGCATATGAGACCAATCAGAAGACAAGTAACCACCCACTTTAGCAGTAAATTCTCTTGATAGCCATAGGGCAAATAAAGGAGGTAGGTCAATGATTGACACATCTTGAGTAATAGTTAGGCTCAAACATGCATAGAGGGTTAACTCAATATCCTTGATGAACCCTAAGGTAGTGACAATTGATCCATCAAGTTGCAAGACTCCTTTAGATAAAGGACTATATTTTAGACCTAAGACATCAACTATCTTCTTAGGAATAACAAAAGTACTAGCACCTGAGTCAATCATGCATTTATGCACTAGGTGTTTGCCTATTATCAAGGACATGTAGAAGGGTGGGGTTTTAAAAAATCAACTTACTTGTTTCTCCTCTTATTGGTAGATTCTGACAGAAGCGCATGGCTTATGCATAACTAGATCAGAATGCAGGATTTATGTCAAGGCTTCATGCTACAAATCCCATTGAGATGGAATGTTCAGGGAATCCCAAATTATGAAATTTATGTTTGTTCTCTTCATCTGGTCAAAAATGCTAAATGGAAGGCCCCCCATCTTGTGTGTTTGGGGGAAAACATCCCTTCTTGACTGTTCAAGTGTGGAAGCCTGAATTTTAGTTGGAGAAAAGGATTGGCATACCAAAGGAGAGGTGTGTGTTGCTTCAGCGGAAGTTGTTGGTACCCAAATTTGTTCTCCTTTTCAGTCTGAGTAGCATCAGAGATATGGAATGAAGCTTGAAGTCAGATAGATCATGATGTGTGTCATTTTGTAGCCTGGGATGTGATCTAACTTACACTCAGATTTTTGGAGAGATGGATAGCACTTAAATAGGACTTGATATTGTCCTAATTGTTTTAGGTTGTGCCTTTCAACCAAGGTAAGAGGACCTATTTTGTAAATGGTGAAGGAGATGAAGATATCCCTCAATTTGTGCAAATAGTATGGAAAGGGCCTTGGGAAAATATGATCAACACTCCAAATCTGACTTTCAAAAGTAGTCACTCCCAGATTATGGAGATATTTTCAATGCAAGGCAAGGGTTACTAAAGACATTGTATGATCCTAATTTTCTTTGTACACTTTTGTAGATGGATTCAATTCTTTTGTTGAAAAACAATGCAATACAGGGGTAGTATGGGGTAGGAATAGTTATTCTGGATGATTTTTTGGTGGGAGATATTAGACAAGGCTAACTAGAATTTGCCAAATTCTTTGAGGACATTTGCAAGAAATTTTTAAGACCTAAACAATAGAATGCTTAAAAAGGGTTAAGGTACTCCTTCAACCAGGATATGTGCACAAAATGGAGGCCCAAATCTGCACTCTTCCACACAATCTTTGACAACCTGCCACAAAAGCTTGAAGCAGATGAACCAACAAAGCATCTAGAAATCTCTATTTTATCATGACCTAAGGTTTACCCAAAGGTTTACAAACAATCTCTAAATTCAAGGAAGGTAAAGTGATTTTAAATTTGTTTATCTCTTTATCAGATGAAAGCTCTTCTGAATGTGAGATTGCAAATTCCACTAAACTATCAACAAGAAATGAGACCATGTATGATCAAGAGAGATTTTACAGACAAGACTACAATAGGAGCAAGAAACACAAATTGAAAACATTTTGAAACATAAGTGCATGAAAATTTTACTAAGAGACAACACAAAATAATCCAGAATGACCACATTTATCAGTAGGAGAATGTTATAAGAACAATCTCATAGCTTGTTGATGGCTTTACAACTGAAACTAACTCAACATGATACAAATCTAATGCAAAAAGGAATTAGAAATGGTTCTCAGGAGTTTTCTCAGAGAGTGGGCTTCTTCCTAGATTTTCCCATGAAATTCTAAGTTTCTCTGACCTTTTTCATGTCAAAAAACATGCATTATATAACACTCTATTACATTTGATCCTTCTTTCCCAAGAAAATAATATGCCCAGCATCAAGTTTGTTACAAAATTCCAACATGATTTGCAAATAGGGATGTTTAACAAATTTGAAACCAAAGTTGCCAGGTGTTTCAAAAAAGGCAAATCATTACAAATCCTTCATCATTATCCATTGTGGAGGTACATTTTCCATCCTCAAAGCATGCAGGCACCTTTAATTTCATTATTTCATCCCTATCCCTCCAAAATTTGATTCTATAACTTTTTGAATTGATGTTTCATGTTTTGGATGGGCTAAGGCAAAAATAAATTAAAAAATGCCTCAAATATGTAAATTCATCCCTAAAACCACTTGCATTGGTCCTTGCATGCAAAAACGACACGAATTCACCAAAAATTTGATAAAAATTGATGCAAAATTCACATCTCCAAGCTTCCTAGAACAAAAATGGTGGCCAGAATGAAAAATTCATAGTTACCATTAATTTGTCTTTATTCCTTTAATTTGAGCCCTCCACGTGTCAAAATGCGTTTGGGAATGGATTTGGGATCATTTTTTGACTTTTTAACATCTTTGAAAAATGTAAAATTTTGACTTTTTTCTCCGGTCCTCCACCCTTGAAATTTGGTGCTAACACGTGGCATATGGTGGATCCCATTAAAGCCATGGTTCAATTTTGCACATTTCCACCCCTCTTTTGAATTTTGGAAAATTTTCACTTTTTTCCCGCGGCCCCGTGCCTTTGTCTCTGCCCTTGACACATGTCACTTTCTCTATCACTGAGAATATGTGGGCTTATTTCACATTTTAACACCCCTTTTTTGCTAAGGGAAAATTTCCCACTTTGCCTCTGTGGGCCGCACCTCTGATTCCTTCCTTGCCACGTGTCTCCCTCTACTTCATCACAGAGCCACGCCTCAAATTTTTACTCCAAGTCATTTTTCCAAAAGGGAAAAATTTCCCATTTTCCTCTGAGCGGCCCGCACTTCCTTCTACACATGCCACATGTCTCCCTTTGGTTCATTGTGGACCTGCGGCTTAATTTTTACTCTAAGTCATTTTTGCTAAAAGGGAAAAACTTCCCTTTCTCCTCTGGCAGCCCACACTTCCTTCTACACGCACCACGTGTCTCCCTTTGCTCTATTGCGGACCAACGGCCCTTTCCTCAACCTTTCTCCCTTTTCACCAAAAATGAAAAAACTTCTAAGTCCCTTACCCATCTACCTTAATTCTGCATGTGACACATGTCCCTCCTCAGGACTTGTGGAGCTACGGGAAAAAATTGCAAATTTTTCCAAAACAAAAAAAAATGTTAAGTCTTCTAAGAAACCCGCCGAATCTCAACCAATGACAAATGGCCATGTGTGAGGGGAGGCATGAGCTTTAATTTTGATGGGCAAAGGACACCCGTACGACCATAAAAAATACATAATTTTCCATAGATGCCCGAATTCGAATTTTTCTTCATGGGTGAAGGATTTTTTGGTCAAAAAATAAATGGGAAATGATTCAAGGAAACTTTCGACCATGGGGATAGATTTTTGAGGGAAAATAAGCACAAAACAAGCAACCACGAGTTCCAAAGGCTAAGAAAAGTAGAAAAAAAATGACATAGGCCCGTGGATTTGGAAATTTAGGGCACAACATAGGGAATGCATGTATTTTTCTTTCAAATTGGGGTAAAATAATAAGTTGGTGAGCATTTCAAAGCATTCAATCTAGCTGGGGAAACTTGCAGACCACCAAATTCAAAGAAAAATGTTTTAAAACACACAGAACAAAGGGGAAAGATGGAAAAATAACACAGGATCAAAATGGGCACCAACATCATCTCCTGCATGGGGATGGGCACTCACAGTGAGTGCCACAAGAACAAGATAGACTAAGTGCCAAAATAACCCATTGGGAAAATGGAGTCATGAGCCAAAACCATCAAAAACTAGTTGAGAAACTGACAAAAAAGGCTACCACATACCAAGGAAAACCACAAACCAAAAAAACACTAGAAAACATAGAAAAAACCAGACACTATACACTATACAAGTTGGTGCATACCTCAAATTTGGGGATTAATACAAGAAATGATTTAGATGCCTACCATAAACAGGAAGTTCAAGCAATTCCCCATCTAATTATTTGAGAAAAAAGCTATTCTCACAAATTATGATATCAATGTAGTGAGGGCCCATCCACAATGCATCAAACTTACCATGTTTTCCCTTATTTTCATTTATGTTATCACGCAACAAAACTAGATCTCCAATATTGAAGGCCCTAGGAGTAACCTTCTTGTCAAAAAACCTTTTCAACTTCTCTCTAAATCTGACATGCCTTTGGTGGGATACTCTTCTCTCTTCATCTAGCTCTACAATCTGATTAATCCTTGCTTCATATGGGCTGTCCTCCTGATCTTCAAGTTGTTGAATAAACTGAAATGAAGATAATTGCATATGTAAGGGTAACAGAGCTTGAGTTCCATACACCAACTCAAATGGGATCTTACCAGTAACTCTCTTGGCAGTGATTCTATCAGCCCAAACTACAAATTTCAATTGTTCACCCCATTTTCTCTTGTTCAACTCCAAGGTCCTCATAATGATCTTCAACAAGTTCTTATTGATGGACTCAGCTTTTCCATTTCCTTGGGGGTTATAGTTTGAAGAATAATTTAGATTGGTTCCATACTCCTTACACATTGCCATCAAAGGTTTAGCTCTGAAACACATGGCATTATCATCCATAATCTTGAATGGCACACTAAATTTGCATATGATATTATTCAACGAGAAATCCATAACAACTTGGTGTGTTTCTTTCTTGGTGGGGATTGCTTCTACCCACTTGGTGAAGTAATCTGTGGCTACAAGGATCCACTTATGTCCAGCACTAGAAGGGTCTGAGATCTCACCAATGAATTCCATCCCCCATTTTTTGAAAGGAGCTTCAATTGATACAGGCTACAAAGTAAGGGAGCCTGAAGTTTTCATTCTTCCAGAGAAATGTTGGCATCTTTCACATTTTCTAATCAACATGGTTGCATCTTTGAAGAGAATAGGCCACCAATAACTAGCTCTCAAAAATTTGTGTGCTATAACCCTTCCAGCAAAGTTTCCACCACAAACTCCCCCATGGAAATTAGAAACTACTTTGGGAGCTTCATCTTCAGTTATACATTTCAAGAGGACACCTTCAGGGTTCTTCCAAGCCAGCCCAAAGTCAGTGATGATGTATTTTTGAGAAGCCAACTTGAGGGCTCTTTTCTGATTTTTATTTAAATGATCAGGACAACATAGGTGTCTAAGGTAAAAAAATTATATCCTTTTACCAATCAGAACTTGCCAATTTCTCAAGAACATATGCCCTTTCTTCCTCTACCTCATTGACTTCCACAGTCTATAAGTTTCTCTCAGCCATGAGCTTGGCAAGACCCAAGCCTCTTACTAGCTTTGTGGTTTGGATGTCCATATCATATTCCTGCAGTTTGTTCACCTATCTATATCTTTTACTTGAGATATCCATCTCTAATAAGATTTATTTTACCATAGTGTGGGGAACATAAGCAACAAATTTTGAACTTAAGATATAAGGCCTGAAAACCTTTGTTTCTTTCACCAAGGAAAATGCTTGTTTTTCCATGATTTTATATTTCAACTCAGCATCTTGTAAAGCCTTGCTAAAGATGGAAATAGGCCTCTCAGCCCCATCTTCATCATTTTGGAGCAAAACAGATGCAATAGTATTTTCAGAAGCAAAGGAGAAAATTTGGAAAGGTTTCTTGTAATTCGGAGCTGCCAAGACAGGTGCATGTTTCAATGCCTCTTTGATTCCTTCAAAAGCCAGGATAGTAGCCTCCACCCACTTGATAACTTGATCTTTCTTTAACATGCATGTGATAGGAAGAGTCAACTTAGCAAAATTGGACACAAACCTTCTAATGAAATTGATCTTCCCAAAGAAAGATTGGATACCCTTCTTCGTTCTTGGAATAGGAACCTTGTTGATTGCTTCTACTATCTCAAGGTCAATCATGACACAAACCTTTGAAAAAATATGACCAAGTAGCTTGGCATTTTGTACTCCAAAATGACACTTCTTTGGGTTGAGAGAAATGCCATATTCTCTACATCTGATCAACATTCTTTCCAAGTGATGTAAGTGATCTTTTCTACTCCTTGAAAACACAATCACATCATCCTGATAAATTGCAATGAATTCATTTATGTAACCAACAAAGGCAACATCCAGTGCTCTTTAGAAAGTAGCTCCAGCATTCATGAGACCAAAAGGCGTTCTTACATAAACATATGTTCCCTAAGGAGTGGTAAAGGTAGTTTTAAATCTTTCTGACTCCTTGACAACAACCTGATTATAGCCAAAGAAACCATCCAAGGTAGATAATAATTCAGATCTAGTCACTAACTGCAACATGTTTTCCATGTTTGGCAAAGGATAATTTTCTTTCAATGAAGCTCTATTCATATTTTTGAAGTCTACACAAAGTATGATATCTCCATTCTTCTTTCTGACCAGCACAAGGTTTGTAACCCAAGATGAATACCTTGTGGGCTGAATGATCCCTCCCTCCTTCAATTTCTTCAATTCATCTTGCATTCTCATGGAGAGGAGTGAATTAATTGGCCTTTTCTTCTGTCTGAATGGTTTGGTACCTTTCTCAAGAGGGATCTCATGTTGGAATGAGTCTTCTCTATATGCTTTCAGCTATGAATATGACTAGGCAAGACAGTCTTGATATTGTTTTAACAATTAGAGGTAGGACTATTTTTCTTCCTTGTTTAAACTATTTCCCAACCAAACTTTTATTGGTTTATCACTAGTTCCTAGGTTATGCTCCTCCACATCCCTTGAGGTAGATATGTTTCTATTGATGATGTAATCAACATTGCTAAAATTTGACTCAAGAGAAACAAGACCTCTAGGAATGGTGTTAGTTTTCAATTGGATAATATCCTTTCCAAACAAAGTCTCTCTTCCTTCAGTCACACATACCATTAGTTCCCAATCAATATTCTAATCTACAAACTCACCTTGATTTTGTAAGAACCTTTGTACTTTAGCATCATCATTAAACACTTGCCAATGCTTGATGTTTTCAAGGATAGCTGGCCTAATTAACACTTCAACATTGTACTCACAATAAGGTGAAACGGTGAAATCTCCAAAACTTGACCCAAAAACTACCAACTTGTCAGTAACATCATTCAAACTTCTATCATGATGCACGATATTGAAAGAAACAAACATCTCAATTAGATCCCAAACTGCATGCGTATACTGTTTTATCCCCTAATTTTTTGTAGCATACAGTTTTCTTATTTGTTTGAAAACTAGCTCTGAATATCCTTTTGTAATGATGTCCTTGACACCATACTTCCATGTAATTATTAGACCCAAAAACAAGGCTTCATACTCAGCAATGTTGTTAGTAGATTCAAAATTAAGCTTGAAGGAAAAAACAAACTTCTCCAAGCTAGGAGAAATCAGAATTATACCAGCACCATTTCCAAATTTGGAACAAGCTCCATCGAATAGAAAGCTCCAAGGAGAACTTACCTGATCAAGGCACTTTGACTGATCCATCTTGTGTTCTTTTCCATCAGCAAACCCAATTAAATTATCAACATCAACATTAGCAAACAACACCTCATAGGAAGCATTGTTTGGATCCTCAATTAGATGCAACATTTTGTTCTCTCCATAGATCTTGACAAGGCTTCCCTCAATGGGAATGGTGGCAAAAGACATATCCATTTGAACACTCCCTCCAACACTTGTAGCCCACTTTCTTGACAATAACATGCCCCATTTATCAGGGTAATCAACAATCACGACATCTAATTTTAAATTCCTCCCAGGATAAGATGTAAGTTAGACCACCAAACCCTTCACACAACCAACTACCGGCACTTCTCTTGAGTCCATGGCAATACACTTTCCATAGGCTGATATCACTTTCATATCCAACTCATTCATGACTTCTAGAGGAATGACATTACATGATGCACCGGAATCAAACATATAATTGTGAAGTAGTTTATCCTTTATGATCAGAGTTGTGAAGAATGGATCAACATTCAATTGGGAATCAACCAAGGATGTCCCCAAATATACCTTAGGGGGGGGTGGGGGGTCCTCTCCAAAATCCTCTACTACTGGTGGTGTTTCAAGGTTAGTAATGATATGAGGAGGAGTTTTAACAACATTTACATTTATCCTCAGAGTAGTCTTCTCCTCCTTCAATCCCAAGTACTCAAACGCTCTCTTCTTATGCTCAAGAATCCTAAGCAACTCAATGATTGTAACACTCACTTTGATTTGGCTCAATACTTGGGCTATGTCATAGGGGACACTCTTTTGAAAAGCAACATTGGAAGGGAGACAAGTATATTTATCATATGGTAAGGGATTCTTGGCAACTTGGGCATGAGGAGGACTGAGATTTTTGTTTGGGACAACATAAATTTTGGCAGGTGCTTCTCTCCTAGAAGCTTCTTTGGGAATACTTGTGAGCAAGGGTGTTTCAGGTTTGGCTTGAGGCCCAACTCCCTTAAAAAATTTACTTCTAGTGTTATAGTATTTCTCTTGAGCTATAAAAACATTCATCAACAATTGTCTATCTTGCTCCGAAGAGATACCACCATCATACTTCTTAGTCATCAAAGTCATTGTTAGGAATTTTAAAAGCTTACACTACATCAAATTCAAGAGTATGAGGAGGAAGAAAGAATTGTACCCATTTGATGCAATCCCAGAAGGTAGCAGTTGTCCTTGCACTTATCACTTCAGTAGATGTTCCTCCTCCTTATGATCTTGAAGAATAGCCCGTCATGCAGATATCATCATCAGTACCATCACCATTATTAGCTTCACCATATTTCCAGTCCACTTCACATGGAGGATGGGGTAGAAAAAACCTATCACACCAATCAATATCAACAACTTCCTCAACAAAAACAACCCTAGAAGTTAGGGGATTGGGTAACACTCTTCCTTCACATGCTTGATAATGTCTATTTGCAGACCCCATAGGTCCTTTCCCTCTATCATCAGATCTCTGATAACCCCTAGGATGATTAGAAAATCTGTCATGGCTTTGTGATTTTTACTGACCTTGTGAAGTCTGCCTAATTCCCTTCTCAACTCTTACCAACTTGTAGGAGATTTCTTTGACATCCCCTGCCAAATTTTTCACAACATCCTCCAAATCAGCAACCTTTCGAGCTTGAGGTTTCAGGGTTTATCAAATTTACACCATCTCTCTTGAGAGGTTTCCCAATTGCTTTGATATTGTTTTCAATTTGAAGTTCCATGGTGAAAGCTTGCCTTAGATTGGTAGGGTTCTTGTCTCTTAAGTAGTAGGCTGCCTTTTTATCAAATGCATATGCATATTTGATTAAACAAGACTCGTCACAAGGCCTCAAATTAACTGGCAACCTTCTCAAAGTTTTGTTAAACCTTGTGTTGAAGTCATGAACTGATTCATTGGGATTCTTCTTGATATTTTAAAATTCAGACAAGAGAAATATAGGATCAGTCTTGTCACCATATTGCAACCTAAATGCATTCTTCATTTCAGTCCATGAATCAATAGAATTATCAGGTAGAGCCTTGTACCAATCCCTAGCATCCTCTTGTAGTGTATGAATGAACAATTTGACATACACATCTTCAAACTCTATTTCAAAATCCTTCATCATGTTAACAAAAAGTTTGAGACGGTGATCACCAGTTATAGCATTGTTACCTTGGAATTTTGGCAACCTATTTTTGACATCTTGCGGGACAGCATTTGGGTAACCACCCATTCCTGTAAAGTCTATAGGACCAAAGGTGTTAACAAAAAATGGAGGTATAGGCTGAGCCATATTGTTTGGTGGAGGTGATCTTGGGGGTGACACAAGATGATGAGGAGTGCAAGGTCTTTGGGGATCAATAATGTGGTTCACAAGACTAGTATTCTCTAAGTGCTGATTTTCTTGAAAATTTTTATTTGAATTGAAACACAGAAGTGTATATTGAATAATTAACTCACCAAGTACAATAGAAGGACCTTCTCTATTTAAAGTAAACAAGTTTATGAGAGAATTTCTTGAATTAGAATCATTGGAAGAAGAGTGATAATCCTCTACCAAAGGCCGATCTATCTCACCAATGGATATAACTTTTCCTGATGTCTAACCTTTAACAACATTCCAAACTCTTCTCCCTTCTAACTCTGAGTTCCTTAAATCTAAAAACAAATTCCTAGCAGAGTCTCTAATGAAGAGAGATCTTCTTCCTTCCAGTTTTGCAGAGATTAGAAACACAAAAATAAATGACAGAAAGCTTAATACATTGGTATTTATCAATATCAAAACAGCATGGAGTTGCCACTAAGGATTTTCACCCTAGTTGTGAAAATGCACTAAAATACTCTGTTAAATACCTATCAACACTGAAAATCTTGCCAAACTTTATAGATCATACCTTCCTTTCTTTGAATTTATCAATCACAAATGCAAATGAAGTGCAATAACTACTGGAAACTGATAAAATTACAGGCATAACTTATATCTTCACTTAATCCTTACAAATCAGATTATAAAATGATGCTTCAACAATGCATGTGCATACAAAATTTTCAAGGGACATTACCAGGGTTTGACATGCATTCAAATATCTCAAATATGTATGCACATGGATCAGATTAAACTAATAAAATATCAAACTCATAACTCTACTCTTCATTCCAACCTTATAAATCTGATCAGAAGATGATACTCAAATTTGTAATTGCACGTAAATCACATAAGAAGTATTACCAGGGATCTGAAATACTAAAATACTGAATAATGTCCCCAGAAATGGTGCTAGAAAGTGTTGGTACCCAAATTTGTTCTCCTTTTTAGTCTGAGCAGTATCAGAGATATGAAATGAAGCTTGAAGTTAGATAGATCATGATGTGTGTCATTTTGTAGCTGGGGATGTGATATAACTAGCACTCAGATTTGTGGAGAGATGGATAGCACTTAAATAGGACTTGATCTTGTCCTAACTATTTTAGGTTGTGCCTTTCAACCAAGGTAAGAGGACCTATTTTGTAACCCTAAAATGGTGAAGGAGATGAAGATATCCCTCAATTTGTGAAAATAGTATGGAAAGGGCCTTGGGAAAATATGATCAACACTACAAATCTGGCTTTCACAAGTTGTCACTCCCAGATTATGGAGATATTTTCAATGCAAGGCAAGGGTTACTGAAGACATTGTATGATCCTAATTTACTTTGTGCACTTTTGTAGATGGATTGAATTCTTTCGTTGACACACAATACAATGCAGGGGTAGTAAGGGGTAGGATTAGTTATTCTAAATGAATTTTTGGTGGGAGATATTAGACAAGACTAACCAGAATTTGCCAAATTCTTTGAGGACCTTTATAAGAAATTTGTAAGACCTAAATAGTAGAATGCTTCAAAAGGGTTAAGGTACTCCTTTAACTAGGATATGTGCACCAAATGGAGGCCAAGATCTGCACTCTTCCACACAATATTTGACAACTTACCAAAAAATCTTGAAGTAGATGAACCAACAAAGCATCTAGAAATCTCTATTTTATCATGACCTAAGGTGCAGCCAAAGGTTTACAAACAATCTCTAAATTCAAGGAAGGTAAAGTGATTTTAAATCTCTTTATCTCTTTATCAGATGAAAAATCTTCTGAATGTGATATTGTAAATGCCACTAAACTATCAACAAGAAATGAGACCATGTATGATCAAGAGAGATTTTAGACACAAGAATGCAACAAGAGAAAGAAATAAAAATTGAAAATATTTTGAAACATAAGTGCATGCAAATTTTGCCAAGAGACAACACAAAATAATCCAGAATGACCACATTTATCAGTAGGGGAATGTTATAAGAACAATATCAGAGCTTATTGATGGCTTTACAACTGAAACCAACTCAACATAATATAAATCTGATGCAAAAAGGAATTAGAAATGGTTCTTAGGAGGTTTCTCATAGAGTGGGCTTCTTCCTATATTTTTCTGTGAAATTCTAAGTTTCTCCGACATTTTGCATTTCAAAAAACATGCATTATATAACACTCTATTACATTTTACCCTTCTTTCCCAATAAAATAATATGCCCAGCATCAAGTTTGTTACAAAATTCCAACATGATCCATAGATAGGGACGTTTAACAAATTTGCAACAAAAGTTTCCAGGTGTTTCAAAAAATGCAAATCATTACAAATCCTTCATCATTATCCATTGTGGAGGAATGTTTTCCTTCTGCAAAGCATGCAGGCCCCTTTAATTTCATTATTTCATCCCTATCCCTCCAAAATTTGATTATGTAAATTCTTGATTTGATATTTCACGTTTTGGATGGGCTAAGGTAGAAATAAATTCAAAAACACCTCAAATCTGCAAATTGATCCCTAAAACCACTTGCATTGGTCCTTGCACGCACAAACGACATGAATTCACCAAAAATTTGATGCAAAATTCACATCTCCAAGCTTCCTGGAGCAAGAATGGTGGCAAGAATGAAAAATGCATAGTTATCATTGATTTTCCTTTATTCCTTCAATATGAGCCCTCCACATGTCAAAATGCGATTGGGAATGGATTTGGGATCATTTTTTGACTTTTTAACATCTTTGAAAAAATGTAAAATTTTGAATTTTTTCTCCGCTCGTCCACCCTTGAAATTTGGTGCTGACACGTGGCATATGGTGGGTCCCATTGAAGTCACGGTTCAATTCTGCACATTTCCACCCCTTTTTGGAAATTTGGAAAAAATTCACTTTTTTCCCGCAGGCCCGTGCCTCCGTATCTTCCCTTGACATATGTCACTTTCTCTATCACTAAGAATTTGTGGGCTTATTTCACATTTTAACACCCCTTTTTTACCAAGGGAAAATTTCCCACTTTGCCTCCACGGGCCCGCGCCTCCGATTCCTTCCCTGCCACGTGTCTCCCTCTGCTTCGTCGCAGAGCCACGCCTCAAATTTTTACTCTAAGTCATTTTTCCAAAAGGGAAAAATTTCACCTTTTCCTCTGGGCAGCCCACACTTCCTTCTACACATGCCACGTGTCTCCCTTTGGTTCATTGTAGACCCGTGGCTTAATTTTTACTCTAAGTCATTTTTGCTAAAAGGGAAAAACTTCCCTTTCTCCTCCAGCGGCCCGTACTTTCTTCTACATGCATCACGTGTCTCCCTTTGCTTCATTGTGGACCTATGGCCCTTTCCTCAACCTTTCTCCCTTTTCATCAAAAAGGAAAAAAATTCTAAGTCCCCTACCCGTCCACCTTTGTTCTACATGTGACATGTGTCCCTCCTCTGGGACCTGTGGAGCTGCGGAAAAAAATTGAATTTTTTTCCAAAACCAAAAAAACGTCAAGTCTTCTAAGAAACCCTATGAATCTCTACCAATGATAAACGACCACATATGAGGGGAGGCATGAGATTTTATTTGGATGGGAAAAGGACACCCCTACGACTGTAAAAAATACAAATTTTTCTAGAGATGCCCGAATTCAATTTTTTCTTCATGGGTGAAGGATTTTTTGGTCAAAAACAAATGGGAAATTATTCAAGGCAATTTTCGACCATGGGGATAGATTTTCGAGGGAAAATAAGCACAAAATACGCAACCATGAGTTTCAAAGGCTGGGAAAAGTAGAAAAAAAATTATATAGGCCCGTGGATTTGGAAATTTAGGGCACAAAACAGGGCATGCATGTATTTTTCTTTCAAATTGGGGAAAAATAATAAGTTGGTGAGCATTTCAAAGCATTCAATCTGGATGGGGAAACTTGCATACCACCAAATTTGAAGAAAAATGTTTTAGAACACACAGAGCAAAGGGGAAATATGGAAAAATAAGAGAGTATAAAAATGGGCACCAATAGAAGCTTTACGTTGGGTCTCCTACATAGGGATTTGAGCACTTTTACTGCAAGATGCCTTGTCTGTTTCTTTATTATTCTGAAAATTTTCTTGCATTGCTGGCAATGTGACTTGCGCTCCTAACTCCAACATTCTTTACTTTTATCTTGTGTTGTCTACAACTTGGGCGCATGGTTTATTTGCATCTTCTGTAGCTTGATTGATTACACAGAAGTCCTTCACAGCAAATAACATCAATTTTGTCTCTAGAGGAGCTTCTTTTCATTTTTGGTTATTTGCTTCAAGGGAACTTGTTGAAGGCTCACAAGTCGAAGCATTCTAGATCATGAAGGCTTGGGTACATGCAACATTGGCACAATGATATTTTCTATGAGGCATGTTGCAAGGGAAGCACCACTCTAACTCTTGTGCCAAATTGTTATGAACTGGAACAAGCACCTGACTCGCACTAGGTGCTAGAAGAGAAGGCATGAGAGGAACAACTTACAAGGGTAGATGTGCATTAGGCTGCCATCTATCATTCTGCTAGTTGGGTGTGTATCTTTGACTTTTATATTGATTTCACCAAGGTTGATTGCTTTGGCCATGTGCCTATTGCTTTTCTAATGATATGACCTTGTTTGATAAATTTCTAATCAAGGCCTTCAATTCTTCATCTTCCTTTTGTTGCGATGGATAGTAGGATGTTGAGGCAACTAGTTACGCACTTTGCTCAGGAATAGGAATAGGGGCCACAGAAGGCTGTGGTGCTTGTGACATCTCTGGGAATAAGGGCATGAGCGGTCTAGAAGAAAACTTTCCATCCTGAATGAGACTATTTTCTACACTTACTGCAATGTTATAAGCAACCGGTAAACTCCTACCTCCCATAGATTGGATCATAACTGAAATATCACTGTTGATTACCTTCAGATAATAAAGGAAAGTATGATGGGTTGTAGGTCTTACCACAAGAGAAATTTTTTCCCAAGTATTCTGAAATCTGATGTTAAAATCACTCATATGCTCATTGGGCACCCTCCTTGTTGTTTCCAGTTTCTCCACTAATGATAGGTAATCTAACTTATCTTCAAAGTAATTACAAAGAGTTATTCCCATCTCATCCTAGGTGGTGATATATCCAAGTCTCAAGCCTCGATACCACTGAAGTGCTTTACCTTTGAAAGAGGTTGCAAGCAACCTGACTGCTACATCATCATGTATGATCAGATACAGTGAACACACATATGTTAAATCCTAGATATGCTTCTGAGGGGTCACTTGATTCTCAACAATAAAGTAAGGAATACTCTTGAGTGCACCATTTGGCATATCATGTTGCATGGCCTAGGAGCGAGGGACTACCTCCCAGCAAATTTTTACAAATTTTTCTTAACGGAGGAGGTTGATGATGTGCCATTGTAGGGTGTGCAGGTTGTCTATTTTGAGGAGGAGCTGAGTGTTCACAGCACACTAGAGGTAGAAATGCATGCACGGTGTGATGCCCATTAAAACAACCCACTTGAGACCTAAGAAACAACCTAGGGTTAGTTAGGAAAATTATGGAATAATTTTTTTGATAGAAGTGTCTATAACTAGGTTGCAAGACAAAAGTTTACACTATCAGGTTCCAGAACAAGTTTAAATCTGCTAGAACATACTTTAATTTTATTAACAATTATCAGAGGGTCACAAGGTCTAAATTTTTAGGGTTAGAAGTTTTTAGTTAGGTTTAGGGGGGTTAAATTATCACCATTGCCCAATATCTAGTAGGGCTTAGAGTTTTCAAAATTGATTTTTCCCACAGTTAACGCATTAAAAATTTTCCCTAAAATCATTTCCATTGGATAGGAAAATTTTCTCACCTTTCCAACAATATAAAGAAGTCCTCCTAACTCCTTGTAAAAACTCCAATTATGGACTGGTAGACTTTAGGGGGTAAAATTTTCCCAAAAGGGACACGTGTTGAGCGGAGGGAAGAAGGTCCATTTTCTTGGGTCAGCGCGGTTCCGCGGGGGTGGCATTTGGAATTTTTCTCAACATGCGGGAGAAAAGTTCCTAATTTTCCCACGCCTCTGTAGGTCCTCTAAGGACACATGTCGAGCTCTAAGCTAAGGAAGGAGAGAGGATGAGGGAAGGGCAGGGTGGAGGCAGAGGAAGTTGAAGAAATTCTCTAAAGGGAAAAAAGAAAACCAAATAGCACCCACGCACCCGTAGGTCCACCAAGGACATGTGGCACTCAAACGAACCCAATGCGGGGGAGAGAAGAGAGAGTGACGGGTGGGAGGCAGCGGGGGTCGGTTGGAAAGATTTTTAAAAGGGAGTAAAAAGGGGTAAATGGTGTGCGGTGCGAGTCCATGCATCCATGGAGCGGATCAAACCAAGGCGAAGGTGTAGGAGTGCGGGGGCCCGCGGGGGGGAAAAAGTGAAATTTTTCCAAACAAAATTTTCAAAGGATAAATTGCATGGGTTCCCCCCCCCCCCCCCCCCCTCCACTGTCACTCCATGTTGGCATGTGGAAGCCTTTGGTTGGCTGTAGGGGAAATTTTAAAAAAATTCCCCAAAAAAATTTTCAAAAATTTTTCTAAAGGATTTTTTTTTTTAGGAGAATTTTTTGGGCTGCGGGCCTGCCAGGTGAAAATTTTCCCAAATTTTCCCGCCTAAGGAAGGAAAAACTTCAAGAGGGCCATATCTTTTTCTAGAAAGATAATTTTTTAGGGAAAAACAAAGAACTTTCTAGAAAGCTCTCGATGCCCTCTCTTTGTATAGAAAATCATAAATTTTACATTTTGATAAAGTTTATGGGGTCAATTTTATGAAAATGGCCTGCAGGCTTTTAAATAGCAAACTAGTAATTTCTAACTTATAAATTGATTCAATTTGATCACCTCCTTTACTCAACATGCTGAAAAAACATGGAGGATTATTCTAGGAAGGAATTAGAATGTTTTAGAAAGGTGAATTTTCTCAATTGATTCCAATTTAAAATTTTCCAACAATTGAGAGAAAAACGACTGTGAAAGGGATTGGGCTCGATTTTGTAATGTTTAAAATTGTTTTCTTAAGTGCTCTTTGTCAATTTGAGTTCCTTGATGATACAACATGCTAAATTTTAACATTTCCAAGTTGATTATAATGTGCAGGCCTGAACTGTACATTTTAATTAAATTTATTTGCCAATTTTAAATTTATAACAGAAATCCATTTCTAGAAAATTTGTTTATTAATTTCATCCTTCAAGTGTGGAAATTAATTTCTATTCTAGTCCAAGGTATTTAGTTGTTTATAAATAAATCATTTAAAGGCTAAATTCTAAAGTCTAGTTTCCAATTTAATATATTTCCAAAAGAGAGAGTAATATAATTCCTTCATTATTTCTTCTTTTTCCATTTTTCTAAACAGGGATTTCAATCACAAACTGATATTCCAATTCAACACAACAATGCAAATGAGGGAAAGTATTGCAAATGTTTATTAATTCAAAAAGGAATACATCTTTACATTCTTCGATTTTTTGAATACAATTAGCAGATTTCACTCTTTTTCTTTCAAATGTACATAACAAAAATATGAATATCTTTCACAATTTGAATAAGTAACTTTCATAACCAATTACAACATCTTTTCTTCACAAATATATATATTACAATTTCATCCACTTCAAGTGGGAAAGGTTACAAATGAATTTGTTTCACAAGGGGCTGGAAAAACTATCTTCTTTTGCTCCAGAACAGCAACATGCAAGTTTTCTTTTTCTTCCAAATTGATCACAACAAAAGTGGGGGAAAGGCAACATTCTCCACCCAACCAAGACATCCAATGAAATGAAAAGCCATCCTTCATCATTGTCCCCCGAGCACCAACCATAATACAATGAGAGGTGTGATTTAACCCATGGCAACAACTATGTTTCACAAACACACAACATTCTTTCAACATGCATAATTCAATTTAAAACACACTCCAAACAAAAACAACAGTTTACAACTACATTTGCAAACATTCAAATAGAACTCAGGCTTAATCATGCAAGCCAAAGGAGAAAGGACTATGGGGGAAGCTACTTATGCCTCCCAATGGGAATTAGGCATCCACCAGAACAAAATACTGATAAAATTTCACCACACATATCCTTATGCCCCCCAAAATATATTCTTATGCCCCCCACAGATTTCCTTATGCCCCCCACAAAGTAAGAAATGCAAGCTATTTATTTTCCATGGTGGATCCCAAACCCAAACTCCCTCCACAAATATGATGCCATTGGCATTACCTTATGCCCCCCACATGGATTCCCCATAGGCTTCTCCTAAACCATCCCTATGGAAGTCTACCCAACCAGCCAATAAATTACACAAAGCACATACACAATTCATACAAACACAAAGGAATTAACAGCAAAAGGAAGAGCTAGGCTCCTATCTCTTCATGGTAGCTTTTGTTTCTAAACAACAAGCTCTCAATTCCAAGAACATAGTCTCAAAAACAACAATACCAAGTATGAAATTATCTCCAATCTCCTCCAAAATTCACAAGAGCTCTAAACAGCAAAAATGTGCTCCCAAGGAAGTATGCAAAATGATTCAACAACCCAAAACAAGCAAAGAGTTTGAATTTTATAGAAGGGGGAAGAGAAGAGGATGATTTGGATCCATGTAGGATGCCACATCACACATCCTCAACTCCAATCACAAAAGACAAAATTTCATTCTCCAAAGCATGATAAAGAGGTGGGTGAAAATATGACAATTTACTTGCACACTCCAAAAAGCCCACACCCCAAAGGACTACAAATTTAAAACATGAAGAAAGTGCAATTAAAACATGTAACATGATTAATAAAATGCATTATAAAAGTATAAAATCACCCCTCCAACCATAAGTATGGTTGGTAAATTAAATTGAGAGGTATGGGACAAGTTTTACTTGTCCCATAAGCCTACAAAAATAGCCCCCAAGAACAAATTCGAATTTCCAAGGAGGTGGACTATTTCATACTCCAAAATCTGAATTACACAACTCTTACACAAACTTACACATCCCTTACATATTTAATACAAAGATCCAACAACTTCCATTATTACTTTCCCATATCCCAATTTGATTTATTTAAATTTTTAACCATATGATTTCTCATGGGGAAAACTATGATCATCATGTGGTCTTAGACCATAGAGAAAAATTGATGGGGGTTAGCATAATATTTTTCAACAACACTCATGGGCTTTGATGATTAATGGGTCTACGACCAAACTCTGATCGATAGATAGTTTGACTACTAGTGGTCAATTTAACTGACCACCATGTGAAGGTTATATTTTTTTTAGAACATTTTCTCAAGTTACTAAGGTCACAATTTATCTGATTGTTGTTATAGACCACCAATGCATATTTAAAAAGGAATATTTTAAGAGGTAATATTGATTACCTTGCAAGTTGGTAAGGTTACTTGGTTGTTTCTTAAACCATGATATTTATAGGATAAGAGGTAGTTCAACTTCCCATGCATATGTTAGTATTAAATTTTATTAAACTCACCCCACGGATTTAGGGGAGTGGGAAAAAGCTTCCACGAGAAGCTACAGACATTACAGGCATACCTTCATTTAGTTTATTTTTTATGGTTTTGGGTTTTGTCTCCTTAAAAAACCCATACGGGATTAGGAACTTGGTTTTTCAATGGAAATGGAGCTCACCCTTTGTGGATTCATGCATCTTAGTATTTAGTGAAGATTTGCTAAGTTATTTTTGGATCAGTTAGCTAAAAATAATACTTTAAGGCCTATTGCAATGGTGGGATATTTTTATAAATGAGGTCATAGGTGGGAAATTTTAAGGGTTCAAATTCTTATTTGCTTGTTGGAAATCTTGAGAAAGTTACAAAGGGAGAAACAATGAATAAAGTAGCCAATATATTATAATTTACATACACAGTTATATACTTCCTTACCTAGTTATTTCATTACAAATTAATGGGATGTTTTCGAGTTGTTTATTTGATTTAATGTGGAAATTTTTATATGGTGGGGTATAATATACAAGTCATATGTGATTTTATTATTTTTGTGGGATGGGTATTCAACCGTTCTGGATAATTGTTTAATCATTGTAACATGTTATGTGAAGTTATTTAATCCCAACTTCATCTCTACACGTCGTATTACTTGTAAAGATTGAGCATATGATTTAATAAGGTTTTAAATACCCATTACAATTTTCTTAGTTGTGATGGACTAGATGAACCTGTCTCGGAGTGAAAATATTGATTGATCCTATGGAATCTATATTTTATTGGGATAAAACAAAATCCTTGAGTTTTTTCTTTATGAAACTCTTTTATGGCACTGAGTTTGTAATCTCATGATCTGACAGGTCGAAGGCTGTCTAATAGAGTGGAGTTGTGACCTTTAATTAACTTTTCTCGAATTGTGATGTGGGTTTGATTTTAACCCATTCATTAACTACCAACTTTGAATAGTGAATATTGTTTTATTAACTTGTCTATGTCTCTATATTTATTTAAATAGTGCAATAAAAATGATTATTGTGCTGGGAGTTTGTATAATTTATATTTCTTAAAATGATTTATTCATGTGTGAAAAATATTTAAGCATCCTTTAGCAATTTTAGTTGAGGCTGTTTTCAATATTTTAAATACAAACCTATCCCAATTGGAAAATTTTCCAAAATCAGTAATGAAGAGTTAATCGAGTGAGTTGGATAATAAATGGCATATGGGTTGTCCTATTTACTCAAATAGTATTGATTATTTTTGTGGGATTACATGGATTTAAATAGGATTTCTCACTTATTTATACCTAATGCAGTAGACTATTTAATAATATATAGAGAGTGATCATACTTAGATCCCGAAATATGAGAATCTAGAGGTTCATTCATTTAGTTGGATAAGATAAAGTTGTAATAATATAGTTTCTTGCTAAGTGGCTTGTTGAATTATTGTTGGGATTATTCAATTCAGGGCTTGACTTGAAATGTTACAATTTGATTGATATTCTTAAACTCAAATGATTGAATGAAAATATTTGATTGTTTTATATATATGTGCTTGTTTAATGGATCGTATTGAAACTTGAAAAATTGTGTAGTGAGAAGTGATCTTATGCTTTAATCTTGAACAGTGTAACCATGTTAATACATTGAAAATTTAATGAGAAATGTTATGTTATTAAAATTTTGAAAAGGAAAGGAATTGTAGATATATTCTGCATTTGGTTAATAATAATTGATTATTTTATAAAGTGAAAGTATGGATAAATATTGACAGTAAAGGAGACTTGATTAATATTTTTGTAACATTGTACATTAATTCATGTGCTTGAATAAAAATATTCTTAGTTTGTTATTATTAAACAAGAAAGATAATATTTCATTACTTGGTGTTGATTTATCTAGACAAGGAATTGTATAGCCATGTCAGTTTAGTTGGAAATTGACCATGTACAATGATCATGTAGGTTACTATCAAATCAAGTTTATTTAGAAGGAAGACTAAAATGTATTGATTTCTTCATTTCTTGACTTGCAATTTTAATAAAAATGTTGTATTTGGTTGAAGTGATTAGAAGGAAATATTTGTAAAGGAATAAGGAAATTTAAAATCCTTCTATAATTCATTGTTACTTTCATGATCATTATGTACTTGTGAATCGAGGTTTAACCTCAATACTATGAATATATGTCATTTTTTTATAGTGTACTTGTGTTTCTATAAAGTGATATTATGCCAAAATTATGACAGGATAGCAATGCATAAATACATGTACAATTTGGTGATTACTTTCGTGTGACTTGTTAATTAGTGTATGTTATGATGAGACATTAAAACACAAAAAAAAAATACTGTTAAAAACCATTGTAACTTAATATAAAAAAATGTTTAACTATACCTTAAAACTTATATGATCATTGATTAATCATATGTTTAAAGATTAATTGTATAATAATGTCAGAAACCTTTTTCCACGGTAATGTGCAAGAGATAGTCATGACAAATTATATCTATTTGTTATATTATGATCATTAACAAATGTCACATGATAAAATTAAGTGTACCTTTCTTATCATGTACATGTAATTATGAATTAATTAAGGTTGCAATGATGTGTCACAAAGCAATGTGATAGTATCCCTACTGAGCCAGCTTAGAATGGCTACATGATGGGTGATAGTTTGTGATGATGTAAGTCATCACGTGTCCACAACCTTTCCCATAGGTATTTCCAGATGGTTCAATAATTATATTTTCATAGGGCTTTGCAAGTCATAATTGCTACAAGTTATTAAATTAAAATAGTTTACTATGAACTTTATAACTTAAGAATGGAAATAATCATGATACTATGAATGATACGATTTTGTGGTGAATGTAGGGATTTTCATGTGACTTATGTGTAGTCACAAAACCAAGCTAGCTAGCATGATGCCCAAAACCTATGGCCATAGTATTGCAAAAAATTGATTACATTGTCTGTCACAACTTCTTGTTTTAAATTTTGTCATGAGCAAGAAGTTGACACTAAGAAGATACTAAATAGTTCTTTGTACCTTTAAAAAAATTTAACCAAATGATATTGTTTCATCAGATTCTTAGAAAATTAATGAAATGGATAAGAGTTAATAGGCCAAGGAGGAATACATGCTTGTGATGTCAGTTGAAATTTATGTGCACATTCTAATTTCCTGATCCAAGTTGGCTACAAGAAATCCCTTTTATTTAGGAGGAACTACCTAAAATGTAAATCAAGACCACTAAACATAGTTAATAGTAAAATGTTAGTGGATTTCCTAGCGCGAGCTAGATCTAGGAAGTATGACACTTCCTCGATGGTTTTCAATCCACTGTTATATATATATATATATATATATATTTCAATATAAAACAAATGAACATGTAGATAAACGAATCTATGCTAGTAGTTTGATTTAGGTATCTCAGATTACTTATCAAATTTAATACACTTAAATGCTTTGATGTTAAATTTTCACTAGGTCACGGGCTGGGCAGGTGGTCTAGAAGTCAAAGACATGGTCTAGGTAAGGCTTGGTACAATTTGGGGCTGATTTGGGTGATTGGGGTGCTTACTAGTCTGAGGTAGTTTGTCTAGACACAAAGATAAATTCTAGTTCAAGGTGTTACCGATGACGAGTTTAGCTATGACCAATACTGGTTAGGGATAACCGATCCCGGTTTCTATGGGAATGGTAAAGTATTAGCAATAGGTGTCCAAGTTCTCTCTATGTCTATACAGATATATGGGGAGGTCTGTGGAGAGGTTTCAGGTAGGGTGTCTAGCTTGGGTGATATTTTTGTGAGGATTTTGGGGTATTAAGGTTATTTTATAAAAATCTTGACATGAGATATAGTAACCAACATCGGTCTGGTGACCGGTGCCAGTGAAGGGGAAACCGGTGACTGTTAAGTTAACTGACATCGATAGGGGAAATTCGGGTGAAAGATAATTAACATGTGATTTTAGGATTTTATATGAGTACACAGAGAATAAAAGGGGAAACTGGTTGGGTTTGTGATAAGATGATAAAAAAATCATAAATGTGTAAAAGGTTAGGAATAAAGATCCAGAAGGTTGTGATGGCTAGATAGGGATATCGGCTGGAAAGTGGGGATGGCAAAAAAAAGGGAATAACAAGTTCTAATAACCAAGGGATAAATAACTTAATGAATAAGTACATGAACAATACAAAATCAGATGCATTTACTTATTCCTATAATATTGGTGAGTGAACGAAGGTGATGGTCGATCTGTGAACCTGGTGTTTAGTGTTGTGGTAGTGCTTCCTGGAGTGTCACTGAAAATGTCCAATGCCTTCAGATCAGCCCTGGTACTTTCTTGGGCCTCTGGTTGGATGTATTATGTCATCTTAATGCTAAGAAAACTATGGTTTGTGCTTGAATTCAAAGATCTCTATCTCAAAACTCGAAGTATCCAACCTGGGATAAGGTTTTCAAATTATATATATGGTGACCGACGACGTTCAAGGTGACCAGCATCAGTTGAGGTTTAACTGGCATTGGTTAAGGTGGGATATCATAGGTTTACCAAAAATAGTAGATCTTGGCTTTTTTTTGTGAGCTTTGTCTATTGGTCCAGGTCTAAAGTGGTGGTTAATGCTTAGATAAGAGGGCATGTTGTTGGAGAAAGAATAGGAATTTAATGTTAGGGTAAGACTAAGTCTCAAGTGGTTAGGATAAGTGGAGACCGAGTATTAGTTAATTAATAGGCTAAGAACAAGTCCATGGTGAGGTGTCTAGGTGATGTGGTTGGGTGATGTGGCTAGGTTAGGTGTAAATTAATTTAATTAAAGTAATTAAATTAATAAATTATGTAAGGATGGATATTAATTCAATTGTAAGTAACTAAATTAATATGAATATGTGGTAAAGGGGTCATGGCTTAGGTTAACATGTTAGGATGACAATTTGAAATAGGATCACAAGAGAGTGTGACCCAAATTTGGTGTCTACGTTTTCCCCATTTTGTCAGCGTAGTTTGTATTGATAAGTGACAGCTGACAAAAAACAAGAAGTGGGATTACCAAAAATATAATTGATGAGTGGGATTACCCCAAGTAAGGCTAAAGGGGGAGGTTTCCCCAAGTGTGGGTGAAAGTGATCCCGCTCAAACTAGGAACTGATGAGCTGTTATACAGAGTTGGTGAGTGGTTTGATAAATGTGTAGTTGGTGTAAGGTAAGGTAGGTGGGGAAGGGTAAAGGTACTTTGGGTAAAGGATAATAGTCAAATCAAGTAATAGGTAATGGGCCAGGGTCAATTTGGGAAATTGGTAATGGAAATCCAATGTACGCACACGTATAGACTACAACACTCTACCAGGTTGAAGATTTTCCAAAATCTACATCGTCCAAGATCAATAAGTTTTATGCAAATAAGGTTGAAGTGATTCAGGTATCCAAGGTTATATGATATGATCTAGAAACACAATCTAGGTTAGGTGTAGTGACTGTTTAGGTATGATCTGGCAAACCACAGGGTTTGGTTAGGATAAATGGCATGGAACAATAGGCAAGGTATGGTTGTTAGGATAAAACAACATAGGTAATAATATCGCAAGCTATAGAAAGCGTAAATAATTTCAAATGTCAAAAAAGATGGTGCAGGTCAAGATTTATAGGTCATCGGCACATGTAAGGTTAAGGTATATGTAAAATAAACATGTCCCTAAACACAATTAATGAAATGTATGGGTAATTTAGGCTTGTGGATAGTGTCTAATGAAGTGTTGGTAAGGCCAAAATCTATGGGACGGTAATGAGTTTAGGTCAAAATGGGAAAAAATGTAGATGAAATGGTACTCGTGGGTGAGTCAGGTATAGGCATGATTGAGTCGAGGTCAATTAGGCATGGTAAAGTTAGGTTAGTTAGGCATGGTGGAGTTTGAGGTTTGTTAGGCATGGTTGAGTCTAGGTTAGTGAGGTATGGTTGAGTGTAGGTCAGTTAGGCATACTTATGTTTACGTCATTTAGGCATGGTTGAGTTAGGTATAGGCCTAATGAAGTCTTGGTGAGTTAGGCACATGGTGGAGTTAAGGTTTGTTGGTTTTGGTTTAATTTTCAAGTTATTGGTAACACGGGAAATAAATGATGATGTATATGTATGTTATAGTGTAGATTTAAAAATTATTTGATATGATGGAAATGTGAAATGATGGATGTATGATATGATGATTGTTAAGAAAATGATAGATACTTATGTTTGTTAATTGTTTTATTTCCAAGTGTTGTGAAAAATGGAAACTAATTAAGGTGAAATATTAATTGAAAACATGGGGGGGAAATTAATTATGGTAAAGAGTGGCCGAGCTAACATCTAAGGGCTCCATTCCCCTTAGAGTTCTACCCACATAGACCGGACAGTGAAAAGGGGCCTCAGGCCGATGTAGTTATCCCATAAGATAGTTAAGAATCTGACATAGGTAGTGGGATTGAGTTGGTATGTTTTAGGCATGGTTGAGTCTAGGTTATTTAGGTAGGGGTGAATTGAGGTCACTGAGGTGTGGTTAATTAGGGGTGTCGAGGGCTTGGTCTTGTATAGGATAATCAACAAGTAACAAATAAGGTGAGTGGTAAAAGGTGACTAAAAGAGCCACCTAATTGGTAAGAACCAAAACAAGTTTTCCAAACCAAAGATGGGCTTATGAAAATAAGAACCTAAAGTTGTTTGTATGATTGACTATTACTAAGGGTGAAGAAAATTCTCATGATTACAAAATGTCACATTTGTAGCACATCCCTTGAGTGGGTGGGAAACTAGCATGAAAAGGTGATAAGGTGAAAGTGGGTTGGTGTTAGCATAACCTAGTGTGAGATAGTATGCCGACTTAGCAAGAGACCCAATATCACAATAGGAAAGGTCCATGACGAAGAAGTTATTATTTTTTTCTTTTTCCTTTTATGCTTTTGATAGACTAATCGATGTGGGAAGTCTATGTGGGACAAGTATATTATCTCCTTGATGTCTTCATGAAGCCGATCAATGCGGGAAGATCTCCAAAATATTTTTATAAATAGTTTTTTACCAGAATATTCCTATTTTAATGATAAAATACAGTATAATACAACTTGGCTTTGTATAGTTTTCCTTCAAGGGAGTAGTCTATATATAGCCGCGAGAAAAAAAATTGTAGATTTGCTTTTTAAGGGATTCATCTTTTTGCTGGAATTTTGACTCAAGGATTGGAATCCCATTTTACTTTGGAAATTGTTCTTTCTTTTGGCCTTTTAAATCATGGAAAAGACTATATAAGAAAAATAGGCTCTTGATGTTTGAAGAAAAAACTACAGCACAAAGAGGTTAACTAGTGATGGAGCGGTTTTAAGTGATGAATGATCACGTGATTCCATATTGAAATAGATGAAAAGTATCCATGACAATCATGCCATGAGTAGAGTCAGTGGTACTCATATTGAAGACAAGGTTGAGAGGTAACAAGTAATCACATGTTCCTAGTTTAGTCATTGATCCTTAAAATAAGTAGAATGAAAGGTGAATTGTGCTCAATAAATGATATTTAAATAAACAAGAGGTGATATAGGACTTAATTTAATATTAGAATGGTTAAAGATGCAAGGCATTGAGGAGTTCAGAATTCAGGTTTACCTTTGAGTGAAGAAAAATGATAAACACCTAATCCATAGATATGAGTAACGATATAAGGTCCAAACCAATTAGGAGAAAATATTCCCCATTTAGTTTTTTCCTCTTTTGTTACATGTTGATTTTATTTAAGGACGAGGTTTCCAAACTTGAAAGGTTCATTCATGGATGCATGTTTTTCATAGGCATGTTTGATACATGTTTTTAATATATTTGAAGGTGATCAAGAGCATTAATATGACGTTCATCTCCTAACTCGAGTTGTTTCCAAATAGTACTTAGCAAAAGTCATCATCATTGAGAATCTCTTTGAGTGAGATATGAAGAGATGGAATTTGGAATTCAAGAGTCAAGAAAACCTTTGTGCCATAGACTAGAGAGAAAAGATGTAGCCACAATTGAGGTACAAATACTAGTATGATAAGCCCATAAGGAAAAAGGAATGTGTGTGTGTTAATCCTTTCCAATATCATCCAAAAATTTCATAAGAATTTTTTTTAAGGTTTTATTGGTGGATTCAGCTTGGCCATTTGTTAAAGGGTAGTAGGGTGAGGAAAAACTTGAGTTGAATGCCAAAGGCATCACAAAGCTTCCATAGAGGTTTTTTTTATGAACTATGTTTTCCATTATCAGTGATTAGAGGATGGGGTACACCAAAGTGATAATTAATATGATGATTAATGAATTCACATATATTCTCAGGCTCTTTTTGAAATAAGAGTTATGGCTTTTGACCCATTTAGTGTAGTATTCTAGTAATGATAATAATCCATTGATGGCGCTATGACAGAATGGGGATTGATTTCTCCAACAAGATCCAAACCCCATTGAGAGAAATTCCAAAGGTCTCATGTGACTACTTGTAAGGCATGACTAGACGTGTGATGAAGATTAGCATGTTTTTGGAACTTAACACAAAATTTTTGAAATATTCACAACAAAATTGAGTTTAAGGTTGGCCAATAATAGCCTATGCGAGAAGAATACATTCAGCGACAGCTAAACAACATGAAGTGGCCTCCAAAAATTTTTTCGTGAACTTCCTTGATGGTGTAGGGAATTTCAAAACTTATAAGGCATCAAAAGAGGATACCATCAAAGCCATTTTTATAAAGAATTCCTCCCATGATGACATACCGAGAGACACTTTTGAGAAAGAAGTGTTTTCTGGTTCAAATAAGGTCTGGAGGTAGAATTGAAAAGGGAAAGGTAGTCAGCAAAATTCTTATACCAAAGGTCACGTGGGTTAGGTTGAATGGTTCTGATGAGGTTAACATCTCAAAATAGATAAGAAGGTGATTACAGCCTTTGTACTATGACAAATATTTTCGAGTTAGAAGGGTGAGCTGGGTATCTGAGAAGAAAGGTAGGCCATGGTATATGTAAATGTCTTAGTGGAACGTCGAGTGGTTTGAACTTTATAATGGTAAAAGTTAGTCAAAAGTATGTCTACATGATGCTTATACTTTTCAAGTATTTCATTACAACACTGGTATATACCATTGACTTGATTTACAACTAGTTGAGAGTCGTCAAAGATAAGGTGATGGTGGTTTGAAGGCCTAATACAAGTGCTTCATTCAAAATATAATTTGAAAGATAATGGCATAGGCTCACGCATCAAGATGAATGAGGATAACTCTAACACCACCTCCACACTGACATTTTGAACCATCAAAGAATAAGGTCATTGGGTAAATGGTATCATCCAATGAGAGGGTAGAAATGGATTTTTCTAGGAAATCAAAGTTAGAGGGTTGATCTCTGGAGAGAGGTGTGTTCGCAAGTTGGTCAGCGATAGTTTTCCCTTTGATAAAAATTTTATGAATGAATTCAAGGTCTAGGTTTGAAAGAAGCATGATCTAGTGTGCAACATGCTAATGTTGGTAGGGCTTAGCGTACATGTAATGTAAGGGGTATGTATTGGTGACAAACAAAGTTTTATGGTTAAGTAGGTAATGGTGAAGTTTAGTGGTGACAAAAAATAAGGCTAGGTAGAGTTTTTCAGCATGGGTGTATCGGGTTTTATAGCCAAAAGTGTACAACTTATATAATAAACCATTTTCTCCTTGTTTTTCTCATCACGATGAGCGAGCATGGCTCCCAAGGAATGACCCATAGCAGAAATGTAAAGTTAAAATGGTTGGTCATCCTTAGGAGGAATGATTACAAGTGGTTGGAGCAGGTACTATTTTAAGGCCTTAAAGGATTTGTGGCAATCTGTAACAACCACTTTGTTACTTCACATCCAAGAAATTTTTTTGTATATATTCTTAGTTTATGCTTCTCGATTTAAATACCCATATATTTAAATCCAACATAAAATTTAATGCAATCCATTTCCTATAATTGTCATGAACCATGTGCAACTGCATGAGAGAGTACTGAACCTATTCATCCTCCCTCATCACTCGGAATGAGCTGATACATCAAATGTATCCTTGGGTTCTCCTTTATCAAAATATGATAAATATATAAGTGAAGAATTCTAAGTGTCTACCTGGGTTCCACATATGAAATCCATAAGAATATCACATATTAGTCCTATCTAATTGTCTACCTGGGTTCCACCTATGAAATCCACAAAAATCTCACAACTTAGATCATAGTGAAATCTCAACAGTGTAATCAACAACTTACACCACTTTGTGCAAGTTTTTCTTAGTCATGTTTACCATTCTCAATTTCCATGACAGAACACTCATCATTATGAAATTTTCCTTTCACCTTAATCACTTGTTCAGTTATATGGATTTAACAGTCAATAATGTTGTAAACAGCTACAAGTCTTGTACAAGGTATAAGTCCAGATTAACCTCCTTGAATTTGTTCTAGTTTCCATGTCTTCATCACTTAGTGAAGCATATATAAGTTACTATCCCATAGTATCACAATAGTCAAATATAGTTTTGATAATACTTATTTCTACCTATATGTTTCATATATAAGGTAGATCACTCTTTAGATATAACTTTCCCATCTTACCATTATTAGTGATACAAATTCAACAAAATAAAATAATGCCTCACATGATCAAGGAGAAATAACCATTAAATGTTTTTCTTACTCAGATAAGCAATCATGCAAGCCACATAACTACTTCTTCATTAGGGACGTATGAAGTCATTCCCGTTATCCTCCTTTTAATAAAACTTTTGCTATTCATTAGAATCATGTTATTCAATTTTACTTCGACATTTATATTACCCAACTCTAAGTTATCTATAAATGAGTCTTGTTCATTTTAATTTCCTTGTTTCATTAGTAATCCCAATTCTCTTGAGGTCTTATATAACAATGCCGAAACTTGACTTAGGTTTTTTTCATGATTACTGTCATCTTTGTAGTATATTAATTATTTTTTTAGATCTTTATGCCAATGTCCTTAGAGCATCCAAAAATACATTCTATGCATTCCAAATATCATATCATCGTTATCCTTTATATGAATACAACATCATATATTTACCATGGTTAATTTCAACTCCCTAATTTTAGGAGCATATATACCAAAACTATATCCATGGATCTCATAATAAGTACTCACAGTGAGCACAATCTGTATGCTCCTAACAATTATTTCATTATTTGCATTATGCATCATACACAAGGTTTCATATAAGTTTTGTGTTATGGAGTTTAGTCTCCCATAAATTTCTTCACTAACTTCATCCCATACCTTATGGGTCCATTTAGTATTTAAGTTTATCCTGATTGATAATGAATTTTCTTCATTACACCTTACTAGTATGAGTAAACTTAATCATTAACGATCATCACATCATATTTGGAATGATGGTACTATGATAGATCTTATACTTCATTTCTTCCATTTTATGGAATGACAGTTTTTACTTAAGTGTCAAAGAAAATCCGTGTTCTATTCTTATTTATTATTTCATATTATAGTATTATGTTGAGCTTCCCATCATGTTACGAGAGTTGGATTAGTTTTATTTAGTAATAAAACTTAATTTCCATTAAATTTTTAAGTTTTTCCCAAAAGGAACATCAATTTAGTATTTAAAGACTTAAGCCTTATATGTTGAACTTTATCTTATCATCCAGAAGTTTCATCATCATATTTTACCTCTAGTATAGTTACTGAATCTTTACTAGAAGAAACACCCATACATGTGTATACATATGCATATACATCAAGATTCATACCTAGATGATTTCTCATCTACCAAGCATTAGACCTTTAAGTTGACTTGCAAGAAACCACAGCCTCTTTCCATAAATACTTTTATTTTCCCATAAGTTAATCGGATTAGATTAAAAATAATACTTCAACACTAATCCATAATGTTTTCCATTAACTTATCAATTATATTACTGATTTTTAACTTCCCATTTCAATCATTGAAATTACTAGCTTTATATAGTCCATAAGGTAGTTAATATATTTTCGAATCAAAGATTTATAACATCCCTCCAATACGATCATCCAATGAATCAATTTTCGTAAATTATCTCAAGCATATAGCCATATATATACCGATATTACTACAACTTAGTATAAGTTGTTACAGAAATTGCAGAGAGGGATCAACAGCCTTTCAATAATAGAAAACAAGTATTTATAGAATGGAATATGGAATATTTACCAAGTCCCCAAGTATCATAAATGTACTTAGTATATTTTCACAAAAACATCATTATTCAAAACCAACAAATAACTTCTTTACATAAATAAGAATATCTCAATTCATTAATTAAATGCAACTTTATCCTTTTCAAAGAAGCATATGATTCTATTAGATAACCAAGGTGTTTCTTTACTTTACACCTGCTATCTTCGCTCACTTTCCTATAATGGTTAGGCAAGGTCAGTTCGACTGAAATGAGCAAGAAAATTCCTTTATCCCATTTATTAATTTATGTCATTAAATGTTAGAATGAATATATACAACAATAATAATCTCATTCTTACTATTTAATCATGTAATGCAACAACATTAAACTCTAATAAATTGATTTTCACTTATTAGTGCAGCTCCTTTTACCTTCTTAAGTATTCCTCAGTGATAGATTCTTATTAGCACTTCACATAATTAAGTTAAGCAAAATCCAGATATATATATATATATATATATATATATATAATACCATATGTATTAATCCAATAGTGACCATCTACTAATAAATACCACTTATTAATATAAATACAACCAAATTCCACATAAATTAAATGGAAGTATTTAACTCTTATAAATCACAGTAAGTATCTATATCATCTCATTCATAACTAACTAAATTGTTGTTTCTCAAGAAATTCAAACAAGTATTAACCTTGGACACACACAAGGTAATCCATGCTACGCAAATGAAACCAACCATTTTTAGCGATACTAAAGTATCCATCAAATAAATCATGTCTAAATGATGCATTCATATTTCTTTAGTTCCATGATGTTTATATGTCACAACTTCCTAAAATAACATATCCTGAGTTATCCATTAATATCCTAAGAAGTAATGAGACTTATACATCTCAAAGTTATATGTCGTAATAACTTATAGGAACTAAATATAAACCTCATTTCTCAACTGAACAGTCTTGTGTATTCTTTATTACAATACATCTTCTCGAATTATATCTTACTATATTTTTCTGAAATAAGAATCCAAAAACACATGGTAATATTGACTTCGTTTCACAACTATATAGAATTGTGTATTCCTTAATAACAACACTACACCTCCATTATATCCTACTACATTCCGTTGTAGTAAGAATTTTAAAAACATAGCCACTGCCAAGGCTTGATCGAACTTATGTCTAGAAGTCTAAACTTCCCGAGTTTGTCATAGTGACTAGTATGTACTACTCCTCTATGATGGGAAAGTATTACACATAATTTTATCATTCAACGAAGATTAATTTAGTTACATAAGATCCACATAATAAAAATAAAATAATCTTCATTAAAAATTGATTTAAAGAAATGGAAACAAAACTAAGTTTCAGTTCCACAGTTGCACCTTACAACTAGATCAACAATAACTTATAAAATATATCCAGGGTGACAACCAACCAAGACCTCTTGGTTTCAAATAAGGCTTTTCAGTCTTTCTTATAAACATGATACAATCGATCATTTTTCCAATCCTTATCCATCAAGGCCCAATCTCTAATCACAATTTTTCCCCAGTATAAATCTAGTAACAGATATATATATATATATATAAAAACCTAATATCTGAACCGAAGTAGCTTCCTGAATGAGGAAGGAAATATTTTCCATACCCAGTCATAAGATGAGTTAGGTTCAAAACTTCACGACTTAAGAAAAACAAACTAGTTTTGACAACAACTTAAGAAATTAAGATGATGATGGCATCCCTTTAGATCTGAGTGAGCCTAAGGCTTGTTACTATTAGCATCTTATCATAATGAACAAACTCCACTCCCCTTATTCCTCAGTGAAAGAATGTTCCTATTGAACTTATAGTCTTCACAAGACTGAATGGCAAATAGAAAACCCATGTTTTACCACTTACCATTTTATTTCAATTCAAGTCCAGAAAAACTAGTAGTAAACCCAAGACAATGTTCAAAAACTCCAAAAGAGTTCTAGGGATTAACACAACAACCTAGGATAACACAAAGTGTTATCTATAAACAAGGATTTATTCCTAATCTAGAAAAGTAGGAAAGTTTGACACCCAGGTTTGATTTACAAAGATGATAGAGACAACCCATTCATATACCTATTAAAAATAAGTAGTCCAATTAAATAAAACCAGTGAACCTAAGCCATAACAGAAGATTTTCTCTCTCTATCTTCCAAATCAATAGAAGATAACTTAGTCTATTAAATATCTTATACCTAAGATAGAAACACCAACAGGAAACCACAAACTCAACCTTGGTGCATACCCAAAAATGCCTCTATTTTTCCATATTTGGTATGCACATACTAGAAGTGAAAGAGAATAAACACCAGTATCAAGAATCAGTTCTTACCAGGTCCATACATCAGGATTCCAGTCACATCAAAGAAAACCTATGCACTCAAATTTGATTTTGCATAATATTAGAATATTTACACAGAAACCCATTATTATCTAGGTAAGAAACCTCAACAAAATGTAACAAAGTTTCTCCTTTAAATTCATAATAGGTAATTATGATTTGATAAAATTAAATGATAAAAGTATTAGATACCCAGGTTCTATAATCATACAATTTACCATTTCATTTTGTAGAAAAATAGAGTATAATAGCAACAACCTCCAACCATCACGTACCCACTATTTCTTAGCACAAAAAAAACTTCAAATATGTATTATCTCTAACATCTAATGAATTAAAAAGATAAAGGGGATAAGGAATGTCTCTTTCCTACGAATTCAATTCCTAAATCCTTTGAGATCTATCTCCAGCAAGTGTTACAACAACAAAGAGTCTAAGGACTCCAATCTATCCACTTCGAACCAGCAAAACAAATCAACCCTTCTTCAAGGCCATATAAGTGAACTTCCTCTTCTAAAAATAGCTACAGGAAATCATAGCTTGATCACCATGCATAGCTACCAAAAGTGGAGCTTTTCCCCCAAATTTCAACAACAAAACAAAATGGAGTAGTTGCATGTGGTTCGCTTCCTTAGGAAGCTTTATAGATTTCTGTAATTTTTAAATACACAATTAATGGTGTTAACTACTGGAGTACCATACCATTAACTCATCCAACTACCACACCCTCCAAATTTCCTCCAAAATTGGTGGGCTTTCTATATTTTAAGTCCTCAATTACCTTTTCCGCGAAATTAACTAAATATCAATCACTTAATTGCTTTCAATAACTTAGGTCGAATAACCTTTGGAGAGAATGAATTATAATTTAGTATAAGACCAACATTATAAAACATGCATGGCCTTAAAAACATTTATTTAAATGGCCCATTGTTCCCAAAGTCCATGGATTACAATACATAATTTTAAATATGTTGGCAAGTCTCTTAAGGTATATGACCTCCTTTAAGTTATCAAGATCTATACATAGCGGATTTGGTTATACCATTTTATGGTCATTAAATTTTTGTTCAAAAAACTTTGGGACCATAAAAGGATTTCCTTAAAATCACATAATCAATTTTCCATAATTCAAAGGTCCCAAAATTAACATCTCGACCCAAAATTTACAAGCCCAAGTCAATTAGTCTCCAAAGTGATTAATCATTAACATGGGTTGAGTGAGTCTCTCCACTCAACTCTAATGTTTAAAACACATTACCCTAAGGCTGTCACAATGATACATTATCTCACAAATATGTATAATAGTTTTAGAAATATATAGACTAGGCCTAATGTGATATCATGGCCCAAGATTAATTTCTACTAATGTATATCACGAAGTAGAGAATTTTGACCCATAAGTCGTTCACAATACTTCGTGAGACTTATTGACTTAGTGCTTACAAGCTTAAGCCAGTAACAATAATATTGTTTTAAGGAATTAATTATCAACAAAACCCTTAGTTAGATAATCACAAGATCAACATCAGTCCTTAATAACCATATCAATTCCTTTATCTTGTTTTCTCAACCTTTATTGAAAACACTTGTTTCTCTTCCTCTTGATGTCAAGATTGGTCGAAGATGAAAATATTGTTAAATTATTGACTATACTTGCAAGGTATTACACATTCATCATCCCATTTGAAGGAGACGTATTTTTGAGGAGATGGTGAAAGGGGTGGAAGTGGTCAGAAAGTTACCAAAAAAAAATGACGGATAGACTGTAACTTGCCTTGCAAACTACATAGTTGGAGAAGGTTACTAGGTGGAGGCATTTTGATAATAGCCTTGATTTTAGTGGGATAGAATTTTATGCCATGCAAAGAAATGATAAACACAAGGATTTTTCCTAAGAGGAAAATGAAGACACACTTCTTAGGTTGAAGGCAAACACAATACTTGATGAGACAGTAAAAAATGACCTTAAGGACTGCAAGATGTTCAGCTTGATGTTTGGATTTGGCAAGAAGGTCATCTACATAATCTTCCAATATGTGATGCATGATGTCATGAAAGATATAAGTCATAGTCCACTGATATGTAGCACCAGCTTTTTTAAGGCCAAAGGGTATGACTCAATTGTAGAAGGTACCCCAGGGAGTGATGAAGGAATTTTTGTGTTGATCTTTTAGGGCGAGTAATATTTGGTTATAACCCAAGAATCCATCCATGAGTGATAACATCTCATGGCCAGTGGTGAGATCAACTAGTTGGTCTATACTAGGTAGAGGGAAGTCATCTTTAGGGAAGGATAAATAAAGGTCATGGACATCCATGCATATTTAAAGTCCTCCTATCACTTTTGTGACAGGAATGATGTTAGAGATCCATTGGGGATAACCAATGGGTGGGATGAAGGAAACTAAGAGAAGGTGTTGAAGTTATTCTTTGACAAGAAGGGAAATGCGAGGATATATTTTTCGTGGCTTCTGTTTTACAGGTTTGACTTCATGAACAATTATGATATTGTGGACCACAATGTTTGGGTCAATACCGGGCATATCAATGTAGGACCAAGTAAAAGCATTACTATGATCTCAGAGTTAAGGTAAAAGCTTCCTATTTGGCAGCATCTAAATATTGGCCTATCTTTAGAATGTGTAGATCGTCATGAGTTTTAATATTGATTTTGATGGTCAATTCATTTAACATAGTTTGCGTCTCAGAAGGCAATGACCGGTGAATATAAGAATCTTCTGCACCAAGGTAGATGAGAATAGAATCATCATCCTGACATTGAGAGACATTAATAGAAGGTGTATCGTCATCGATCATGTTAGGATAGATGAAGGGAAGTGAAGAGGAACCCTCGCCATCATGTTGATAAGTCAAAAGTCCCAGGGAAATGGTTTTTACAAAAAAGAAAAGTTAGGAGGAATGGATTTTGAATCCATAGACTCCGTGGGTAAAGGTGGGGAAGTTAGTAGATGGGATGAAGAAGGTTTTTCATCCTCAATGAGTTTAACATGGGATTTCTTGAAAGATGGTTTGGAAAATACAATACCACTGCGGTCGCTGTGTTTACGTGTGATACATAGGATGATAGTATGGCGGCCTTGTTTACAGAACTCAAAGCCAAATCCTTTCCATGCACATCAGTGGAGGAAAGTGTGAGTGAAGTAGAGGTTAGTGATGGATTGAAGGTCAGAATAAAATGGTCACATTTGGGAAGGTTTCTTGGGTGAGTATGTAGAAGTATCAAGTCCCCCATAGGTTAAGTTTATATGAAGGTGAGGAGGACCATAAGAGAAAAATTCACCTACGCGGTGATCATAGCAAAAATGTTGGCGAAGGTTACCATACTCTTGAGGAGTAAGGAATGTGTTGATGTTGTACAAGCGAAACTCCCCTAGAGTGAGACGTTGAAAAATACCTACTAAGGGATCGGTAGTTGGTATATGGGTGGTGGGAATAGATGAATCACTAGGTGATTGGGAGGAAGAAGCATTGGTTAGTTGAGAAGTAGAAGGATTAGTGGATGGGTCAACTATAGAATCTATGTCGGAAGTGGGAATGGAGGAGGTAGTTGTTAAAAAGGTAGCAGTAGCATCAGTGGATGGGGTTATGGCTGAAGAAGAAGTGGCGACAGTGGTAGATGCCTTAACTGGTATAAGGACATCATTAGGTTAGTATAACATATTAATGGTTTGAATGGCGAAGGGTCAGTGGGGATGGTATAATTATATCCTTCATGTAAGGTTGAAGGAACACAACCCATGATGTGGATCCAAGGTCGGCCAAGAAAAAATTTGTACTGAAACTCCCCTTTAAGACATAGAATAGTTATAGAATGGTATGGGAGCCCACACGAATGTGGAGGATGATGATGCCGAGAGTGGAAGTGATAGCATCATTGAATGAACACAACATAATTGGGTTATTTTACATGTAATTTTAAGGGATGTGCATTTGATTGTATGCGTGGGAGGAGATGATGTTGATGTTGGTACAGCCATCGATCATAATGCATCGAACGTACATATTATCAATACAAAAGGAGATAAAAAGGGCGGGATCAAGATCATCTGATTGGAGAGGTATAATCTCATCATTAGAGGAACTAAGGGCGGCTACTTGATGAGTGGTAGGGGGTGTACATGAAGGTGATGAATTGGTGAGAGAGGCCACGTGGTGAGGGGTAATAATGGAGGCCATAGGTGTAGGGTCATTGGGTAAAACCTCGATGGATTGCAAAACCTCCATGAGGTCCTATCGATAATATTTAGAGGATTAGATGAGATCGTACAAAGAAATTTTCAAGGGGGATTGGTGTAATTCTTTTATCATTATACGATGGGCAACCCCATCATAAATGGGGTATGTGGGTCCCCTAATGGTGATTTTTTTTGCGGGAGTAGATGGTATGTTGGGTATTGGATTAGTGGATGGGCTAGTTACTTTCTCTTTTGCTTTGTCTTTTTGGGCATGAGTAGCAACTTGGATCATGTTAATCTGAGGAAGAGAGGTGGATGGAGATATGTCATGAGTAGTATAATGGCATGATGGACAAAAACCTAATGTGGGGTTAGAACCTTGTGAAATGAGTGGAGCACACTAGCATTTTGGTGGGGTTTTGGTGAGCTCTCTTATGTGGACAATGTTGATCTTGAATTTTGGAGGTGGATAAAAGGGCTGTGGAGGTGGTGATGCAGGTTGCTAAATAAGTAGTGGGTGATGATGTGTGGTGATAGGGGAGGTGGAAATAGGTCCTCATCTAGAAGATCAGTATCATCAAATTTTTGTTTAGGAGGAAAAATTTGGAGAAGAATGGTTATTAGAGCCTTATAATTTTCTACATCATGTCCTGGCACACAATGGTAGGCATGAATTTTAGTATCATCAAACCCTTTTGGTTTGGGCTTGAGTGGGTCATAAGGTCTAAGGGGGGTAATGTGATGATAATGGTCTCTAAAAGGATGGTTAGAATTTTGGTGTAAGACCCTACCAATGGATCGCAATGTGAGGTTAGTGTGGTTCTGGATTGAAGTGTAGGTGACTGTGATGTGTGAGGTACTAAAGGAGGTGGAATTGTATATGGGATAGGTTTGACCACCAATTTGGTAGGTGGTATTGTTTTAGGCTTGGGTTCTACCTTCCTGGGTAAGGGTGTGGTAGATGAACTAGTAATGGAAGGAGTTGTAGGCTTGACTACCTCTTTGGAGGGTAGTGGGTTTTTCAATTTTGGTTGTACCTTCTTGGGTAAACATGAAGGAGGAGTACGTGATGCAAAAGGGAAAGAAAATGGTGGAAGAGGAAGAGTTAGACATGGTGATAATGGAGGTTTGGTAAAGTTTGTGGGTAGAGGAAAGGTGGAAGTTACAGGTTCAAGAGAAGGAACTCTCATAGGTACTGATGTTGTTACTGTAAGTGGTGGGGGTATCAGTGGTAAGAAATATGTGGATAATGGCAAAGGTGTACATTGTGATAGTAGATTTGGTGTAATAAATGATTCTGATGAAGAGGTGGGCTGGTGCACTTTTAATTTTTCTTGGATAGGTGGTTGTTTTGCCAAGGTCGATGGGTGAGGCCCTAAAATAGATGGAAGGGGTGAAGGTGACAAAGGCGTAGTGGGTGAAACTGGTGTATGTGGCCTAGAAGGTTAGGTCTTCCTTTTAGGGTGAGGAATGGTTTTTGTGTGAGTTTGGGAAGATGTGGCTAAATATAGTTTGATGGAAAGATGAACTAGACTTGATTTTTGCATGACACCCAATGTGTTAATGGGTCTAGACATGGGGGGAGGTGTAGGTTCAGGTAGGTTCTTAGGCATAGGAATAGGTTTGGATGTAGGTGAGGGTGATGAAGAAGAGGCAACTTCAATAGGCATGGTCATGGTTGATTGGGTTGCTTGAAACACCTTTGGATAAATTATGGCAGTGTCTACTGGCGACCTTTGCATTTGGGTTGAAAAGGGGAGTTGGAGGAATCCCCAAAGCATGTAATTATCAACATAATCAAATCAGCTGATCAAGCATGAAAATGGAACTGTTGTAAGAGAAGATGACATTGGCTTAGTAGCAAACCCTGTAAAATATTTATGTGAGATATGGAACTGGTTGGCTTCAAACATTATAGGTAAAAGAGTCGAGAATAGATCAACGGGATCTTGGAATGTTAATGGGTAATTATCCCCAACATGTAGTGGCACTTTTAAACGATCCCCTATGGGTAGGGGGATGGCAGGTGGGATGACGTAGGTCCCTCTTTTGGTGGAGAGGAAGGTGAGCATGACGCCCCCATGGGTAGGAGAGTTAACACCATAGATTGTTCATTAGGTGATGAGGTGGGTGGTAAAACGGTATCAGAAGGTATTGTGGTCTCTTCTGTGGGTGATAGTGAAGATAAAGGGGACTCCTCTATGGGTGAAGGAGTAGATGAAATAGACTCCTCTCTAGGTAAAGGAGCTCAGGCTAGAATCTCCATGATATAAGTGATAGAAGGAAATTGTGGAAGGGATGGTATAGTGCCAAACACAACATGGACCTCACGGACATTGTTATCATTGGTTGAAGGTTCACCATTTTGATTAGATGATGGTGTATGGTTAGGGAACGACTTGTTAAAGATATGCAAGTTTTTATTTTCCGGTGTGTTCAAGTTGTCCAAGATGAGATCTCCATTATCTAACATTTCCTAGACAATGTTTTTGAAGGTTATGCAATTACCATCACTATGGCCTTTGATGCGATGATAGTTATAATAATCATGTTCCTTATATCATGCAGGCATAGGAAGAGAGGGGTCCAAACCAGTATGTGGTTTTATAGGTGGAAGTTCAATGGCTCCAGCCTTAAGAATATTTTCTAATACTGAAGAATAGGGCTCTCCAATTGGATTGTACTTTCATTACTCACATCTGAACTAAAAAATTTTGAATGGGAGAAATATTAGAGGAAGGTTTTGCTTGGTTATATGGGTGAGATGGGCCAGCTTTGACAACTACCACATTTGCTGATCCTTTGATTTTTGAATAATTATTTTGGACATTTGAAGACGAAGAGGTATCATTTGATTTGAACGTGGCATTTTTGTTCTGTAATTCAATTTTATTCTCTTCAATGGAACAAATTTCTAGTTTTTCGCACCATGGTATATGCTTCATTAAAGGTACAGAAGGTTTATACTTGCATTGTTGGTGAGATGTGCCTGACATAGGATCTAGTGAACAACTTTATAAGCTTGGTTTGACGTAATTGGAACGTTAGATGGTTGATGAGGCTTTGCCAAAGAGAGAAAAAATCAGTGATGTACTCGTCATTGTATTTTTGAGTTGAGTACAAGTCAGTCATAGTGACCTTCTTGATGATATTGATTGAAAAATGGTCTAGGAAGTCTTGAGCCACTTAATTAAATGAGAAAATGGAATGTCGACGCAAACCACTATACCATTCTAATGAGGGTCCCATTAAGAACATGGGGAATGTTTTTAGGAGTAAAGTATCATCATGGGCGATTAGATAACACCTATGTTTAAAAGATTGGAAATATTATGGGTCTTGTTTACTATTGAACTGATTAAATTTGGGAATTTCCCAATGCACGGGGTATGGATGAATGGAAATCGATGGATGGATGGTCTCATTACATATTTCATCATAGATTAAGGATTTGCGAGAGCCAAATACTGATGCTTCTAATGTTTACATATTTTCCATCATCATCTTAATAAGGTTGTTGGTGGGTTGTGATGATTGGGCACCCCTTGCAGTATAAGGAGGTTGATGATGGATGTATGATGTGGATGACATCCCAATATATGGTTGTGTTGAGTATGAGAACTTTGAAGCGGGAATAGATGTAGGTGGAAGGTATCCCGAATAGGTGATAAACAAGATTAGGGGTTGTTGGTGACATGTATAAGTAGGTGGGGTAGTCGTAACAACTCTTGTGGTAATTGGGGTAGAGACTGCAGGATGGAAAGGATAAGGTTTTGGAATGGGGTATGGGTTTCTGACATCATGGGTGGTTGGGATGCAACTAGTAAATATGAGGTAAAGGGTGCAGATGGGGCTATGCTCAAGGTAGCTAACAAAGGAATAGTTGATACCACAGGTGGGAAAAATGTCATAGGTGCAGCAGTTATAGAGGATGTGGGGTCTAGTTGAGACACCACAGGTGATACGGTGGATGAAGGTAATATTGAGCTAGTGGTAGCTGACATGGAAGTGGGAGTGAGGGTAGTAGGGATAGACACAGGTATGTCATATACCAACTGTCCTGAGGAGTCCCGGGTAGATGAGTGGGCGAGATAATATTGTAGGGCAACGGGATTTTGGTCAAGGATTCTTTTGAACTCCTCGTCGATGGTACTAATGGTGATGGGTTGAGTTAGATCCATAGGTAATAGGATTGAAGGTGGTGATGGTCTAGGTGGGAGCGGTTGAAGGCTAGCGTGAAACACAAGGGCATTGGCTTGGCTACAAGTCAAAACCATGTGAATTAGTGTAGACCTGGTAAACTGTTCTATGTAAATGACACAAAAAATTAGCAAAATGGAGGAGAATAGATTCTAGGAGGTGAAACTAGTCTGTGTTTTAATTAAAAATTATAACAAAGGAAACGATAGTGGTTAGGGTAACCGATACCATTACTATGGGAAATCAACAGTTTTGTAAATGAGGTAAAACTGATGAAAATGAAATAAAGAAGTTGTATTTGACTATGATTTTAAAATTATAGGGGTATAATGATGTCCTGAGAAATTCAAAAATAACAGAAGGTGTGATGAATGTTGTTTTTGGTAGAATGACCAAAAAGAGCTCGAAATTGACAATGGTTAGATAAACTGATGATGGTCAGATGTAAATTGATGACCGTCGTTGGACCAACGCCGGTCACTGTGAAATTTGAAAAAGTGAAGAAAAATTGCTTTTTGTGAATTAAGTCAAATGAATTATCAACCCAGAAAACTGAGTATGATAGTAGTGGATCTTGACACACTCACAAACAGTCAAAATACACCAACTATGATGGAGGAGTGGGAAAGGAAGAATAAAATTAAGAATGTAACCTCATAGCTCAAAACATAACTCAAGAAAAATCTACAAAAAACACGCAATCCTATAAGTGAATTTTATGTTTGAGATTATGTTATTTAAGACTGACTTGTGAATCAGAACAAATTTTTTTGGTTGGGAAGGTGTCCTATGAAGAGGTAATATCTAAGGGTGGTTTCAAGTTATGTTTTGGTGGGGGCGGTCCTTTATCTAAGATAATGACTAGATAGAGAAACTAGTTGGTCGCCCACTATCAATCCTCTAATCATGTGATCGTTGACATCTTCTTCCAGGTAAGGTGTTGTTTAAGAAGATGTGTGAATTTATATTTGTGTAGTTTGGAAAAGAGAGAGAGAAGAGAAAGCTATCTACAATTCAATTATGTCAACCATCAACTAGGCATGAATTCTAACATATAATTTTCCCTCAGTTTTAATGTGAGCTAAAAATGCAAGCATAGAATTATGAAATGCAAGTATTTTAGAACCCGAATCAAAATGTGATATTCGATGTAAACATAGAGTGAATAGGAAAGAGAATGAATTTCACTAATACAGATGCAAGAAGAAAAAGAATGATTCTTTTTAGTCCTGAAATACAAATGTCACTTAGACAAATATAAGAAAGAGAATATTCCCAAGGAGAAAATTTAATGTTAACTTCCCTTTGAAAAGAAACAAACATACAACAGTTCCCTAAGAATGAATGAATGCAAGGAACCATGGATGGGTCCCACTGGGTGTGCCAAAATGTTTCACTGGATTTTTAGAAAATTAATGAAATAGATAAGGGGTAATAGGCCAAGGAGGAATACCTGTTATAATGTCGGTTGAAGGTTGTGTGTGCATTCTGATTTCTTGATCCAAGTTGACTGTAAGAACTCCCTTTTCTCTAGGAGGAATTACTTGAAATGTAAAGCAAGACCACAAAACATAGTTAATAGCAAAAGGTTAGTGGATTGCCTAGCACGAGCTAGATCCAGTAAGTATGACACTTCCTCAATTGTTGTCAATCCACTAATAAATGTATTTATGTGTGTGTGTGTGTGTATATATCAATATAAAACAAATGAACATGCAGATAAACGAATCTAGTGCTAGTAGTCTGATTTAGGTATCTCATATTACTTATCAACTTTGATCCACTTAAATGCTTTGATATTAAACTGTCAAAGGCCATAGATCAAGTAACAGGCTGGGCAGGTGGTCTGTAAGTCACAGACAGGGTCTAGGTAAGGCTTGCTACAATTTGGGGCTGATTTGGGTGATTGGGGTGTGTTTTTGTGCAAATGTGCAACAGAAAAATTAGAAGTTTCCAAGCATGACAACTATACCCATGTGCTGAAAGTTTCATGTTTTATCATTCTTAGGCACCCCAGGTCAAATTCTTCAGTCTCCTCAACCCCTATTTGATGTCAAATTTGTCCCCTAGGTAATTTAGTAAAGTCTATTCATTCCCCCTAGGTGATTTTAGGGAGTTCTAAAAAGATGCTATCTTCTGGCAATATTGGGAAGGGCTATCACTGGCCTTCCCATGACTAGATCAACCCCCCTGGAGAGGAAGGTAAGGGAAAAATTCAACATGGAGGTGAATGGAAGACCTTAGAACATCAGGGAAATTATTTTGGAATTTTTGGGGAAGTTTTGAAATACTTGGAGGAGTTTAAGTAAAAAAAAGGGTTCACAAGCCTAGGCAGTACACATGCCTAAAATAGTTGTCGGACTTCAGAAGAATATTTTGGGAGCTCCGAATGGATTAAGAAGTAAAAAAAAAACATCTCTAGAAAGAGGATTCCAAGACATACATGATGTGATATCATATTTTTCACAACACCTTGGTGCACATGATTTGCAGGTAGGTTTTCTCATGTACAACTAGAGTATCAAATCACAAATCCACTATTCCAAGGATCAGATAGTTGAATAAAGACATGCGAACCCCACCATTAGATTTAAAATGAAATTTCATGTCATAATCGTATAAAATTTCACCAATAAATTCCATCAGGAGCTCAATTTATCATCATTCCAAGTTACCCTCTCAAAGGAAGTCCAGGAGCCTGGTGGGATTTCATGTCCCTGACGTCCCTAAGGTTAGGTACACTAACCTTGGAAAAATTCTCCCAGCCACCATGTGACCTTAGGGACCCTCATATGACCTTCATATTTGATAGTTCAGCCCTCATGTGCAATTTTAGAGCTCAAATACCCTACCGTCGGATCAAGGACACATGTCAGCTCCAGGATTGCCATGAAAACTGATGTCCCTCGCAGGTCAAGGACATCAGAGATTGAAAAATGAACTCATCCCTCTAGGAGAGAGTTTTGGTCACCCATGTGAGCCACTTCCAGCCCCTCAGTGCTTTAAAGCTGATTTTTGATGACTCGTCCCCTGCCGTCGGATCAAGGACACGTGTCACCTCTAGGATTTCCATGAAAATTGATGTCCCTCATGTCCCTTTGAGGTGAGGGACATCAGGGAAAATAAAATTCACCTAGGCCTCTCCCCCCATGTTTTTAAAAATTCAAAATTTTGACTTGCTTCCCTACTTTTAACTGCTTCCACTCATGTGCACAATCATACATACATTCTTCCTCTGCAACTTTCTTCCATCACTCTACCATTGAAAAAAAATCATACCAGATCAACCAAGGAACTGAAATAATTTTCCCATGGTGATACAAAGGTCTCAGAAGGAATTCTCATCAAGCAAAGAAGGAGAAACAAAGAAGAGAACAGTAAAATCTCCATCCCCAAAAATTGGAAATCTGAACAAATCTTGCAAACCAATGCACAAATCAACAAACCATTTATTGTTGTTTTTTCCTTTTTCCAAGACCATAAAAAAAATACCCTCAAAATATCTTCTTGTGTGACAGAGCATCCATAATAAATAAATCTCCTTTCCGGCTCAACGAAGAAATAAGTGTGATTTCTCGTCAAATCGTTTGGCGAAATGAAGTAGAATTATACGTGAAGCATCAAAAGAAAAAGCCCACATAAAAAATATAATTTTTTAACAAATGGGGGATAAAACCAGACCTACAATTTTGAGGTCCATTAATGGTTACCACGTCAAGAAGCACTATCGGGTCTGAAATTGAAAAGTTTAAAATCTCCTGGACTATTAATCGGGCGGGTCTAAAATTTCAAAGGGGAAATATTGAGAAAAAACCAATATCAAAAAACTTCGTTCCACATCAATCCGACATCCAAAATCCCACTTTCTAAAAATAGCAGGTCTCCTGCGTAGAGTACTTTTATTTTGGTAAATTCAACAACAGAAGAACTCGCGAAGAAGACGGAGACAGTGGAGGTGCACTGCAACAGAGAACTCACCAGAACAGGTATTTTTGGCACTTACTAAAAATAGTAAGTGGTCCCATGGGAACCTACTAAATATAGAAATTTGATCTTGAAGGAGGGAGGAACTCAAGGAGAGAGGGAAATCAACATCGCAACATCCAATTGAGATTCAGGGAAGTCACTTTTTCATACTTACTTAAAATAGTAAGTTGTCATTATAAGGAAATCATGAAGAAAAAGTGGACAAGACAGAAGCTGGCACATCCCTTCACCTGTAAGTACAAGATAGAAGATAGTGATGTCTTGTACATGGACCTAAATGACCTAAGAACTTGCATTACATCCAGAGACCAAAATAAGATCGAAGACCAGATATTAACAAGTGGCTTGTTTATTGTTGTAGGACATCATGTGTCTATCCAAAGTAATGAGTTGGTCCTAGCCTACTCTCACCACTATGAGCCTAAAACACGAACCATCCAAGCTGAAAAATGATACAGTGACGGCATTCATCAGCCCTAGAACCATCTCTCTTTCTCTGTAAATACTGACATCACCCAACATGGTCATCATCTCAAAGGATAGGGCCTTGCATGATTGGGAAATGATGGATGCATACGTGTAAGGGGTTGTGCTAGGGTTGTGGTTGAAAATGGGGAGAAAGCCCTCAATAATGCCTAAGAATCTTCCAAGGTGTGAGTTCCGAGAAGGATATTTAGATTTCATCACTCTTCTCAATAGAGTAATGGGCAAAGCAAGCATAAGATATTTCGAGGACTGGATGGGCCTTTTCATCCTAACATTGAAAAAAGGAAAGAAGAGAATTGACTGGGGACAGATCATTCGCAACAATCTCCATCTACAATTGCTCTAAGTACCCATGATGAAGAAGTTCCACATGAAATATTACTTTTTCTACCTCCTTGCTATCTCAAGCTCATTCAAGGGATTGGCTCTCATGCAAAACATTTCCGCAAAAGTACCTGCATTCGAGAAACTTCCACAGGTGGTGATGGAGGAAAGCCATAGGCATTTCACTCATGTGAACAATGTACATAATCCAAAACTTTGAAGGATACATATAAGCTAGGATGTCGTCACAAACGGCTTCCTTGATCAAGAAGTATGGCTCTTATTTCATACAATTCTCTACATTCTCCTACCTTCAAGTTGCTATCTTCGATCAAGCACCGCTAAGGCTGCCCAAGTACCTTAGTGACCAAATTGTATTGTTTGAGATTTACAGATAGATCATTCTGGTGAATAATAGGCTCAGAAGTAGGAAGAATTTGATTCTATTTCCTATCTCTCTCGAGATATTCACGTGCAAGAGCTCAAATGACACATCTCATCTAGAGGTTGCTTTCACTCATTTGACTCTACATTCCTACATGGCTAGGCTTAACTTTGACATCTGAGAAGATCCTGACTCTTTCCATGTCCCATAACTGCAACATGAACCACAAGTCAAGGATTACTGGGCCAATTGCACGGATAAATTTGAAGTACGTAAAAGGGATCATATGAGGATGAAAATCAGCGAAATGAAGAAATTCAATTTCTCTTGGTATGAAGATATTTTGCAAGATGATGGGACAAAGATGTATGATCCTAAGTATGCAGTAACCAAGATATCCCCTATACCTCCAATCAACTAGTATGTTCATGAATCAGGAGATATATTGGAGCAGAATGAGAAGCTTGTGAGGAGAACAAGAAATTAGTTTCAGAAAAAGAGAACCATGATCATTTAGCCATGAGGAGTTCCTCTAAGTTAGAAGAAATCCTCACATCAATCATCTTCAAAATTCATAGAGGTGACTTCCTATTCTAAACACTCCAGAGAAAGTTTGAAAAGGAAGGCTACAGAATTGGAAACTTCTCCCCACGAGAAGACACCAAAGAAACTCAGAGTATAAGAAGGCTTGTTTACATTACTACTAGAGAAATATTTAATGGTAGAAATATAAAAAGAACAACACCCCATGGTGAAGGCACAAGTGGATGAAGAACACATGGTTCAAGATTCAGTCTTTGAGCTCCCAAAGGAGGTTTCCCCTCTTGATGACACTCATTCCTCTCTCATTTAGGATTTTCCTCCTCCTTCAAAACATGGTACCATTGGTGCACCTATCATTGAACCCGAGTCTGATGAGGTGTTCCCTTGGATGCAGAAAAAAATTGTCCCTGACACACGTACTATATAAAAAGTGGTAGTCCATGATCTATCAGCGATTGTCTCATTGACCAAAGAAAAAATATCAAGGAAGCTCACACATACAACCTCACAGTTATATAGTGGGGAAATGGCTAATCAATACATCAAATTAGCTCGGTCCAAAGTAATCAAGCTAGTGGATGAGATGACACAAGCTGACTATGAAATGAGAACAATTCAACTGGGACTGGTAACTCATGAAGATTATTTTCACATGTATCAACAATCTTCCTCTCGCATGGTGGAAAGGAATAAGGAGTATAAGAAGAAGATTTATGAGCTTAAAGATCAGGTGTGAACTCTGACATTCTATGTGCAACATCTAGTTGAACCTAATGCCACAACAATTCCCACTGAGGAAGTTTTTCCCATTAGTAACTTCAATCCAAAATCCATCAGGAAGACATGTGAATTCACAATACAGGGGTGAGTGAATAATGAATGGATCAACTCAATTTCTGAAAAAGGGAATTATGTGCTCTAAGAATCATTCAAACTCTTCGCTTACATGTGTGCAATAGCAGATAGGACATGGACACTCAAGAATCACTTGGAGAAAGTTAGGGACTATTGGGAACCTTTGAGCCCACTAGTAGAAGAAATGAACAACACTCATCGCCATGACTTGATTGACAGGAAAACATTTGAAACCCCTTCAAAAGACTCGTCACATATGTGGGTGAGGGCCTTAGCAATCAGGTTTAAGGCAATAAATCGGGCCATCACAAAGTTGGGTGGAAAATAGGAACAAGCATACAAATTGTAGTATAGTGTAAATCAGAAAATTCAAAATCTTGGAGTGCCTGTAATGGGTGCATATTCAACTGTCAATGAGTTGATTGGTCTATTTGAAGAACGCATCAATAAATAGGCAGGTAATCCATCATCCTTCACTAAGGATACCCTCAACTTCCTCTCAGATATTTCGGCCTCCATTGCACTTATCGTAGAGAAAAACTCATCATGGTTCATGAAGTGCAAAGACATCAAAAATGTGGCTGATGGATGGATAGAAACCTTGAGCTGCATTCACATTCCTCATGCCAACAAAGTGGAGCCTGTAACTACTCATTTTAGCAAAGAGCTTGGGGGAACAAAGCCCTTCTCAGGAGTGAAAAGTGGAAGCTAGTAAGGCAGTGAGATAAAATCCATTGTAGCAGATCATGCTACCACATGATTCTTTTTATTCCTTCTTCTTCCTCTTCTTTCTCTCTCTCTTCTCTTCTCATACAACACTCTCTCTCTCTTCAATGTTATATTTTTGTGTTGAGGTTTGCACTTTTTAATATGAATTAAATGACTTTATAAATATAATGTAACTTTAATTCACCTTGCTATTATAAAAGGGACTTAAATATTTAAAGTGGAATATGAACAGTCTTAAGTCATATTAAGGTATTCAGAAAGTCACCGGGAAGATGAAGATTTACCTCCACTTCTATAAATTGTAACAAGCTCCTCATTTGAGCTTCTTCTGAATTTTGATTCTTAGATGTTGGAGCTATTTTTTATGAATTCATGAGAGAGATATCCTTGTGAAGAGAGCAAGAGATATCAAGTTTCTTCCATTTCTCCTACTAAAAAATGTCTTCTACTTCCCACACTATGTACAAATTTTGTTTGAGCTTCAATAAAGGAAGAAGGAATTTTAGCCTCTTTGATTGAGGAGTTTATTGGTACTTTGTGTTCATTAAGCTCTATTTATTCTTATTGCTATTTTCCATATTTGTTTTCTTCCGAAATACAAGTGCATATAATGAAACTTATGGGTAGTGTGTACAAGTCTCTAATTTTCTACTTACAACATTAGTTTCTCCTTTCTAAATATTCTCACTCCCCTTTCCCGCCTTCATAAAAAATTCCTCCCTTGCAGATACATGCAAGCATTTGCTGCAGGATCAGTGGAGCGCCCCTGTTGGATCCCCATCTGAAAGGCCACCAACATAAAACTCACATTTTACTCATGCATGCATGTATGGTAGATGCACAGGTTAAGTAGAGGGACTTAGAATCCTACAGCGTTGGTAAGATAACCACCAATTTGTCTCTGAAAATTTTTATCGCTAACAGGGTATTTGATGGTCTAAGGCTGTTTTCCAGACACAAAAACCGATGTCAGTTAGTTGTGACCGACAAAGGTTTATCTATGACCAATACTGGTTAGGGATAACCGATCTCAGTTTCTATGGGAATGGTAAAGTATAAGAAATAGGTGTCCAATTTCTCTCTATGTCTGCACAAATAGATGGGGAGGTCTATGGAGAGGCTTCAGGTAGGGTATCTAGTTTGGGCGATATTTTGTGAGGCCTTTGGGGTGTTAAGGTCAATTTATAAAAAATCTGGTAGGAAATATAGTAACCAACGTCGGTCTAGTGACCAATGCTAGTGAAAGGGAAACCGACGGTGGTTAAGGTAACAGGGGTCGGTAGGGGCAATGTGAAAGTTGATTAACATGTCGTTTTGGGATTCTTTGTGATTACACAGAGAATAAAGGAGAAATTGGTTGGTTTCGTGATAAGGTGATAAAAACTCAGAAGTGTGTAAAAGGTTAGGAATAAATATCTGGAAGGTGAAAGTGGTTGGATAAGGATATGGGCTAGAAAATGGAGATGGCGGAATACAGGGTATAACTAGTTCTAATAACCAAGGGACAAAGAACTTAATGAATAAGTACAGGAATGATACAAAATCAGATGCAATTACTTATTCCTATAAGATTGGTGAGTGAAGGAAGGTGATGGTTGATATGTGAACCTAGTGGTTAGTTCCATGGAAATGCTTCCCAGAGTGTCACCGTGAATGTCAATGCCTTTAGATCAGCCCCGATACTTGCTTGGACCTCTGGCTGGATATATTTTGTCATCTTGATGCTGAGAAAACTATGGTTCATGCTTGAATTTAGATATCTCTCTCCCAAAACTCGAAGTGACCAACCTAGGTAAAAGGTTCCCAAATTGTATATATGGTGACCGACAACGGTCAAGGTGAGCGGCGTTGGTTTTGGATTAACCAGTGTCAATTAAGGTGGGATATCCTAGGTTTACCAAAAATAACACATCTTGGTTATTTTTGGCGAGATTTTCTTGTTGGTCCTGATCTAAAGTGGTGTTTAATGGTTAGATAAGCGGGCATGTTGTTGGAGAAAGAAGAGGAATTTAATGTTAGGGTTAGACTAAGTCTCAAGTGGTTAGGATAAGTGGATACTGAGTCTTAGTTAATTAATAGGCTAAAAACAAGTTCATGGTGAGGTGTCTAGGTGATGTGTCTGGGTGATGTGGCTAGGTGAGGTGTAAATTAATTTAATTAAATTAATAAATTATGTGAGGATGGATATTAATTTAGTTGTAAGTAACTAAATTAATATTAATATGCGATAAAGGGGTCATGGTTAGGTTAACATGTTAGGCTAACTACTTGAAAGAGGACACAAGTGAGTGTGACCCAAATATGGTGTCTACAACCTTCACCTACAGATTCTATGGACCCATAATTCATTCCTCCTAACTTTTTTTTTCATGAACACCATTTCCCTGAGATCTCTTACTTATCAAAGTGATGACAAGGCTCTTTATTCTCTTCCCTTCTTGTATCCTAACATGATCAATGATGATACACCTTCTATTAACATCGTAAAATGTTAGGACGGTGAGTCTATTCTCACCTACCTTGGTGCGAAAGATTATTATATTCATCGGTCATTACTTTATGAGATGCAAACCATGTTGAATGAATAAACCATCGAAATCAATATTCACACTCAGGACTACCTGCACATTCTAAAATAGGCAAATCTTTAGATGTAGATGAACATGAAGCTTTACCTCTTTCCTTCAGGACCATAGAAACACTTTTTCCTGGTCCTAAGCTGATATGCCTAGTATTGACCCAAACATTGTGGTCCACAATATCGTAACCATTCCTGATGCCAAACCCATGAAACAAAATCTATGAAAAATGCATCCTCACATTTCCCTTCTTTTCAAAGAATAACTCCAATGCCTTCTTTCGACTTCCTTCATCCTACCCATTGATTATCCCCAATGGATCTCTAACATTGTTCCTGTCACAAAAGTGATAGGGGGACTCCACATTTACATGGATTTTTGTGACCTTAACTTATCCTTCCCCAAAGATGATTTTCCTCTACCTAGTATTGACCAACTAGTTGATCTCACCGTCATCCATGAGATGCTATCACTCATGGATGGTTTCTTAGGTTATAACAAAATATTACTCACCTAGAAGATCAACAAAAAACCACCTTCATCACTCCTTGGGGGGACCTTCTACTATCATGTCATGCCCTTTGTCCTTAAAAACATTAGTGCTACATATCAGCAGGCTATGACTTATATTCTTTCATGACATCATGCATAGTATAGTGGAAGATTACATTGACAATCTTCTTTCCAAATCTAAACATCAGGATGAACACCTTGTCATCCTTAAAGTTATCTTTGACTGTCTCATCAAATATTGTGTTCACCTTCAACCTAAGAAGTGTGTCTTCATTGTTCTCTCTAGAAAGATCCTTGGTTTTATTGTTTCTTTGTGTGGCATTGAAGTTGATCCCACTAAAATCAAGGATATTCTCAAAATTCCTCCACCTACTAACCTTCATCAACTTCATAGTTTGCAAGGCAAGTTGTAATCTATTTGTCACTTTATTTCTCAGCTTTCTGACCGATGCCATCCATTTCATCATCTCCTAAAAAAGGATGTCTCCTTCAAATGGGATGATGAATGCCACAAATCCTTTGATGCCTTAAAACAATACCTCCTTCCAACCACCTGTGCTCATTCCCCCTAAGGATGACCAACCATTTTACCTTTACATTTATCCTACTCATCATTCCTTGGGTGTCCATGTTCACTCATCGTGATGAACAACATAAGGAGAAAAGTGGTTTATTATATAAGTCATATGATTTTAGACTAAAAAACTAGATATACTCATGCCAAAAAACTCTACTTAGCCTTAGTTTTTGTCTCCACTAAACTTTTCCATTACCTACTCAACCAAAAAACCTTTGTTGTCACCAATACTAACCCCTTACATTACATGTATGCTAATCCCTACCAACATCAACTTGTTACACATTGGCTCATGCTTCTTACAGACCTAGATCTTGAATTCATCCATTAAAAACCTGTCAAAGGACAAACAATTTCTGACCAACTCACAGATGCACCTCTCTCCAGAAACCAATCTTCTAACTTTGATTTCCCTGATGAATCCATCACTACCCTCTCCCTGGATGATACCATTTACCAGATGACCTTATTCTTTGATGGTTCCAAATGTCAGCGTGGGGGTGGTGCCAGAGTTATCCTCATTCCTCTTGATGGTGAGCCTATGCCATTATCTTTCAAACTAGATTTTGATTGTACTAAAATATCACTTAATATGAAGCACTCATGTTAGGTCTTAAAACAACCATAGCCTTATACATTAAATCAATTACTATATTTAGCGACTCTCAACTAGTTGTGAACCAAGTTAATGGTATATACTAGTGTGGTAATGAGATACTTCAAAAGTATAAGCATCATGTTGACATAATTTTGACTACCTTTGACCATTATGAACTTCAAACCACCTCACGTTCCACTAATAGATTTGTAGATACCATGCCCTATCTACCTTCTCAAATCACTTCCTTCACCTTCTGACTCAAAAATATTTTGTCATAGTACAAAGGTTGCAATCACCTTCTTATCTAATTTGAGATGTCAACCTTGTAGGAAACATTGAAACTGACCCACGTGACCTTTGGTATAAGCAATTTTTGACTATCTTTCCTTTTCAATTTTGCCTCCAGATCTTACTCACAATGGACAATGATCCTTTCTCAAAAGTGTCTCTCGCTATGTAATCATGGGTGGTCTTCTCTATAAATGCATCTTTGACATTATCCTCTTACGATGCCTTATGAGTTCTGAAATTCCATACACCATCAAGGAAGTTCACAACGGGATTTGTGGGGGTTACTTCAGTGGCTTAACTATCGCTAAGAATATCCTTCGCCTTGGCTATTACTGGCCAACCCTAAACTGTAATTGTTGTGACTATGTCAAGTATTGTGTGAAGTGTCAGCAACATGCTAATATTCATCACACCCCTAGTCACACCTTATAGGTCGCATAAGACCTTTGGCCTTTCTCTCAATGGGGTTTGGATCTTATCGGAGAGATCAACCCTTATTCTTCCCAATGCGTCATCAATGGATTATTACCACTACCAAATATTACACTAAATGAGTAGAATCCATACCTCTTATTTATAAAAAATCTGATAAAATATGTGAATTCATCAATCATCACATCATTTGTCACTTTGGTGTTCCTCACCGCCTCATCACTGATAACGAAAAACAATTCAAAAACAAAACCCTACAGAAACTATGTGATGCCTTTGGCATTAAACTCATTTTTCTTCACCTTATTATCCTCAAACAAATGGCCAAGCTGAATCAAATAATAAAACCTTAAAAAAATTCTTATGAAATTGGTTGACGATACTAGTAAGAATTTTCATACGCACATTCCTTTTACCTTATGGGCTTATCACACTAGTATTCACACCTCAATTTCTGCCATACCTTTCTCTTTGGTCTATGGTACATACATTGTCTTTCCTCTTGAAGTCCAAATTCCATCTCTTCGTATCTCACTCAAAGATATGCTCAAAGATGATGATTTTCACCAGGACCATTTGGCACAACTTGAGTTATTAGACGAATGTTGTCTAAATGCTCTTGATCACCTCCAAATCTACCAAAAATGTATCAAATGGGCCTATGATAAACGTGTCCAAGAATGAACCTTTTAGGTCAGCTACCTCGTCTTGAAGAAAAATCAACATGTAACAAAAGTGGAGAAAAGTAAACGGGGAAAGTTTTCTCCTAATTGGCTTGGACCCTATATTATTACTCATGCCTATGGATTAGGTGTTTATCATTTGTCTTCACTTGAAGGTAAACCCAAACCTAAGCCCCTCAATGCCTTGCATCTTCGACCATTATATTATTGAATTAATGTCTGTGGATCATCTTCTGTCTATTAAACGATTGTCCCTTTAGAAACATTCACCTTCCACTTACCTATTTTAAGGATCAACGGCTAAACAAGAATTATGTGATTACCCATCACCTTTCAGCCTTATCTTCAATATGAGTACCACAGATCTACTCATGGCATGATTCTCATGGATACTTTTTATCCTTTTCAAGATGGAATCCCATGGTCATTCATCACTTAAAACCTCTCTTTCATAGCTACCCCTGTGTGTTATGGTTTTGTCTTCATAAAAGAATCCTATACTTCTCTATAGTCTTTTCCATGACCTAAAAGTCCAAGGGAAACAATTTTGGATGCCAATTCAAAAGTAATATACAGGACCAGGATTTTGACAGGCTGAAAATTCAAACTCCTTGAGTCAAACTTCTAGAAAAAAGATGACTAGTGGTTCCTCAAAAATTTTGTTGTTTTGTAGCTTTGGAGACTGTTTCTCCTTCTCTCTAGTTTAATCACTTTCTATCTTTCATTATTATAAATAGACTGTTCCCATCGTGTAAGGAGCCAAACTATACCTTACAAAGCTAGCCATATTGACTCCCTCAAAAATTAAATCTATCATAGTCTATCCCTCGAAAAAGAAGACTATTCTATAACAAAAAGAAGACTATTCCTGTAAAAATAAAATAAAAATATTTTGAAGCTTCCCACAACGATCAGCTTCACAAATACCTCAAGGAGATATTCTATTCATTCCACATAGACTTCTCACATTAATCAATCTATAAAACAAAAGAAAAAATAGAAAGATAAAACTTTTTTCATGGACTCACCTATTTTTATCTTGGGTATCTTGCCAAAGAGGCATGTTGTCTCACACCAGGTTATGCTAAAAAAACCTCTTTCACCTCATCGCATTTCCTTTCTAATCTTCTACCTACTCAAGGGACATGCCGCAAATGTAAAATTTTGTGATCACGTGACCTTCTTCACCCTTAGAACATTTAATCATGCAACACCTTTAGGGTATTATGTTCATAAGCTAAATATTTGGTATGATAGACTTGTAATGGTTCTTACAATTAGGATAATTTTTGTCTCCTCTTACCATTCACCTCTTTTCTTAGTTATTGATCCTCCTTCATAGAGACCAGACCTTCGACACATACATTCTAGGAATTCCTCTTCCACCAAAATCACCTAGATACATATTCGACCTAAACTCAACCATACCTTTTCGAGCTATACTCAACCATGCCTAAATGACCTCGAATCAATCATTCCTAAAACCTACCAACCCATTCATCTACCTCATCATATTCTTCCCTAGCTTATTGCATAACTACATTGGCCTAAGGCTCCTTTTTTCCAGGATTATGTAGGTAGCACTCTAAGGGCATGGGGCCCTTGAAGGTTAGCTCTGCCACTTTTTCCCCTAACCAATTTTCCCCCTTTTTATATTCACATTTTACCTTAGTTAGTTTCCATTTTACACAAAACTTGGAAATTAAACAATCATAAAAACATACATACCTACCATTTTATAACATCAACCATATCATACATCAATCATTTAACATTTCCATGATATCAAATATTTGGACATTTAAACCACAAACATACATATACATCATTATTTATTTTCCATAATACCAATAACTTGGAAATTAAATCAAACACAAAAACATGAAAAAATCATGCCTATACCTAGACTTCACCATGCCTAAATCACCTAAAATCCACCATGCCTATACCTAACCAAACCATGCCTATACCTCCAATGCCTCCACTCCATCATGCCTAAATCACCTAAAATCCACATATACTCCTATACCTACAATCTCATCATGCCTAATTCAAATAGTTTCCATAGTACACAATAACGACAGAAATTAAAACAAGTATATCATCCATCTAGTAAACATCATCAAACTATATGGATGGGAGTGTCTATGTATCAATACATATATACACAGATATAAATAAATATCAGTATCTCAAAAATATCATGTACAATCTCATGTCTTCGAGCATGTAGGCTGGTATATATATCAAAAATCACAATAATGGTACAATATCACATATGGATGATCAATCATCTCCCCACCTGATACCCTCCTCTCTGGTCTCACCTATCTCCTCCTCCCTACCATTCATGTGCCCTGCCAAAATCTAACCACCCTCTGTTGGTCCCTTTCTGGCCTCCATATCCTCCTCTTGACCCTCTGTTGGGCTCAGTCTCTGAGAGCTAGTAACCTCACCATGGTCCCATGTCTTTGGGGTTGATGACCCCCTGTGATACCATAACTATGAGTCCTATATCTAGTCTACTCACTTTTTTGTTTGTTGGGCTCGGTACTCGGCATATGAAGGCACATTAATCCCTACGGTGGCTAGATGGTCCTGATAATAGCAAGCCTCATTCAGGGAATCCCTGAACCTTTCCATGGATATGTTCTGTGGTGGTGTCACCATCCTAACTACCCCCTATGAACTCTGCCTGACCAAAAGTGTACCTGTCCTGGTACAGGTGCGTGTACTATAGGACCCATGTCCCTGTGTTGGTACCTGTGTAACTACCTAGGAATGTAGGGCCACAACCTGTGACTATGTAGTGACCAATTACACTATAATTTGGCCACTTGTGAATGTAAGGTGGCTACCTACCCTCCATCCCCATCTCCACCCATGTGTAGGAGTGTTTTCATGTGCTACCTAGGCCTGTAGGGTTGTAACTTGTGCGTGCAAGGTGGTCACCTATGCATGTGACCCTGTCAGTTGTCCCTACAACTCTATAATCTATGTTCTTGTAGGGAAGCCACCTACCCCTGTAATGTATCTATCTACACTATAGTTGTCGCTAAATTAGGCTTCCTTGGCCTCGATGGCGCCACCCGTAGCTATGCCACCCACCACTGCATGTATCCATCAATGACACCCACATCATCAATCTATCTATCTAGCACTTGTTCCTCCTGCCCTATGGGAACACTCAGACGTGGTGGAGACATAGGTCTCTCCAGGTCATGTCTACGATACTATGGGAAAGGTGGGGGCATGTCCTCTTATGTAGTCCAAATTGCTCATCTAACCCTATCCATGGGTATCATCTCGTGCTCCCCAACACGCCACCCCCTGTATCCATCTCAGTAACTGAAGCTCCTCTAACTCCTCAGCCATGCCTCTATATGATGAAAAATCAACATATGTCCACCACATGATATTCACCACTGATAGGCCCTCCAACAATCTATCTATAGTATATAACATCATATGTGGCCTTGGCCACTCTCTGTTGTGCCTGACTCATGGTACCCATCTCCTAAAACCCACTCTGTACAAACCACCCCAGAACCAATCATGTCATGGTAACCAACTAGATGCACACACAGAATGTGCTCATACACCCAACAGTGTAACAAGAATGTGCAACACATACCAAACCTCCCCAACCTACCATAGGCCCATAGCTCCCTATACAACTAGACTAGAAAAATAAGTGCCCAAGCAAAGAAGACCCAATCCTTAATCATGTCTTGTAACACCCCTATAAGTTCTCATGGAAATATCCCACCCTTAGAATCCAGGAGAGAAAAATATCCTACTGACCACCATCATCAAAATAGATAGCCTAGTCTTATGTGGATATGCCACATACATATCCCCATAACTCAGACTCATACTGTGATAACTTAACATGCCCATCTCCTCACCAAATACCACCACTATCAGCTCCACCGATGCCTCACTCAAAATTGAATACACTGGCTCCCCAACAATAGGAAGCCACATGATCCTATACACATCCTCCAATGTGATAGTCATCTCACCAATCAGTAAATGAAAGGTATTGGTCGTGGAGTCCCATCTGTCGATGAGAGTGACCATCAAGCTAGGATCTCAGCCTATATGCCTATAGCGCCTGATCGAACTAAGTCCCACATTATAATATGTGCTCCCACTCCTTACCTGTCATGCTCAGCTACATTTGTACCAATAGAGGTGGTACTATGTCTCTGATAGTCAGTTGATCTCTCGCTTAGATCAACCAAACCAACACTGTCAAGTCAATACCTTCTCACATCAACTATTCCTCAAACCTCACCAACCTCATACTTAGCCATTTTTTTACCAAATCATACCTAACACCATCAATCATACCTACACTTCACCTAGTTTCCATACCTACCCTTTACCTATTTCACCTAAAACCCTACTATCTCATTTTGATACTTACCCACTATCATCAATCATTTCACCTACTTACCTATCACACACCTGTACAATCGTGTCCCTACCTACACTCACTTTACCCTTTTCCACCAACATTAGTCTTCACCTACCCCTACCTTACCTTTTTTTCATTTTCCCAACTAACTCTTTTTTAACCCTGTTACTTTTTACACTAACTGACATCAATCGCCATGACCAATACCGGTGACCTTGACTGGTGCTAGATCACCCTTTAATCGGTCAATGCCAATAAACCAAACTGACTGCCAACCTTCGATGTCAGTCACTATTTTGATGATAAAATGAAACCCCATGCCCTCCCATTTAAAAAAAATGACCAACCCCCACTAAAAACCTATCCTACTCCACCCAAATTCAACCTACATTCATTTCCCCGCCTATTTAACCTATATTTGCCCCTCCCTAATTTAATTTCACCCATTTTCACCCATACTTTTCAAGCCAAAATTTCCCCCAAATTCATTCATTTTACCCAAATTAAATAAATATTTCCAATCAAAAACATTGCCTGAGGATTGATTCCTACCTCTACTAAGTGTCGTCTCCTTGGTGGTACCTCAGGTCTCTACACCGGTGGTCCTCCTACTCCCTCTCTTGGCTTCGCCATGGCCAAAAATCCACTCCTCTGCACACAACCAATCAAATGGATCCAATCGATCTTGTGGGCCCGTCCACTGGATACCAATCACCTCCTCACAAACTGCTGACTCCGCTCATGACTTGGCACTGTCATTTTCCACTTTCACACCTCTCGCTTGTCATTTTCTATAAATGAAAATCAACAAATGAATCTGTAAAAAGTGGATTTTTCCATTTTTAGCCCCAAATCAACATGACCAATGTCGGTCAAGTCGTGCCCTAGTCAATTGATATCAGTTAACCTCTAACCAACATTGGTCACCTCAATTAACCATATGGCCTCAAAAATGCCTGTTTTTCCCAAAAAGATGTCATTCTTGCACCTTTTACTCTTAGCATTACCTATTAAAGGTTCACCCACAAGCCTAAATTACCTATTACATTTCCTTAATTGCATTTAGGGACATGTTATTTACCTATACCTTGGCCTTACATATGACCCTGACCTACATACCCTGACACATAATTTCCTTTAATTGACATTTGAATTTGTATACTCACTATAACTTATGATGTTGCTACCCATGTTGTTCAACCTAATGACCTTACCTTTCCTAATGTCGTGATGTTTATCCTAACCAAACCTTTTGGTGCCCTGGAAAAAACCCATTACTTTTTCCTACCTTTCCTAGTTGTGATTCGTGACCATATCCTATACCTTGGATACCTGAACCACTTCAACCTCATTTGGATAAACCTATTGACCTTTGAAAAAGTAGAGTTTGTAAGCTCTTCAACCCAGTACCTTATCATAATTTATATGTGTGTGCATGCATTTCATTTCCATTACCTATTACTCAACCCACCATTACCCTTACCTACAACCATCCACCCTTGTTTTTATTAACAACCTATTTATCAAACCACTCACTACTTCTACCTCCAACTTCAACAATTCCTGGATTGAGGGGGGTTCACCTTCACTCCTACTTGGGCCAACCCCACTCTCACCTATATTTGGGGAAACCACTTCTATTTTTTTCAGCATCACTTACCAAATACAAGCTACCTGACAAAAAGGGGTAAATGTAGACACTGAAAATTGGGACAAATTCCTTTAACCCCTGTCAATTAAATAAATTCATACTATACCCACTCATGTCCCTAGTGCACACATGTTAATTAATTTCATTGCAATAATAAAATTAATTAATTACCTCACCCATCCACCTCACCTATAGCCAACTCACCTATCCACCTCACTCAAATACCCATTCATAGCCTATGAATTAATTAAGACTAATTATATACCAATCCTAACCAACTAAGACTTAGTCTAAATCTAGCATTGACTCTCACTACCTCTCCTAGAAGAAATCATACTTATCTGGGTAGACTCTATCACTTGAGACCATATTAAGGATATTAATCATGCTAAAAATAGCAAAGATCAAGCCATTTTTGGCAAACCTAGACTTATCCACCTTAACCGACATCAGTTATTCCTCAACCAATACTAATCACCTAACTCCATTGGTTACTTTATATACAACTTTGCAGCCTTTTACCTAGGTTGGTCATTTTTTTTTGGAGATTTTTTGCATTCAAGCATGAATCCAAAGCCTCTCAACATCCAGACAACACAAAATACTCAACCACAGGCCCAAGCAAGCATCTAGTTCTCCTTCCAGAGCATTGGAATACTCACGGGAACATTATGGGAGTACTTCCACTACACTGAATCCATAATCTCTTCATGGATCAACTACCCTCCACCTTCACCTACCAGATCTATAAATGCAAGTAAGTATACATGATTTCAATCATATTATGCTTTCTTAAAGTATAGATTCCTTACCTCTTTCATTATACTTTATTTCTTCCTATATTATTTTATCTCCACCTCCTCACCAATCTACCAACCCAACCACCTATAGCTTTTTTTCCTTTCGTAACTTCCCCTCTATATCCCTGAGTCTTCTTATTAATATTAGGAACCTAACCACACCCTTCTTACTCTATGTGTAATCACAGAGAAGCCCAAAACATATTTTTATCAAATTATTGTCAATTTCCCCTACTAACGTCAGTTACCTGGCCACCGTCAATTTCACCTCCATACCTGACATTGGTCACCTAACTGATATTGGTCTCTATGTCATTTCATTCCTTTTGACCAGCAAGCCTCTCGATAAAAAAAACTAACCCAAACTTCACACAGTCAACCCCCAACCCCTGTCAGACTTGCAAAAATCTAGAATAACCTACCAAACCTCCATATTTAATCATAACCTTTCCTGTTAGATTAGATTTTCTTATTGTATTTACATTACCTAAATCATATAACTACAGTAGGATTTCCTTACTTCATGATATTTTCATTAAATTGTATTTGAAAGTGGATTGATATCCTTCTAGGAAGCACCTCACTTCCTGGATCTAGCACTCGTTAGGAAGTCCACTAACCTATATTATTAATACTATTTTATGGTCTTGTTTTTTTTCTTACAAGTCCTTCATCCTAGCCAAAGGGAATTTCTTCACGATCAACTTAGATCAAAAAGTCAGTAATGCGTGCATTCAATCTTCGACCCACAAATCACAGGTATTCCTCCTAACCTATTTACAACCTTGTTCCTATCACTTAGTAAACTAGTAATCGCACACGAGAAGTGTAATGTGAATGCTGAAAGGGATTGGGTTTTAGGAATAAATAATGGAGGAGAGAAAGCGAGGAAGAGTAGGACAACAAAGTGGAAGGTAAATTTTGGGATCAAACATGGCATAACATAAAATAAAAATGGCTTTGATGCATATGCAAGAACATTAGAGGATATATTTGTAGAAATACTGGAGATGCGAATATATTAATGATTAGCTTGAAAAGATAAATCAAATAATGCAATACAAAAAATGGAATGTATAGTAATTTGTAGAAAAAATAAATATTTTTATCGGGACGGGGTTTAAAACTATGTCAAAAGTCCTCCATCGTTGAGCATCTACAAGGGATCACCATACATAACAATGTGGAGGGCTACCCATTTTTTGTATGTCACACAAAAAGTTAAGAAAAAAGTAGGTGGACCTAATTGCTTGAACATGTCCAAAATCTAACTTCGGGTTTGTTATCGAAAATGAGTGCCCTCCTTGAAGGTTCGCCCCGAAATGTAACATGCTATCTAAAATTCCATTGTGGAGGCAACCATAATATTTTATTAGAGATCCCATGTAGTTGGTGGGAGACCATGCTTGAAATGTTACATCATGAATACTATAGTTGTTGCCATGCATTATGAGGTTCAGTAGAAAATATATAACCATGGACATGAGTTTAAGGTCACTGATTTAGGCTTATGTGTGGACGGGCATGATCTTGCATGTTGTTAGAAAGGTATCCATTCTCTAACAGGTTATATGCCTTTAGGCATAAAGAGATGAAAGTGGATTTGAATCAAGATACTAAAAAGTACAAGTTGTCCTCGCAAATAATGTTAAATGCATATGCAATTTCTTTTCCCTAGGATTAAAAATGAAAATGTTTATCGAACAAATTTAAAAAATAAAAAAACCACCAACAGGAGGATCATCTTTTAGCAAAAGCCAATTGTGATTGTACCTAAGCTCTCACAGTTTCTCACCAACAATCCACGGTTGTAATGGGTTTTTGTTTGAACATTTTCTACATCATAATCTGCATCATTAATCAAACTGTCATTTTTCATAATTGGGTGGGTTCATTCCCATTTGAAATGTTGGTTGGAAGATGTGCTACATACTCTCTTTACTGTGAACAACCCTCCTGTAGACTCTTCTACATATATTTATTTATTTCATTTGATTAAAAATGACATAAATGTTTCCCCTAAAACAAGAAAATGGAGATGGTTTCGATGATAAACACAGACAATTTTTAAATATAATACGATAGAAAGCAGAGAGTAAAAAACAATCTGAGCATACACAGAAACTACCCTCACACAACATTCACAAAACATCTACATTGAAAATCAATAATATTTTGTTTAGTTGAGCTTTCATAACAAGTTCTACATGCTAACCATTTCACCTACCACTTCCAAGCTGCTAGGATGTTCAAAGACAGATGGATCTTTGTTGTCCATCTTCCACAATATGTTAGTGACAGCCACCTTGTTAGCGATCAGGGAAAGCTTTCAATTAGGGTTTTAATAATCATTGATGGATTTTGTGAGACACACCAATACACTAGAAACAACAACATTGTCTTCTATATGCCTTTACAACAAGAGAAAAAAACACAATCCGCATAAAGTTTAGGTTTTTCTTATAAAAAAAACTAGGGAAAAAAATCCTCTTTAAAAACTTTATACAACCTACAAGCTTTGTGGTTGTATGCCTTTCTTGTAAGGCTCCACATATGTGCGTGCATCCCATATTTCATTTTTTCACCCTCCAAGCGTGTGTGTGCACCATCTGCAAGTACTCACGTTGAGGTACCACATGGAATATAACAATTGAGTGTCACCATCATAAAGTGTTTCACTAACCTTAGAAGAATAAATAAATATAGCTACTATCAGAAAAATCAATTTAATCCCAAAAAAAATATAACAAACAAGGGTCGCATTACAGCAATAGTGCCTACCGTAAATGCTATTAGCAAATGCAAATGGAAAACAAAATTTTTATTTGTAGATTATTTTGGAAAAATAGAAATGTGTAGAAATGTGTTGTTTACATATGAAATAGGAAATGGAGTAAGAGCTAACAACCGAATTTCATTTCATCAAAGAAGAAACATAGTGTATATTCTCTACGTTGTTATTGTTGCGTAAATATATACAAGCAAGAACATATGTGCATATTCTATAAACTATTAGGATTATGTACAAAAATAATTAGTCGAAAGTTTTTTTCGTGGATCAAGAAAAGATGTATGAAAAGTAGTTGGAAAAACAATGTATCTCTGTTGACCTAATTTTCCAAAAGTAGTTGTATCTCTGTATAATAAAATATGGATTACCATCACAAGTACTTTTGCGTTTCTTTTCACAATGAAGTACCTATAACATGTGAATACGAGGTCAAAATTGTTTACCGTAAAACAATGGAACTGACATTGTGTGGCGTGAAGTTGCGTAGTTTCTTTTGCAGGAAAGAAATTGAGGTGTGGTGCCTGCAAAATTACAGTCATTGTTAATATCAGTCTATTTTTTAAATGTATGGAGTGTATTTGGGAAATTGTACACTAGAAAAAGATAACAGAACATGCAACTAAGAAAATCACAGATATAATATACAATAATATTGTCAATAATCATATTAAAACTCATGTATTGAAAAAAGTGAATAACTCATTCTTTACACAGTATATATGTATTTTGCAAATGTATTTGTATCATAGAAATTGGTCATACTCCCATTGAAAATAGAAAAATGCAAACAAAACATCTCCGTACAAGAGATCTGCACAGGGCAAATGACATTACAATAAGCGTATAAACTTATGTCATATACGAATGCATCAAATATACATGCATATATACAATTATGGTAGTAACTTACCAGACTTAAAAATGAAAACCAAATAGTTTTCTTTTTCATTCTTAGATGTCTTATCACTATGATTTTAATGATAGTAATACTTGTGATATTATTATACAAGAATTGTTGAATTATTAATAATTATTATATTTTTAGAAAATATAGCTTACTGTATTTTTTTTGTATTTATCTTATTTTTTTGTTTGTCTGCTTATTTTCCATATATTATGTCCACCATATTATACACTCTGTACGAAAGTTGCTACCTTGGTATGGACACAGATTTGCCGTATGGGTATTTGCAGCTGTAGTGGTATACTTCTCCTCATGTTTCCCTCTGGGTTTGAACCAATGTCCATGTTCATAAAGGAATTGGTCAAGAAATCAAAAGCTAATATTAACTGAGCATTTTAACTGGGTGCATCTTTTCCTCATTTTAATTTCAGCGTATGCCTATGCAGCCATAGGACAACTATTTTTCTTCCATATAGTCCTCATAAGGAAGGTATGCCAATGCAACTTCAATAAAGAGAGTTTCCACTCCTAAGGACTGTAGATATGGTTTGCTAAATAAATATAAACAACTGGTAGAGTGTACAGATTCTATAAGAATGCAACTTTCTTTATGTACTTTGCAGGGAATTTGAACCTATGATTACATTTTAGCAATGAAAGAAGAATACAATACAGAAGAATACTTGGATGAATCTGACATTTTGAGTATTCCATCATCCCCTGCTTCCTTGGTAGAAAGTTTTTATGACAACCACGAAAAGCTATATTTCTGTGCAAAGTTCAGTTGCCTTGCCAAGTATCAGGTTGGCATTTTTGTGTGTCTTCTATGTTATTGGACCCATTTATAAGGATTCTTGTTTATTGATATAGAGAATATTGTTTGTTTGGAATGTATGGAACAGGAAAATTGTGAAGACATGAAAGGTTTTTCTCTTAAGCATGACTTGAAATTTGAATTTCCTAAAATCCGAAACCCAGCTAATGTGAATATAGATCCTTGGATACTGATAAAACTAACAAAATATGAAGCACTGAAAGCAGCAGAGAGGGCCAAAGAAATATCTTCTACGTTCAATATGCCATCAGTGACAGAGACTCAAATCTGGAGAAAGGGTACACATCTCACATGGCAGGCATGTTTGAGGAACACCACTCTGCATGAAATTTCACACGCTTCAAGACACGTGGACGGTGATAACATGATTTTACTTCAACGTCGTCTGCCCCTCTTCATTTTACATGTCACATGTCAAATTCAGGGGGCTGATTCTCACTTATAAATGCCTTTTGGCGTAATTAGAGAAGTATTTAATAAAAAATGTATACATACAAGTTTATATTTACGTCATTATTTTTATTTTTATTTTTTGTTTTGTTGTTGAAGTTTTTCTTAATTTTAATTGGAATAGTCAAACAAAACATTCTTATATCTTAATCATATAATAGCTTTTGGAACTCTTTTCCCTAAATATTTTTCCCCTTACAAAATATTATGATGCAATTTGATTGAGGTTATATGCCACAAATTAGTAAGATGTTTATAAAGAAGAAACAAAGTTTTTAATCAATGTGGTATATGAAATATCTAAAATACATGCTTTCGGTTAGATGTGTCTCACTTTTTTAAAAATAAATACATTTAAATTATTTTTCTGGTTTGTAAAGATTGTTAGGTTAAGGGATATTAAGTTTTTGGTTTCATAAACTTTACGTTTTCAATTTATTTTTGGGTTTGGAGGGTCCTTTTATCAATCAATTTTTTGTGTTTGAGTGTTTTCTTGTTCACATCTATTGGGTTTACAAGTTTTTAGCTTCAAGATTAAGGTGTTTGATATTTAGCTTTCGGGCTTTCTATGTCTAAGTTTCAGGGTTTGTAGTTTTTGTTTTTTAGGTATATTGAATTTCAAGTATTAGAATTATTTTTTCTAAATGCAATTATTCTCTATGTTTTTTGGGTTTTCTCATTGGAGTTTTTACATTTGAGTGTTCAGTTAGAATCTTTCACAATCCGAGTTTCAATTTTTGATTATTTAAGCTTTGTGGTATTAAATTTCACTATGTATCAATCAACATTTTACATTTTCACAGTTTTTGTGTTGAGGATTTTAAGTTCCAGGTTTTCAAGCTTTGGGATTTGTGTTTCAAGATTTTCAATGGTTTTAGGTTTGAGCCTTTCAAGTTTCAAGGTTCATGAGTTTGTGGTTTTTATGTTTAGGTAATTTCATTTTTGAGTATCTACTTTTAGTTTTTGAATTTTGGGGGTAATTTATTTCAATTATTTTTATGTGCTTTTGAAGTTTTTGGAGCCAAAATTTTTCGAGCTCAAATTTATTAGGATTTTACATGTTTTCAAGAATCTCTCATTTTGAATTTTCAGGTTTTAGAGTTTTTAGAATGTTAGATTTGGATTTTTTGAGGTTCAAATTCCAAAGTTTTTATTTTATTTTCACGGTCTTTGGATTTTGTTTTTTAGGTTTCTAACTTTTCAAGTTTCAAGGGTGTTTTATATCAATCGATCTTTTTAGTTTTCTTTTGAGATTTTTGGGTTCAAGGTTTGTAGGTTTTTATTTTGGAGGTGCTTTATTTCAATTATTTTTATGTCCTTGTGAAGTTTTCAAACCCAAAATTTTTTGAGTTCAAAGTTACATGTTTTCGAGAATCTCACATTTTGAAATTTCAAGTTTTAGAGTTTTTAGAATTTTAGATTTGGATTTTTTGAGGTTCAAATTCCAAGTTTTTTTTTAATTTATTTTTAGTATCTTTGGGTTTTGATTTTTTAGGTTTCTAACTTTTCAAGTTTCAAGGGGTTTTATATCAATCCACCTTTTTACTTTTTTTTTGAGTTTTTTGGGTTCAAGTTGTTTTGTATTTTAATTTTTGGGATTTCTAGCTTTTGAGATTTTTCATTTTCAAGGTTCTGGCCTTTCAAGTTTCAAAATTCACAATTTTTTGTGGTTTCATTCTAGTTTCAAGGCTTCAATTTTTGAGTTTCAAATATCACATTTTAGGTTTCGAGAGTATTTTATATCAATGTGATTTATGTGTTTTCAAGGATTTTATGTTGGGGTGTTTTGGGATTCAAAGTTTTTATGAATTTTAGGTTCAAATGTTTCACGATTTAGGTTTTAAGTTTTTTAGATTTTGAATTCTTTAGCTTTTGAGCTTAGATTTTTTGGGTTTTAGGGGTGATTTATATCAATCAACTTTTGTATTTTTAGGCTTTTTAGAATTTGTAATTTTTAGGTTCAGGTTCTCTGGCTATGGGTTTCCAGGTTTTAGAAATTAGGTTTCAATTTTGGAGGTTTTTTAGGTTTGGTACTTTTGAGTTTAGGGCTCGGGGTGTTTTGGTTTTTCATAAATTTTCACAATTTACAAGTTTGAATTTTTCATTTTTTGGGTCTCTTATTCCATGTTTCGAGTTTTGTGAGTTCTTTATATCAATTGTATTTTTCGTGTTTTCAAGATTTTTTTAATTTTGAATTTCTCAAGCTCCGATTTCTCATGTATTAATATGCATAAAGTTTTGTATTTGGTTTTCGGGTCAATATTTTTGAGGTTTCTAGATTTGGGGATTTTAAGTTATAGGTTTTTTTGGTATGTTGGCTTTTCATGTTTTTAGGGTGTTTAGTTCATCGAGTTCTTATTTTGGGTTTTTGCTTTTTGATATTTTAAGTTTTGGGGGAACATTATATCTATCAACTTTTTGTGTTTTTGATATTTTTGGATTCAAGATTATTGAGTTCAGGTTTTGCTACTTGGATTTCCATGTTTCATGATTTTCACATTTGGGATTTCAAGTTTAACGTTTACGAACTTTTTTAGTATTTTAGTTTTAGAGCCAATCGGGAAGGGCAAACCCTCTTGTCAAGTATGTTGAGGTGACATAAATTATGGGGGTTACTAGGTGTATGTTTTAGGCACATTGGGGTATTTGCCTCATGTGTTTGTCCATACATAAGAGTATTCCCCAGACAATAAGATTGGAAGTAGCTGAGACACAACTGCGGCGATAACACATATTTGGAGTAACCCTAAAACGATCGGTTCTCGAACTCAAAGGTGGATATAAGCCAACAAATACATTGTCCCTCAACATCACTCATTCAAAAGTAAAATCGGTTAGTTTCCTCAATTGTTAAAGACTTTATATATTTAACAATTTTATATGATTTCTATGTAAGAATATATTATTTTATTCTTCAACATACCAACAAAAAATAATAATAATAATAATAATAATAATTAATTGTATAGTTCACGATATACCTATTTTTATGTCTATATAAATAGATATAGCATATGATACTACCTCATATACTTAATATGCAAGATGCACCTATCTATGTTTCAAGGACATACCCCACCCCTATACAATTCAAACTTGTGATGCAAAGTTCGGTCTTAAAATAATCCTGTACAGCCAAATGTCATTTAACACAGATTCTACTCCTCGCATTGTTTTGGACCGGTTCTAAATATGGGGCGTACCAGCAGCGCATTTTGGTTGCTTTCCCAACATTCCAGCTATGTTGGAAGGACGTAATCGATAACCATGTTCCAAACTGGAAGTTCCATCCTTCTTTATCTCTTTAAATTGAGCTTTCTGTTAAACATTTCTTCCCATTTTCTCGGCTTTTAATTTACTTTGTAGCTACAAATGGAGTTTATTGATCCCGAGAAACCTCAAATTCAGTTAAGTTGAACTATCAAAGTAAAAGTGCTGCACTCTGTAATCCCTACAAAAGCACAAACTCTTCAGGGTGGATTTCTAACCTCTGGTTCCCACAGAAACACAAGTTCTTCAACATCAAGTTCTGTGGGGAGAGGGTGAAGATGGCCGGCATGGGAACATATGAGCATTTAATAGAGGAGTTTGAGGCAATGACAAGGGATGCCGAGAGAGTTCAGCAGGAGACATTGAAGAAGATAATAGAGAGTAACAGTGAGACAGAGTACATGCAAAAGTGGGGTCTGAATGGCCGAACAGACCCTCAAGACTTTAAGTCATGTGTTCCTCTGGCTACTCATGCAGACTTTGAGCCTTACATTCAGAGAATTGCAGATGGAGACAAGTCCCCCCTTCTCACTACTCAACCCATCACACTCTTGTCCTTAAGCTCTGGGACTACAAATGGGAGGCAGAAATTCGTCCCTTTCAATGATAATTTGTTGGCATCAACAGTGCAAATCTTTGGCATTTCAGGTGCTTATAGAGCTCGGTTGTTTCCAATCATGCGTGGGGGAAGAGCCCTTGAATTTGTATACTGCGGCAAACCAAGGAATACCAAGGGAGGCTTGGTGGCCTGCACTGCAACTACAAATGTATTCAGTAGTACAGAATACAAGATGGCAAAGAAGAACAGCCAGATCTCTGCATGCAGTCCAGAAGAGGTTGTATTTGGGCTCGACTCTCGGCAATCCCTGTATTGTCATCTCTTATGTGGACTCATATATTCAAACCAGGTGCATTATTTCTAAACTTTTACATAGAACAGATGATCTTTCATCTGTCCATATAGCATCAAGTTGATAAATTACAAGAAATTAATTACAATTTCTATTTCCTCTAACCATATGACAGAAACCGGATAAACTTTTACTGTGAGGTAAGATTCAATTTTAGTTTTTTGAGTGTAGAAGGATTTTATTATCTTTCTCTTGTCCATAAATTTCCTTTGTGGATTTTTAAGGGAGAATTTATTAAGTTTGTGAATATGTAAGAAATTGATTGTCTTTACTCTGTCCATATTAAGTTTTTCTTATAAGAATTTAAGAATAGCACAGTTTTCTTATAAGAGCTTATATAGTCCGAAGTAGGTTAACTTTCTTTGGGTGAAATTTTATTTTATTTTAATTAAATTTTTCGATATAAAAGAATAATTTGCTCTCTTTATTTTGATGTTTGTTCATGGTTGTTTATGGGACTTCTAGCCATAAATTTTTATGGCAGGCTTTAGACGGTCATCTTTTAAATTTCTACAATTTTTGATTAATAGAAATGATGATATATTTCCGAAATGATCATCTTTCTTCCATGAAGTTGTTTACGTTTTTTTAGTAAAGGTAAGATTCAATATAATCTAAAGGAAATTGATCATGAAGCTGACAATTTTCATTTTCTTAAATCTTTATGTAGGTGCAATATATATCATCAACATTTTCATACAGTATACTGGATGGCATTCGGACATTTGAGCAAGTATGGGAAGAACTTTGCACTGATATCAAGGAAGGAAAACTTAGTGAACGAATTACAGTACCCTCTACAAGGGCATGTGTTTCAAGATTACTCAAACCTGATACTGACTTGGCAGATGAAATCTATGAAAAGTGTAAGAATATGGAGGAATCCAATTGGTATGGAGTAATCCCCAAGCTTTGGCCCAATGCCAAGTATGTTTATTCTATCATGACAGGTTCCATGGAGCCTTATTTGAGGAAATTGAGACACTATGCGGGGGATCTACCTTTGGTCAGTGCAGACTATGGTGCCACAGAAGGTTGGGTTGGTGCCAATATAGATCCCACAACTTCTCCAGAGAGTACAACTTTCACAGTCATTCCCAACCTTGCATACTTTGAATTCATTCCACTCCATCGCGACTCGAAAGTCAATGAGATCAATTTTTCAAATCCTAATGGCCAACATATAGAATCTGAACCTGTGGGTCTGACAGAAGTGAAAGTGGGTGAGGAGTATGAAGTTGTTTTCACAACTTTTGCTGGGCTTTACAGGTACAGGCTTGGTGATATTGTGAAAGTAGCTAGATTTTATAACTCTACACCACAGTTGTCATACATATGCCGAAAGAACCTTCTTCTTGCAGTAAACATAGACAAGACCACTGAGAAGGATTTGCAGATTTCTGTTGAGAAGGCTACCCAGCTCTTCAAGGAAGGAAGTGTGGAGCTGGTTGATTTTACAAGCTATGCAGACTTGGCAACTGATCCAGGGCATTATGTAATATATTGGGAGCTCAGTGGGACAATGGAGGAGAAGATTCTAAACAAATGCTGCTCAGTAATGGACGAGTCTTTTGTAGATGGAGGTTATATTAGTTCTAGAAAAGCCAAGACCATTGGACCCCTTGAACTTTGCATAGTTGAAAAAGGGACATTCAGGAAGATTTTGGATCACTACTTGAGCATTGGAGCAGCAGTAAGTCAATTCAAAACCCCTCGCTGCATCAACTCTAATCCTGTCTTGTTTGACATTCTCAACAATGGTGTAATCCAAAAGCATTTCAGCACATTTCTCTCTTGATATGGATATGGAATAATAAATCAGAGTGTTACAAACATGATCAAATACATAGCAGTTTATAGGAGTTTTTTGACAATTAAATTTCAAGACGTCCTTTATATGTATTCCATTTGTATGGATCTTTTCATCTTAAATAAAAATACTTTTGTTATAGTTAGTGTTTTTCGAGCAGAGCGTTTTATTTTGAATTTGATGTTTAAAAATTATTGTCAATTTATCAATTCAAATTCAAAATAATGATAAATTTTTTACTTGTAACTGTTTAAGTTGAAGCTGATTACTAATTTAGTTATACACTTATTCATAATTGTAAATTTGTTATAGTCTTCCTCCCAAACATAAACAGAGGAGCTGACAATTTATGTAATCTAGTGTCCAGTTGAATGCACTACTTAACAAAAATAACGATATAGTCAAAACTTATCTCATAAATACTATTATTTTTGTTGGATAAAATTTGCATTGTATTAACACCATTATCTGCTATTTCTGTCACCTTGGGCCAAAGATTTGACACAGTGGACATTGTTGTGTTCCCTTTGAATAAAAAGGTGTCCTTGACATTTGCTTTTTACTATTTAGTATACTAGGAAATAAAGCATCTAAGTATTTGTGTATGATTCGTTCAGAAATAAAATTTGTTTCCAAGGTAAAAATTAAAATGTACTTGTAAATAATTAACTGCCAAGCATTGTCTGGGCTATGAATGTTTTGAAAAGGGATTCTTCTAGTGTCTTTCATAAAACCTCGAAAAGGTATTGAAAGGAACTCGCAACTGAAGTTTCAAGATTGAAAGTATAAAAAATGATAAAAAGTGCAATTCGTGTCTGTCTCTATCTTTGTCTTTTTTATAATGTAAAATGTTTTTATGTACAAATTTGCTCATATCATTTAATAGATTAGAAAAGGTAAAGTATAATCAAATTTATAGGTATAACTTACAAAATATCAATGTAAAATCAAGTTGTTTCTTTATTGGAATCAAATGATAGAAAAGTTTATGACTTGCTTGTTTTTTTGTGGGCAGCGAGGCTTTGGTTGATTTTTTATGTTTCTGGGCTTTCTTTCCTTCCCTGGTGAATATGATGTGTACTTGGAGGGTTTGTTTGGTATTAGTTTATTTTTGTTTGCTAGGGCCTTATCCCCACCCATAAAGTGGTTTTTGCGGGATGTGTATTTTTGTATTGAAAGGGTTGTCTCCTAATTGTGAGGATGATGGCTTGTTAAGCCATCAACCAATGTATAAATTCCTATTTTTCTAGATAACTGATATGGAGAGTCAAAACGGACAGAGTTAGGATTACTCGTCATTACTCAACAAAGGGAGACCTGAACTATCTCATATCTATAGGGGAGGGGGCTGGACACACACACACACACACACCCATCATGTGTACATCTGCTATACACAAATCTCCAATCTATCATGGGGTAGAGATGCCAAATATGTTAGATATGCGCCAACAAAATTAAATTTTGGATCCTTTTGTGGCAGGGTTTGTACCTCACTTATTAAAGGGGAAGTGTGGGGGGACTTGCCCCCCCCGACTCATGTCGCAGGGGGGTGGCGACATGTTATGGAACCTCCCCTGGCAAGGGTTCGGGGGCGGAGTCCTCAAAGCAAAAATTAAGGAATCAATCCCTTGTTTTTAGAAAGACGAATTCAGCGGAATTCTATTTTTAGGAAGGAAAATCCTAATGGCGTTTTTCCACTCTATTTTTAGAAGGAGGAATCTAAATTGATCTTCACCAATTAAGTGTATATATTTTTGTGGAGATCGAGAGTTTCATATAATGAGTTCGCGTGTAATTTGTTCATCTTGAGTTAATGAAGCTTGATATCTTGTACCATGGATGTTTCCTTAAGCACTCAGCTGGGGTTTTACCACCTAAATATGGTGTTCGTCTCTTGCATGTTTGGTATTTTGTAGATTTTATTTTGCCATATCTCTGTAAACTGTTAATTTTTTATTCTACTTTCTGTGTATTCATTGCTACATAATCAATGGTTTCCTAACAAAATATATGTGTTAAATTGTACTTTTACCATCAAAAACAAAATAAGAGAAATTTTTGATTTGATCTTTATGTCTAATATATAATAATGTTATGTTAGGTGTATTATTCCTTTATTGATTTAAGATGTTAAATTTGATGTCTATATGTCTTTTGTTTGGAAGTTTTTTATAATTTTAATTGGAATTTTGGAACAAAAAAATCTTATATCCTAAACATGCAATGTTCTTTGGGGCCCTTCTCATCGAATAATTTTCATCAAGCCAAATATAGTGGTGCAATTTGATTCAGGTTAAATGGCACAAGTTAGTAAGATATTCAAAAAGAAGAAACAAAGTTATTAATCAATACAACTTATGAAAAAATCAAGATACACAAATTCAGTTGGATATATCGCAACTTTTTTTTGATGAAATAACCTCTATATTAAAGATTGTAGGTTCGTATCGCAAATTAGAAGAAGAATGAAACCTCTGGATATGTTGTGTAGTGAGGATTATAATGAAGCCTCTATATTACTAATAAATAAGATATCACAACTATTCACTAAAAGAACAAGCGATATGGAACCACGCCTCAAGCTCAAACCCATCCAAAGGCACAAGAAACAAAATCAACAAAATTGCATCCTGTAGGCAAAGACCAATTATAAAATCAAATCATTCAACCATAGCCACAAAGAATGTCAAAGGTGGAGGATATCTATCTTTGGGCTTGCCCCACCCGTTGCTAATAAGGTCTAGCCCGTCGGGGATGGGCTCCCAACTAGTGGCAACGATGGTGACTCCTTCTTGTTGATCTTTTGTTTGGATTTCCTACCCCTGGGGCAATGAAAATGACCAATGCTAGGCGAGGGAAGTTGATAGTATTCAGCAATGGCAACAAGCTATGATGGTGAGGAGGCAACAAGCCCCACTCTCCTTGTTGATTTAGAGGAGAAGAGTGGCATCGAGGAGGTGAGCACCACCTAGAATGACTGCACAAGAAATGACGAGAGTGACTCTATCGACAGTTGTGCTCCTTTAGAGAGGGATCATGACTAGAAGAGGGAAGCAAAACACGAGTAATTATGTAAGGGAATTACCCCAATGGTCCAAAAGAGATTGGAGGTCGGCCACTTCCAATGCCACATTCCAGTGCCACCTTCCAAGTTTAGACTTGAATTTGCAAGAAAACATGAGACATAATAATCACTTTGTTAAAAGAAAAAATATTGCAAAAAGCACCATTTCTCTCTTTCTAGATGAATAATGTATTTCCACTCTAAAAGCATGCCAGAATTGGGTGAAGGCCATGGGAAAACCCATCCAATCTCTTAATAAAATATTTTCCTAGAGGAATGGTTTATGCCTAAATAGCTAAAAGAATTTTTGAATCCAGGCCTAGATAGTTTGAGCTTTTTGGAAAAACTAGACAAGGTGCATAAGGGTTTAAATTTGCCGACAAAAAGGGAAACATGGAACACTAAGGTGAACGAGCCTACGACCAATGGGAAATCCCTAATAAATTAAACAACAACAAAAGTGAGCAATCTTGTGCTCCAAAATAACAGACTAAATAATAAACACTATGTGTTGTCAACATCAAGTAGAAGAATGAAGGGATAAAAAAAGTTGAGTTTATCTTCCATTGGAAGCTTGAGAGATAGTAAAGCATGGATTTTTCTAGGAAAATAATTGAGAAATGGTGTATCTAAAAACCATTTTCATTCCTTCCACCAACACCTAGAGGAAAATATCCCAATTTTTTGCAACATTTCGATGGGAATAACTTTGAGGATGACCTGATATGAGATGCAATCACCATTAGCTAGAGAAAATTTATCCTTAGTTTCAAGACAAGTCAGAAGCCATCAACATGAGTGACTAAATATGTACTACAATGTGTGAATCCCTCATCTGAAAATATCTAAGGCTAGCACCCAGGGAACCTCTACAAGATGTACATTATGAAAGGTAATGATTGGTGACCACCACACTAAATGAGAATTTATGGATATCCTTTTTCTAAACTCATCTCCATTCCAAAGTAGCCAGGGTTTGATCTTCTCCCAAACTTTCCAAATACATTTTTTGGAGATAGGGTAAAAGTGAGGATTTTGAAAGGACCCTCATCCTTGTACAAAAAATCCCTTAAGGCTAGATATGAAAATGAAGTAAGAAGAGAACAAGCTTGTAGGAAGAAAAAAACAAAAAGCCACAAATGCCCGAACCAAACATAGCCAATTACATTTTATGAATATTTTTGAGAGTAGTTGTTGTTTCCTTAGTTGCAGCCGTAGAGCTTCTATCAACCAACACATCCACTAACTTAATGAGATCCAGGAAGTCTTTGTTGATGTTCTTCCAAGTCATGTTTGTGTGGCTTTTCCATTCTTTGATAACAGAGAAGGCCTTGTTAATTTTTCAAACAATACTGAGCATGATATCTTCTTCATTAGGATCTTGTTGGGAAAAATATATATTCTCTAATGGCCCATGATGCTCTAAAGCAACAACTTGTTTAGCATACGAAAAATGGACATTGGGGGAGCCCAATTTCTCTGATATAGGGGAATCAAGGTAAACATAGGAGAGACCCAACGAAACATTGGGGATATCTGAGTCAATGCTAACTTCTTTGGAAACAAGAGGGGCCAGCCGTAGGGGCCTTTGTGACCAAGGGTGTAGAGTCAATAACAACCATGATGATGCCTGAGGAGATGGGAGGAGAATCCGGTGAAGCGTTGGAAAGATTTGAAGAAGAAGGAGATGTCAGGTCAAAAAGAGGTTCAGTGAAAATAAGAGAGTGCTCCGAGAGTTTAGAAGTAACAAAATCCACAAGAGAGGATGAGGGGGAGACATGGGTAGAAGAATGGGGAGACCACCATACCACTCTAAGTTATGATCATGATATCCAAATCAGAGTCAGAAGGGAGATGAAGATGACGACAATGACGGGTATAGGTAGTAGAAATAGGGGGAATGGATGGCGATGGTTGAGGATCATGGGTAGTATGATGCTGCTTACCAAGCTTAGGAGGGAAGTGTGTGATGTCCTTTTAGGAAGCTGTCATTTTAAAAAGTAGATATAAAAGGCCTTGGTGGAGGAAAGGCCCTTCCTCTTCTCTAGCCAATCTAAGGGATTGTTCAAGCGATTGAAATAGAAAATCCACAAATTTTACCTTCCTATCATGCTGAAGATGAGCAAGAAGAAAATTTGAGGTCCATAGATCAATTTTTACCATCCCTCCATTGTGAAGTACCTCATCAATTGTTCAGAAACCCTATCCCACGGATGTGGAAGCGAGTCCCTTTCAAATCTTGATTGATATTTTCTTAGTTTTTTTCCATGACACAAGAAATCATCTAACTCAACCCAAAGTGAGCATTTGAAATAAAATTCTCCCTCCATTTGGAGCCTAGTCATGGCCGCAATGAACTCAAGAGAAATACTAAATTTTGTCTTGCCCACTTTAACTTTACCTTTCTTCCAAGATGCCAACACACTATTGGACACTCAGATAGAGTGACCAGACAGTCTTTCCATAAATGACGTAACACCACCAGCCTTAAAAGTATTCCATACATCTAGGTCGGCCTTGACCTCTTCACCAAAAGAAGGCTTGTCGATCAATTAAAATTTGACACTTAGCAAAGAACATACAAAAGGTTCGCACGGAAGAGCAGAGCACATTCAAAAGTGCAGGAGGATCGGAAAGAAATCACGTGCTAGGAACATAGATAGATTTGGGACTTATCCATTTTCATGATGAGGATCTATTTTTGGAGATAGCATGCGGAACACACAAACTTGTTAGAGACTTACGCAACACACATTAGCTATTTTTGGAGGATCGGCTACGAAGTGATTTGCATGGGTACGAGCTGGGAATAGGTATACTACTACCAGTTAGCTAGAATAAGTCTATTATTAGTGCACTTACATGTGTGGAAATTTTTGTAACGTGTATGCTTCGTTCAAACCCTTCACCTATGGGAACGCAAGATTCTCCTACACACAAATCTTCTCTCCACGCCTGGTTTCACACTCTTCACGCCTCAAAATGATTTCTCGGCTTGTCTTCACTTTAGTTTTTTTTTTATTCTCTCAATTGCAATGGTAAAAATGAACTCGCATCCCATCCTTATATATATTCTCAAAAATTTATTGCATTTATAGCTCCTCCACCTACCAAAAATCTTCTCATTTATTGACCATTGGTCAGACTCTGAAGTGGAAAAAATCATAGAGCTACTATGGCATTATCATGACTTATTCCCTCGAGGGTACCATGAACTTAAAGGCATCCATGAATCATTAGGAGAGATGAGGATAAAGCTTAAGGAGGGTGCACACCCAGTTAGAAAGAGACCCTACAGGATGAACCCCAACTTGCATGAAAAGGTCAAAGAAGAGATTGAAAATATGTTGAATTCTGGGATCATCAAGCCCCTGGATGAGTTAGAATGGGTTAGTCCAATGGTGATCAACATCAAGAAGGATGGATGGATTAAGATCTATGTGCACTATAAGGAGCTAAATGTTGCATATGTGATTGATACCTTTCCTACGCCATTCACTGAGGAAATACTAGAAGGCATTGCAGGGCACGAAATCTATTCATTTACAGATGGGTTATCTGGGTATCATCAGGTTAGGATTTCCCAGGAGGATCAGGAAAATACTATTTTTACTACTGAATGGGGTAGCTTCACATATACTGTGATGCCTTTTGGTCTGAAAAATGTGCCCGCTGTATTTTTGTGTTGTTGGGTTTCAGATTTGCACTTGGAATGAAACCACAGTCAAGGGACAAGCAAGTCCCTCCTCTTTAATGGGAGAGGTTCCCTTATTGAAAGCAGGGGAAAAACCTATGTACAAATACACACTATTTCATTCAATGGTGGTTTCCCGATATCTTGAAATGTGTTTAATGCCTAGAAAGTTATCAATAAATGAGGATAGAAGACTTGAAGAGAGGAGGGAGGCAGAAGAAGACAATACTTTTAGGGAAAAGAGATGACAGAGAAAACCCTTATATGTATTGAGAATATGAGATATAGAGTAGAACCATTCATGTTTATAACAGGCACAATCTGCAAACGCAAAGTTCTTGAGATTGCATAAACTAGAACAAAAAGTTTCTAAGCATGCAAGGATTAGATGATTCATAGATCAGAGAAACAAGGAAAGAGAAAATAGAGGAAAAAGGGGAAAACCCTTGTATTGATTTCTTCAGATTCAAAATTAGAGTTCTAGAATATCAAAATTCCAACCCTTTAAAATGGCTTTGAAAGCCCATGAAATAGCTTGCAAGAGATGGTTACAACTTCCTCAAGCAAGCAAGAAATGGTTATAACTTCCTCGAGCAAGCAAGAAACGGTTACAAATCATTCCAATCTTTTGCACCCTTTTGAATTATTGATTTGCAAAGAAACGTTAATGATAGAAAAACTAGGTTTTCAAATATATGGCCGTTACATTATTTCACTAGTTTAAATATGGGCCATTCGATTTACTTTTACAACTGTAAATTTGGGCCGCCCACATGGAAGAAATTGTTTAGAGTGGGCGCGGGGGGGAAAAATTTACGCTTTATAACTTTTACAGTGAAAAGGCATTTTGGAACATTTTTTCCTGCTCGCCCGCTTTGAATTTTTAATGGTCAGACACGTGGCGTTATCTTCTTGGTGATGGGGTCATGGATCACTTTTTAAATTTTAACTCTTTTTGATAAAAAAAGCTTAAAACTTCAAAATTCTCCGCTGACCTGCATACTTGCTTTGAATTTTCAACGCGGCTACATGGCACCATCTGATTAGTGGCTGACCTTAGGCATTCTTTTTTATCTCTTTGCACAGGCTCACGGGCCTACCATCATCAATTTCTCCCTTTTCCAAAAGGTGTTAAGTGCTAAAAAACTCTTGTAGTTTTGCCAGCCCGGCTTGGGCAAATAATACCATATCAGGTCCATCGGGCCATAGGTTGAAAAATATGAAGAGTTAGGAGGACTTCTTTACCTTTTCAAAAATGGGAAGAAATTTCCCATCTGATGAAGAAGTTTATAGGAGACCACAAGCCCTTGTAAAGAACCATATTTCACAATGCTTTGTTGTCAATATTTTAGAGGCACCAACTCAAAATTTTTAGTCTAGACTTGGAAAATGAGGGGAATTTTGAGGGTGACAACAGCTGGTTCTTTATGGGGATGACTTGGCTTGGAAAAAATACAAAAGGCAATATCAAGAACTATAAATAACTCTGGGAAAGAGGACTAGTGCCTTATCCATTGGGAAAAGGAGTCAAAAGAAAAACCAATACAAGGCAACACACACAATACAGGAAAAGAAACAAAACAAACCAAAAGGGAAGACCCAAAACAAAACACACCACATAGCAAAGAACAAGAAAGGGAAACAAGCCAAAAACCAAAAAACAAAACGCAATGTACAAAAGGAATTCCTAGCCACCTAGGACTTGAACAAATTTAGGTACTGCCCACTATAAGGAAGTGGGAGAGGAGAACCATCCATGTAATCTAGATAAAAATAATTCTCTCCAGAAAAATGTCTGATTCTAAAAGGACCAAGCCAAAGAGAATCAAACTTACCATGGCTTCATCGTGGCTCATGTATTTTGTCCTAAAGTAGCACAATGTCTCCCACTTGGAAAACTCTGGGTTTGGTTTTCTTGTCAAACAAAGCTTTTAATTTCAACTTATGAGCTGTTATTCTGTCAACCACTTACAATTCCACCGTGACTGACAGTTGAGCTTCCACACCATACACTACTTGGAAAGGATACATTCTAATTTCTTTCTTGGGTATAATTCTATCAGCCCAAAGTGCATCATATAGCTTCTTATGCTAATTCCTATGAGAATAATTTACAAGCTTTCTAACTATGTTCACAAAGTTCTTGTTTTTTCATTTTTCTTGTCCATTTCCTTGGGGGTAGTAATATGAAGAATGAGCAAGGGAGATCCCATACCCATAGCAGAAGTCCATCATCTTAGCAGAAGAAAATTTGGAAGCATTATCAGTCACAATCTTGTTTGGGGTCCCAAACCTGATCAATATGTTCTCCTTAATGAAGTTGCAAACTACCTCAGAGGTAGTTATCTTGACTGGGATGGCTTCCACCCACTTGGTGAAGTAATATATGGCATTCAACACATGGGTATGCCCAGTACTGGAAGATGGATTGAGTGCTCCAATGAATTCTAAACCCCATTTTTGAAATGGCTCTTCAATCACTACAGGCTTGAGAGGCAAAGCAACCAACTTAGGTCTTCCAACAAACGTTTGGCATGCTTCACATTTACCAACCCATTTTAATGCATCTCTGAATATAGTGGGCCAATAATAACCAACATGAAGTATTTTATTAGTTGGTACAGCAGAGGAGAAATGACCTCCACAAGGCTGGTCATGAAAAGCAGAGAACAACTTCTTTTGTTTCTCCTTGTCTACAAACTTCAAAAACCTTCCATCTATGCCTCGTTTGAACAAAGCATTCTCCCATAACACATATTATGCAAACCTCAGTTTGATGGATCTCTTCTCTTTAGTACTCAAGTGAGATGGAAACTCTCCCTAATTTAAAAAGTGAGCAATGTCAGAATACCATACATTTGTCGAGATGAGGAACAGAACAACAGGGACATCAACTCCATCTTTAGACAACTCCTTGGCAGCTCCCTCAGTAATGAGTTCACACAGGCCCTTACCCCGAACCAGATTTGTTGGCCTGATGTCAAGATCATATTCTTGCACCTTTGCTACCCAATTACCTCTCTTGGTTCCAAATTCTTACTGAGTAAGAATGAATTTGATTTGTTGTATCAGGCACCAGCACCATAGAATGAGAATTAAAGATGTAAAACCTAAACTGCTTGACATCTTTGACAGCTATAAAAGCATGTTTCTCCATCATGGTGTACTTCATCTCATGTGTTTTCAAGACATAACTCATGAATGTAATTGGGAGCTCATGATATTCAGCACTCTTCTGGGCTAACACAACAACTGGGGTATTTTCAGTGGCATAACAATAGATAATGAAATCTTTGCTAAAATCAGGGAACGCCAAGATTGGAGTCTTTGCAATAGCCTATTTAATATCCTCAAATGATTTCTTCCCTTTAGAGGACCAATCAAAATTTTGCTTTCCTTGCATCATGTGAGCAATGCTCATAATAAGTTCTACAAAATCAAGGATGAATCTTCTTAGGAAATTGATCGTACCAAAGAAAGAATGGACACCTTTCTTACTAGATGGAAGAGGAATTTGCTGGATGAACTAAACTCTCTCTGGATAAATCTTTATTCCTTCCTTTGAAACAATGTGCCCCAACTACTTTCCTTATGTGACACAAAACATAGACTTCTTAGGGTTTAAAGAAATCTCGTGCTCTCTACACTTCTACAATAGTGTTTTAAGGTGTTGGAAGTGATTTGTTCTTGCTTTAGAAAACACTATCAAGTCATCCAAATAGACAACAATGCATTTCCCTTTCAAACTACCAAAATCCAATTCCATGGCCCTCTAGAAAGTAGGACCAGCATTGATGAGACAAAATGACATACTCTTGTATGTAAAGGTGCCCCAAGGAGTAGTAAAGGCAGTCTTATGTTGATCTATAGTATTCACCTCTACTTGATTGTACCCTGACAATCCATCTAACATAGATAGCATCTTCGAGCCTGTGACAGCTTGCAACACTTGGTCCATCATGGGGAGAGGGTAGATGTCCTTTAAAGAACCTTAATTTAGATTTCTGAAGTCCACACAGATCTAGATCTCACCATTCTTCTTCCCGATAGACACTATATTAGTAATCCACGTTGAATGGTGGATGGGGAAGATGATCTTATGCTTCAAAAGATGTTGTATTTCTTGGATAATTGTATCAACTATCTTTGGATTATATTGCCTTTTCTTCTGTTTGAAGGGTTTGATCCCAGGCTTAAGAGGAATGAAATGTTGCATTTTTTTAGGCTGAAAATCCTTAAGATCATCATAAGAGTAAGCCAGAACATCAACATACCTCTTCAATAGATTCACCACCTTTTTTTTTTTCTGAGTGCAGCATTTTGGGATCATCAAGACTCCCAATATTCACTTTCTTAGTCTCAGCAGATTGCCATGATCCTTGGGAAACTTTAGACTTCATATACCTATCATGTTTATCAAAAGGATCCTCTAAACTCACCAAACCTTTAGGGATTTTTTCACATTTCATTTTGATGCATCCATCTTGATCCATCTCTTCTTTGACACCCTCTTCATTTGATGACACACACTCTCTAGGTAGATTATCACTTCCTTCAAAGTACAGCTGATCAAATTTGTCTATGATCTCTAAGAAAGAAAGAAAATTCTTGTCATCATTGAAAACTTGCCAATTATTTGCATTTTCAAGCACAATGGGTCTATGGATCATCTCAATGGTGAATTTCTCCTGAGGGAAATCAGGATGAGGAATCAACAAGGACCCCGAAATAGCTAGAGATTCAACCCTAGTGTTCCTTTCCCTTGGCACAACTTCAATGGAAAAAGCATCAAGGAATTCAATGGAATCCCATACCAGATTTCTATAGTGCTTCAACCTCCTGTTCTTTACCTGATAAAGGTATCTAACTTATTTTACAATTAGCTCTACATCACCATAAGCAAGAAGGTTCTTCACTCCCATTTCCTTCGTCATGATCAACCCAAGAATGAGGGCCTCATACTCAGCAGTATTTTTGGTATTTTCAAATTGAAACTTGAAGGAGAAAGGATGAACCTTACCCATAGGAGAAATGAGCACTACAATAGCTCCATAACCTATTGAAGAGTAGCTTCTGTCAAACTCGAAAGTCCACACACCATTAGGATCAAGCATTACTCCCTTTGACAGACTTGTCTCCTCTTGTGACATGATCATGTAGTTCCCATGCCCAATGTCTTCATACATTATTTGTGCTTTAGGATCATCTGTCGTTTGCATAATATACTTTTCTTGTTTCTCAAGCAGCAGCTTATTCATCTTCCCATTGAAAAGGATCAAGGCATGTGACCAATCCATTTGGATCTCACCTCCAACATCTTTACAAAAGTTCCTACTTAGCAGCATGCCATATGAAGGAGGGATATCAGCAACCAAGATGGTAGCCAAGACCTTCTTCTCTTGTAAAGAAGAAAATTCTACTTGTGCATCCTTGGTTCTCCCAACCAAAGGCACTTCTATACTTTCCATGGAATAACAAGAGCCATAATTGTGGGTTAGGGTTAGACCCAAAGCATGAGCCACTTTTGCAACCATTACATTATCAGATGCACAAGAATCAATGACACAATTTCTAAGCTTGTGGCTAACCATGAGGAGAGTCACATAGAAGGGTTTGATCTCATTCGGTGAAGTGACTACAGCCACAAGGATGGGTTGAGGCAGAGAAGGAATGGGAAAAAGGCCTTTAGAAGAATGGGCTGGGGTTTTAGATCTAGAATTTACAAAGCTAACCATTTTGGCAAAGGATTTAGGATAGGTTTGATAGAACTCTACCTCATAAATTTGAATCTTGGTCTTTTTAAGATGGTCTATAATGTCAAAAGATCCAAATGTGGATGGGGAATCACTACTAGGAGTAGGAAGAGTTTTTGATCTATCAGCTTTATCATTTGTTGGACAAGAATTCTCAGAAGTAGAAGTATATGGAGAAGGACTAGCAGAGCTTACATTTTGGGTAGAAATAGTATGAATAAGAGATCCTCTTCTTACAATCACCGGGATGGTGATGGGGTACTCCTTGGATATTTTTGCAGGTTGCGCCACTTTTTCCTTTATGTTGGTCTACTCCCGCATCATAAAAACATATGACTCACTGTTCATTTCATCCACTACATCATCATAGTCATCTTCATCATCCACACCTTCAGTGGTGATGAAATGAACTCGAGAACCACCAAGATCCTCTAGTTCTGTATCAACTTTCTCTTCTTGTTCATCATAGAGCCCATTTTTTCCCTCATCATCAGGCTCAAAAACCTCACAAGTAGCATTGATAGGAACTTTGAGGGGTGGAACTTCAATGGCCAACCTAGTTTGAGAAGAGGGCAAGTGGTTCCTAGGATGAAAGTTATTGCTTAGAACATCTTAATGTGGAGTATGCTGAGCCAATTTTTTCTTGATGAAAATGAGGTCATTATCTAGCTTTTGCACCAACTGATCTACATTACCTCCAAGAGAAGAGGAAGTAGAAGATGATTTGGATTTGAAATAATCCCTTTTCATCTTGCTAGACATGATCAAGTCATCTTCCACACTGACATTCAATCTCTGATCAGCATCCAAAGTTGCAAGATTTTCTCTCCTCAGGGCATAGCTTACTTCCGACAATTAAGCATTCAAGAAGAAACACTTCTGAATCTGATCAACATGCCTAATATTTAGTGGAATCTTGTTAATCAACTTGTTGAAATTGGCCACAAATTCTCTCATAGGTTCATGTGGATCCTTCTTGATTTGAGAAATCTGAGCTAGCAAAGCATGCACATCTTCAATAGGTTTGAAACACTACTCAAATTCAGTCCTCATAGTAGTCCAATTGGTGATGGTCCTAACAGGAAGATGGTAAAACCAATCCGTAGTATTTTCTTGCAAGGTCTCCACAAATAGCCTAACAGAGACATCCTCATGTTCAACTCCAAGGACCCCACATGCAACAATGAATACTGCAATGTGTTCATCAGGGTGCACTTTGCCATCACCTCTAAATTTGGGAAAATTCTTCATGTTACTCCTAGGTAACTCATGCAATGGTTGAGGAAGAGCCAAAGGCCTAACTATTTATCCCCAAGGCAAAGGTTTTGCCATCCTTGGAGAGATTACTTGAAGTGGAACTGAGACACCAACAAGAATTAGGGCACAACGATTAGGGCTAAGTTGTGTTTGAGGAATGCTACTACCAGAAGCTCTGTCTTCAACAGGAGGTGTGCTTGTGGAACAAGCTCCTCTATTTCTTCTTGTTGGAGGAAGTTGAAAACATTGTTGATTTAGGAGTTGAAATTTGGGATCTTCAATTCCAAGAGCCCTTCTACCATGAGTGTATCTTAGATTTTCCAGATCAAAGAAATGATCAAATTAGTTGTTCTTTTTAGAAAGTAAATTTGTTAAAAAAATCCCCAACGGATTCACCAAAAACTATTGGGTTTCATATTTCCACTTGGAATAAAACCACAGTCAGGGGACAAGCAAGTCCCTCCTATTTAATGGGAGAGGTTCCCTTATTAAAAGCAGGGGAAAACCCTATGTACAAATACACAATCTTTCATTCAATGGTGGTTTCCTGATATCTTGAAATGTGTTTAATTCCTAGAAAGTTATCAATAAATGAGGATAGAAGACTTGAAGAGAGGAGGGAGGTACAAGAAGACAATACTTTCAGGAAAAAGAGATGGCAGAGATAACCCTTGTATATATTGAGAAAATGAGATATAGAGTAGAACCATTCACGTTTATAATGGGCATAATCCATAGACTCAAAGTTCTTGAGATTGTATAAATTAGAACACAAAGTTTCTAATCATGCAAGGATTATATGATTCACAGATAAGAGCAAGAAGAAAAACGGAAACAAAGGAAAAAGGGGAAAACCCTTGTATGGATTTCTTTAGATTCGAAATTACAGTTCCAGAATATCAAAATTCCAAACCTATATAATGTCTTTAAAATCCCATGAAATAGCTCGCAAGAGATGGTTACAAATCATTCCAATCATTCACGCCCTTTCGAATTCTTGATTTGCAAAGAAACATTAATGGTGGAAAAACTAGGTTTTCAAATATACGTTCGTTACATTATTTTGCCAGTTTAAATATGGGCCATTCAATTTGCTTTTACAACTTTAAATTTGGGCCGCCCATGTGGAAGAAATTGATTGAAGTGGGCGCGCAGGGGGGGGTAATTTACACTTTATAACTTTTACAGTGAAAAGGCATTTTGGAACATTTTGGCCCGCTCACCCACTTTGACTTTTCAACAATAAGACACGTGGTGTTATCTACTTGGCGATGGGGTCGCGGATCACTTTTTACTTTTAACTCTTTTTTATAAGAAAAGCTTAACACTTCAAAATTATCCACTGACCCGCATCCCCACTTTGAATTTTTGATGTGGCTACATGGCACCATCTAATTGGTGGCACCAACTCAAAATTTTAAGCCTAGACTTGGAAAATGAGGGGAATTTTGAGGGTGACAACACGTGCATAGTTATTCAAGAATTCAAAAAAATTATTCACAAATTCTTACAAGTTTATTTGTATGATTGGACGGTGTATGGAATAGTTAAGGATCATTGTGACAATTTGCACTTAGTGTTTGAAAGATGTAGATAGTTGAGTATCTCTTTGAACATCAAGAAGTGCATATTTACTACACCATTTGGAATACTACTAAGACACATAATCTGTAAGGAAGGTTTACTTGTTGATCTAGCTAAAGTTGCAGTCATTATAGGCCTAAAAGAGCCTACCAATCAGAGTGAGGTGTGTGGTTTTTTGGGTCATACAGGATATTACAGGAATTTTACCAAGGGATATGCCAAATTTTCTGCACCGTTGGAGGAGTTACTGAAAGGAAAAGGTACGTTCTACTGGGGAGAACCACAACAGTGTACATTTGAGACATTAAAGGAGAAACTTACTACCGCGCCTATTCTGTGTTTTCCTTCGTGGGACCAACCATTTCATGTACATGTGGACGCCTCTAACACGACCATTAGCATAGTATTAGATCATCCTAGAGAAGGTATTATAGATCATCGTATTTGTTTTACTAGTAGAAAGCTGACTCATGTGGAATAGAACTACACAACTACAGAGTGCGAAGCTTTGTTAATGATCTATGCACTACATAAATCCAAACAATACCTGCTACTACACCAGTTGTCTTTTATACAAATCACATGACATTGAATTATTTGGTAAACAAACCCATTTTATAGGGGCGCATATGCAGATGGGTACTCTTATTTTAAGAATTTGATTTCACAGTTGTGATAAAACTAGGGAAAAGTAATTTTGGACCAGACCATTTATCCAGAATACAGTCAATGGAAGATGCATAGGCAATTAAAGATACCATGCCATATGCATAGTTATATAGGTTACAATGAGCGCCATCATAATTAGAGGACATTGTTGTCTTTCTATGAACATGCATGGCACCAGAAGGAATGAAATCCTTAGAAAATAAACTTGCTATATGCATGACACCCTATATGTTGATTAGTGGTGACCTGTACAAGCTAGGCCAGGATGAAGTATTGCATCGTTGCATACTAGAACATGAACAATTAGATATCATAGAGGAAGATCATGGTGGTATTGTAGGTGGCCACTATGTAGGTGACACCAATTCGTGTAAGATTCCACTCATTGGATTATGGTGGGAGACCCTATATAAATATTGTAAGGATTATTGCAAAGTTTTTAATTATTGTCAATGTCTTGAAAAACCAGGACAACGAGATAAGATGCCATTGAGGCCTATTCCTAGTGTAGAGCCGTTTGAGAAATGGGCTATAGATTTTGTGGGTCCTATTTCACTAGCTGTGCGCAAAACTAGATCACGCTATATCCTCACTTGTACAGACTATCTGAAAAGGTGGGCAAAAGCAATGCCTACAAAGGATTGTACAATAGCTATAGCAGCTAGGTTTCTATGGGAAAATATTATTACAAGGTATGGATGTCTATTGAGTTTGACCAGTGATAGGGGCACACATTTTCTTAATGAGACAATCAAAATTTTATTGGATGAATTCATGATTGCACACCATAAGACTACACCCTATCATCCTTAGGCTAATGGGACTGCTGAGGATTTCAACAAAAGTTTGAGTGAGAAATTGACAAAAATCTATGATGTTGGAAGAAAGGATTGGGATGATAAAGTATCTGCAGTACTTTGGGCATATCAAATAACAAATAAAAGGTTGAACAAAGCCACACCATTTCAATCAGTGTTTTGTGCAGAAGTAGTTCTTCCTATAGAATCCATGCTACCTTCTTTGCGTATTGCGCACGCTGGAGGTCTAGCTGATGAGCAAGCATTAAAAGAAAGGATTGAAAAGTTAATCAAGTTAGATGAGCGACGAGCCATAGCACATTGGTGTCAAAAAAAAGAGAAGGCCAGGCAGAAAGAATGGCATGATAGACACATCAGGGATAAAAAGCTTGAGATAGGACAAATGGTGCTCCTTTATGATTCTAAATTTTTTTGCCATCCAATAAAACTCAAGGTACATTGGTTGGGGCCGTATGTTATCACTCACATACTTGAAACATGCACTTGTCAATTAGAGGAACTTGATGGAATATGGTTGCCCGAATACTTCAATGGGAGTAGGTTAAAGCCCCACTATAAATAAGTCTTCCTGGTGTTTGTAATAAGGTAGTGTTTCTATTTAGATTAGCTTTTCAATTATACATTTCCTTAATTTGTTTCCTTCTTTTTCATTATGATTTGTCAATTTAGTTGGAGTTTTTGTGTAATAAGCGAATTTACGTGCCAGACGCTAGTTAGTATTTGAATAATTTATAACTGTACATACGCTTAGTGTGGGGTAGGTTATTGATATCCAGGTACAATAATGATGAAAACAAGTACACATGAAAGGAACTAACTGCTACGGGTGCTATTTAAGTGGGAGAATTGAAAAAATATTACTTCTGGAAATGAGGACCAGAGATAGAGATTAATGAAGAAACAAGTATAAAGCGAGGTAAGCAGAGGCCGTGAAGACTACCAGTGGAAGGTGCAGTGACGAGGTACTCAGGCACATGAAAGCATGCTAAAGAGAATTATGTAGCCAAAAGGTAGTAGGGTGCGCTAGAAGGTTATATCTTGGGCACAAAGATGTACCACACGAAAGGAACAAAAATGGTCGATTAATGAGAGGATTTTTGGTAGGTGGAGGAGTAAAAAATGTAATAACTTTTTGAGAATCTATTTAAGGATGGGATGCAAGTTCATTTTTACCATTACAATTGAGAGAATTTAAAAAACAAGCTAAAGTGAAAATGAGCTGAGCAATCATGTTGAGTTGCAAAGAGTGTGAAACTAGGCATGGAGAGAATATTTTTGTGCAGGAGAAGCTTGTATTCCCATAAGTGAAGGGTTTGAATGAAGTAGACATGTTACAAAAAAATATAGGGTACAAGATTTCCACTAGGGCACAAAGATTTTAACTAGGGTTTTAACTTTCTCGATTATAGAGGGAAGAAAAGAGATATTTTTCAAATGGCATCGAAGAAAGCACCCGCAACAAGAGTAAAAGGAAAGAAGAAGGTCGAATTGGAAGGAGAAATTTCTCCCGAGAATAGTTTCTCAAAAATTCAATATCCAGATGGCATGATTATGAGACAAGAATGGGATTCCCACATCTGTCAATGTAAAATCAGTGATTACAACTATTGTACATCAGATAATGAGAAGGATATAGATGTGTTATTGAGCACAAAAATGAACAAGCACACAACATAAGATATGCTAGTGTACAATGACGTTGGTGAGAAGTTACTGAAGCAAATTGGATTCTACCAGTTGTAGTAGCTGCCATATTTTGGGAAGTATGAACCATTGTATCGATGGTTGATGAGAAGAGTCCATGAGGAATTCTTCTACTTCATTAGACAGAAGGTTAGAATCACATCTACCTTTATTTCAATAGTAACAGGACTAAGGGCCTCAGGAGCAGATCTGGAGAGTGATTTAACGGGTAAAAGGCCACAATTATGGAGATAAGGAAGGAGCTAGGGTATACCAAAGGTCCACGTGGTATGGACATCAAAAAATTAAAGAAGTACTCAGTAGTGCAGGCAACTGCACATCTTGTAACAAAGCTGAATGACCAAGAAAGGTAGCCGTAAGTAAACACAATTTGGCTGCACGTTGCAAAGAAGATGTCTCAAGAAGTGGTCTACAATATCGCGGATCACATAGCAAATACAATCATTGAAAAATCATGGATAGGTGACAGAATAATTTTTTGTGTTGTTTTATCATCTTTGGTGTTTATGGAAATCGGAGTTCCTGATGGGCCAAAGGAGAAGATTTGGGAGTACCCCACGGAACACAAGTCTCTAACAACAAGATTTCAAAAATACTTGTGTGAAGGATTGTTGAGCGGACCATTCAAGAAGAGGATGGAGAAGTGGTATGATATACTCTCTGCAACATTCAAAGAAGAGTGGTGCATACCCAAGGAGTTGCCTTTGGTGGTGGGTAAGGTAGTATAGTTTGTAGTCTACCAACATTTTTACATCGCATGATTTGCATGAAAGATGGGGCTTGGAGCCCAAGGTGAAAACTTCCATATGCCTTCACAACAAATATATTTCTAGGCATCAGTTCACCAGTTTTTAGATGCACGCTGCCTAATCTTCAATGTAGACAAGGTAGATTTTGACTACCACACTATGAGAAACACATATGTATATCCATGATGGACTGCCTAAAGTGAAAATGAGCTGAGCAATCATGTTGAGTTGCGAAGAGTGTGAAACTAGGCATGGAGAGAATATTTTTGTGCAGGAGAAGCTTGTATTCCCATAAGTGAAGGGTTTGAATGAAGTAGACATGTTACAAAAAAATATAGGGTACAAGATTTCCACTAGGGCACAAAGATTTTAACTAGGGTTTTAACTTTCTCGATTATAGAGGGAAGAAAAGAGATATTTTTCAAATGGCATCGAAGAAAGCACCCGCAACAAGAGTAAAAGGAAAGAAGAAGGTTCGAATTGGAAGAGAAATTTCTCCCGAGAATAGTTTCTCAAAAATTCAATATCCAGATGGCATGATTATGAGACAAGAATGGGATTCCCACATCTGTCAATGTAAAATCAGTGATTACAACTATTGTACATCAGATAATGAGAAGGATATAGATGTGTTATTGAGCACAAAAATGAACAAGCACACAACATAAGATATGCTAGTATACAATGATGTTGGTGAGAAGTTACTGAAGCAAATTGGATTCTACCAGTTGTAGTAGCTGCCATATTTTGGGAAGTATGAACCATTGTATCGATGGTTGATGAGAAGAGTCCATGAGGAATTCTTCTACTTCATTAGACAGAAGGTTAGAATCACATCTACCTTTATTTCAATAGTAACAGGACTAAGGGCCTCAGGAGCAGATCTGGAGAGTGATTTAACGGGTAAGGCCACAATTATGGAGATAAGGAAGAAGCTAGGGTATACCAAAGGTCCACGTGGCATGGACATCAAAAAATTAAAGAAGTACTCAGTAGTGCAGGCAACTGCACATCTTGTAACAAAGCTGAATGACCAAGAAAGGTAGCCGTAAGTAAACACAATTTGGCTGCACGTTGCAAAGAAGATGTCTCAAGAAGTGGTCTACAATATCGCGGATCACATAGCAAATACAATCATTGAAAAATCATGGATAGGTGACAGAATAATTTTTTGTGTTGTTTTATCATCTTTGGTGTTTATGGAAATCGGAGTTCCTGATGGGCCAAAGGAGAAGATTTGGGAGTACCCCACGGAACACAAGTCTCTAACAACAAGATTTCAAAAATACTTGTGTGAAGGATTGTTGAGCGGACCATTCAAGAAGAGGATGGAGAAGTGGTATGATATACTCTCTGCAACATTCAAAGAAGAGTGGTGCATACCCAAGGAGTTGCCTTTGGTGGTGGGTAAGGTAGTATAGTTTGTAGTCTACCAACATTTTTACATCGCATGATTTGCATGAAAGATGGGGCTTGGAGCCCAAGGTGAAAATTACCATATGCCTTCACAAAAAAATATTTCTAGGCATCAGTTCACCAGTTTTCAGATGCACGCTGCATAAGCTTCAATGTAGACAAGGTAGATTGTGACTACCACACTCTGAGAAATAAATATTTATATCCAGGGCAAAATGCCTACATTGAGAGGGTCATCTAAAATTTATTAAACATGAAGCCTGTGAGCTTGGCAGTTGGGGACATCAAAGCAGTGCTTTTATACCTGTAACTCAAGCTCAAGCTGTATAATAATAAGTAAGTGGAGAATGAGTTTGTGCTCTCAGGGCCGCCAAAAGGTAAGCATACAATGGAGACTATTCCAGTGCCTAAGCCCATAGAGACAATAAAAGTAGATGATGAAGAAGAAGAGCATGAAGATAGTGGTTGTTTGGAGCACAAAGATGGAGGCAGCCTCCAAATAAGGAAGAAGTTGAGTACGTGACTACTCTATCCCAACCTCACGAGGGAGATGATGAGGACTTGGATGCAGTCCAAGGAGAGCGTCATTTCAAAAGAGTATTTAGGAGAACAAGGACCCAAGGTGCTACTCCACAATCTGTGTGCAAATCACCTCGACTCTCTCCACAGAAGGAGACAAATGAGAAAAAAATAAGGAAGTTAAAGCGGAACGAGGAGGCAGAATATTCTGAGGAAAGTGCGCCCAATTCCCCTACACCTCCAAAGAACATTGAAGAAGGAAAATATGAAGAAATGAAGGATGGAGAGGAAGGAGAAAAGGAATCAGATGAGACAATGACCAAGACTACTCATGGTACAACAAAACAAGCTATGAATCTTGAAGCTCAATTTCCTAAGGGGCTAAGATCAAAGAGAATAAGTGGAGAATATGTTCCACCAGTCATGGGCTACGCCGAGGACATAGGTAAAATTATCCGCGCCTGTTTTTAGAGCACAATGAAATAAAAGGAGTTGTATGGCTAGGAGCTGATGGATGAAGATATGGAAACCATGTGCATAAGGAAGTGACTTTCGTGGTTGATGCACACGCACATGGATGAACCGAAATTTCATGTGTGTGAAGATTCATGTGTATCAAGGAGGTTAAAGAAGACACCTAAGGCCAGACACAATATTAAAGCCTACTATTATGTCGAATGAACAAGTGAGAAATTATTTGGTGAAGGTCTAGAAAGATGTGGCATAATGAAATATGGATAAGGCTACGTCAATTAGGGCACTGAGGGAGGAGATCAAGACTAAGGATGCATAAATAGCGTGCCTAAAGCAAGAAAATGACTTGGCATAGAAGAAGAATGTTGTTTTCATCAGCATGGAAGAGGAAGTTGGGGAAAATATCATGAAAGAAAAGCCAAAATTAGATCCAAAGGTACCCAAAATGTTTCCTTTGGCAATGCATTATGTAAGTACCTTGGTGGAATTAGTGCTTGAAGATGAACCTCTATGCATGCCAGCACCAAAGGATCTAGCATAGGAAGCAGAGTGAGAAATTTCTTCGATGATGAGAAAAATTACATCATATGAGGGGTTGCTTCAGAGCTTGCCGGAGGAACTGAAGAAAGCGCATCAAGTGTTGACTATCTATACAGCCCCAGAAGCCGTTATAATAACAAGGACCATCTTGGAAGACAGTGAAGTCCTAAAGGCCATGAAGGATGAGACCTTGGGCCACATAGAATGTTTAGCACTTGTCAAGGAGAAGTGCGAGGCCCTTACAACAGCTCAAGAACCACACAAGGAAAGGCTAGATGAGCGTGGGAAACTCATCGCGCAAAACATGGAATTATTAGAAGGAAGAATGACTGCAATGTCCAACATTGTGTTGGTCTTGTAGAATGAGAAAGGAGAGATTACAAAATATGGTTTCGATTCAATTACAGTGGATATCCCAGAGAAGATAGAGGCCACACTAAATTATTGGTAGATTTTAGAGGTGGAGATAAAATAATAATATCCAGAATTGATTATTCAGGTTGAAGCAGAAGATATTGTAGGGTAAATGTATTCTTTTGTTCATAAATTTTCTTTCTATTCTTCTATTCTTTGATTCATTTTGGAGACAAACCATTGTTGGGGTAGCAATGCAATTAGTGTGGGGTAATGTTGACCAGTTAAAATATGGCACTTAGTAAAGAACATATAGAAGGTTCACGTAGAAGAGAAAAGTGCATTCAAAAGCACGGGAGGATCGAAAAGGATTCATGCGCTGGGAACGCAGAAAAATTCAGGACTTAGCCATTTTCACGATGAGGATCTATTTTTAGAGATGGTGTGTGGAACACACAAATCGGTTATAGACTCATGCAACACGCATTGGCTATTTTTGGAGGATCGGTTACAAAATTCTTTGCATGGACATGGGCTAGGAATAGGTTTACTACTAATAATCAACTAGAATAAGTCTATTGTTAGTGCACTTACATGTGTGGATATTTTAGTAATGGTGTGTGGCTAATAATAGCATGCAACCTATTTTGGGATTGGATAAGCAGTGGAGGGAATGTCCCCACCCTTATAAATATATAGTGAACTATGTAGCATAGAGAGTATGTGAGAATTGAGTTATTGTGAGGTTATGCTGCCAAATATGATGAATGCATGAGTGTATACTACTGCCATTGTAAGGAATATTCTATGTAGTTATCATGTTTAATATAGTGGAGGTTATTGACTGAATCAGGTGTTAATCATGGTTATAGTTTATTACTACATGAATGTTCTCACTATGATTATTGTTTGATTCATGATACTTTAAGATCTAGATCTGAACATGCATTATAGAATGACATATTAGCAATGGATATGAATGCTTCAAGTCTTCATCATGCTAACATCTTGCAACAACAACCTAAAGAGGGGTCTGGTACCTTTGCATGCTTCGGGTGAGCGCTTGGTCTAGGCTGAGTGATGTGCTAGCGCACCTTGGCTTTTATTGGTGAATTCTAGGCTGCATCAAGGCTCAATTGTTTGATAGTGCCACCCATAGTTTAATTTGAAATAATGACTGAGATTTCCAAAGGCCTGATGCATACATTTATTAAATAGTAATGGTGTGCCCCTTCAATCCAAACTTCCACATGTGTCTCTAGTCTTTCAAATTGAAAGATGCTCTCATTAATAATATATTCACGTGTGTTTATAATCATTAATTGACCCCATCCATCACACAAACATGATCTATCAATGTTATAAATGGAAATAAATTCCACACATGTCATATTATTGCATCTACCACCACCAAAAAAGGTGGAACCCATCTTAGTTATGTTGTATCTAAGTGAAGCCATGATGAATAGGTTGGAGATAAAAATCAACAACCAAAAGGAACTATCATTTTTGGTGAAGATAATTGGCGACAAGGGTAAGAATATCTTCCAAGAAATCTCCCATCTAGTTCTTCTACCCATCCACAACAACACTAATATTAGCTAAGAAGTCAACAACCTTGCTGCCCTCCCGGTAGATATGTTGAAACTTATTCATCTAGAAACAAGATTGAAGGGAACTTATATCTTCAATTATGTTGTTGATGGTCCACTGGGGGATTTCATTTGAGTTAAGGACTTTTACCATGTTAAGAGAACCACTTTCAACAATTAGTTGACCAGAGCCAATACTGAGTGCTAGTTTTATACCTTTAATAATAACAAGTGCTTCAACCCTATGGTTAGTACCAATCTTGAAGTAAATGACTAAGTCATCCATGGGGTTACCAAAAGTATCTCTAAGAATGACACCTCCACCGGAGGCACCCGGGTTACCATTGGCTAAATCATTAGTCTTAAGCTTCAACGTGTTAGCAAATAAGGGATAAAATATGCGGAATAATCCCTCTTAGAATCACAATAGTAGAAACTAATATGCAAAAAGATATTACAGATCTGAATTAAAAGTACATAAAAATAAAAGAACACAACACCAAGATAGTATTTAACATGGTTTACCCAATTTAGGATACCTTAACCAAGAATCACTTACTCAAAAATTTTATTACAAGCCATCTCTTTCTCTTAATACAATACCCAGATCTGTTTGGAGATGTGCTCAACAAACTCTCCTGAATTCACACTCAAACTCACACACATCTACAATGATATGTCTACCCTATCAAAATCCCAAAAACACATCAATAGGCATCTGCTTAAGAAATTTTACAATATCATGGTTACCAAAACCATGGGCCAAAACTACCCCATAAACCTGTGGGTAAAAAATTCTGCCCATATGAGAAGAACACATTTCCTGAAATATCGAGCACGTTTTTAGGCCAAAAAAATCAACATTGTGGAGAGGGTATAGTACTTTTAGTTTACAATCTTCAACACTTCCACACATGAAAACAAGATCCACATGATCCCCGGTGAGAAGAACTATGGATAATGTACAATACTTTTAGTGTACAATCTTCAACACTTCTACACATGAAACCCAACTCCACAACATAAAAATCTCCCACTTGGAGACTAGTTTTCCTCTGAGAAAGTTTCTCAACCCTTCATTTTGATTCGTGAAGAACAACCAAAGTTGAACACATCTTTAGTTTCTACCTTGTGACCACCTTAGTCATCATGTCTGTAGGATTCTGACAAGTATGAATCTTCTCCAACTTCAACTTCTCTTCCTCCAAAGTTGTCATAATGAAATGGTACCTTAATTGTATATACTTCATCATGGAGTGGAAAGCATAGTTCTTAGCTAGATGTATAACACTCTGACTATCACTATGAAACTTCCCCTCCTCTTGCTTATGCCCCAACTCCTCAAGCAATTATTGTAACCAAATCATCTCTTTGCTTGCCTTTGTGGCTAAAACATACTCAGCCTTTGTGGTTGACAAATCCACAAGATTTTGTATTCATGAAATCCATCTCACTGTTGTCTCACCTATAGTGAAAACATAATGTATCATGCTCCTCTTACTGTCTACATCTCTAGCCATATCTGAATCTACATAACCATGCAAAGTGGTGTTTGATCCACTGGAGCACAAAACTATCCCCATGGTCCCTCTCAAGTACCAAAGGATCCAATTTACTGTATGTTAATGATATTTACCTAGGTCACTCATCGATCTTATCACTGCTCCCATTATGGAATACATCAAACTGCCAACCATTGATGAGTAAGGTGCCTTAGACATATGGTTTCTCTCTTGCTCTATCTTGGGACACAACTCTTTTGATAACTTGAAATGTCCTGTCAAAGGATTCCCAACCACTTTAGCGTCCTGCATATTAAACCTCTCGAATACCTTCTTAATGTACTCTTTCTGAGATAAAGTTAGCTTTTGTTCCTTCCTATCCCTAGATATCCTCATACTAAGGATTTTTTTGAATGCCCTCAAATCCTTCATATCAAAGGAGTTAGTTTTTTCTTAAGTAATTTATTCCCTGCATGTTTTTTTACTGCAACTAACATGTCATCCACATACAGACACAAGATAATATAACTGTCATCCTGGAATTTATTTGTATATACACAATGGTCAGAATGGCATCTAATATAACCATGCTCTATCATGAACCTATCAAATTTTTTATACCATTGACACGAAGCTTGTTTCAAGCCATACAAGCTCTTATTTAGTTTTTACACCATATCCTTTTTACCTTTGACCTCCTAGCCCTATAGTTTCTGCTAATATAGATCCTCCTCCAAATCACCATGGAAGAATGCAGTATTTACATATATATTCTCTAACTGCAAATCTTCTACTGCCATTGTTTGAAGAACAATTCTAATAGAAGTCATTTTTACTACAGGAGAAAAAATCTTATCAAAATCTATACCTTTTTTCTGTGCAACCCCCTTAACCACCAACTAGGCCTTGTATCTTTTCTTGCCTCATTCTCTCTCTTTAAATTTGTACACCCACTTGCTTTGCAATTCTCTTTTTCCTTCAGGTAGCTTCACCAAAACCCAAGTTTGGTTCTCTATGAGAGATTGATGTTCCTCATTCATGGCTTACTCCCACTTATTTCTGGCATCTACATGCATTGCTTCATCAAATATCTCTAGCTCTCCATTGTCAATGAGTAATAAATAATAAAGAGAAGGAGGAAAATGTTCAAGTGATATTCTTTCTCTAGAAGACATCCTCAATATATGATTTTGGGGTTCCTGTTGAGTAGGTTCCTGAACTGATTTATGTGTCACATTCCCATTTCAAAGATCATCTACTATTGCATATTCTTTCTTGGATTCTTTCCTATTTTTCTACAACTGTTTCTTATACATAACTTTCTCATTAAAGACCACATCCCTAGATCAAATAATTTTCTTGTCCTTAATACTCCAACATTTATATCCAAAGTCATCAACACTATAACCAATGAAAGTACAATTTTCTAATTTAGCCTCTAGTTTGGTCCTATCATCCTTGTTTATCTGAACAAACCCCTCACATCCAAAGACTCTAATAAATGAGTAATCAAATTTCTAACTAGACCAAACCTCCTAAGGTATGCCTCCATCCAAGGAACTTGAGGGTCTTTTATTTATCAAGTACACATCTATACTCGTCGCTTCTACCAAAAAAGAAAGAGGCAATCCCACATGTAACCTCATGCTACTAACATGTTCCATTATTACCCTTTTCATCCTTTCAGACACCCAATTTTGTTGCAGAGTTCCTGGAACCATCTTTTTCCTGTGGATTCCATTCTTAGAATAATAATCATCAAAATCATTTCTGTAATACTCCCCTCCATTATCTAACCTGAGAAATTTTAGCTTAATACTTGTTTCATTCTCTACCAAGGCTTTCTATTTAAAAAAAGTGTTAAATACATCAAAGTTTTTCTAATACAATATACCCAAACTATCCTTATTGCATCATCAATAAAAATAACATAATAATTTGAACCCCCAAGAGATGATACCTGAGTCGCCCCCACACATCAAAATGTACCAGCTCCAACTTACTCTCTTTCTTCGTAGGTCCAACCTTGACAAACTTTACTCGCTTATGTTTCTCATTTACACAGTTCTCACATAAACCCAAACCTATTTCTGTAAATATGGGAAAATTCTTCCTTTATGATCTGCATGCCCTTATGGTTCATATGATCGAGCCTATAGTGCCATAATATTGTATTTGCATCCAAAGCCACAAGATTATAATCATTAGTACTACATTTGGTCAAATACAAGTTTCCAACCTTCTTACCTCTTGCCACCAAAAGAGAACCCTTAGTAACCTTCCAAGAGTCCATTGTAAATATCACAGTACAACCATTATTTCCCAACTTCCCCGTCGATACCATGTTTCTTCTTAATGTAGGCACATGTTTGAAATCCTTCAATAGCCATGTATTCCCATTCCGCATCTTAACTTGAAAAGAACCTTTTCCAACTATGTTGTAAGACTCGTCACCACCAATAAAAACATGCTCAAAATCCCCTTAAACATAATCAACAAAATAACTCCTATGTGGAGTAGCATGGAAAGAAGCCCCCGAATCCAAAACCCAAAATGCAACAATATTATGCAAAGAAAGAATCAAACCATCCTTACATACATTACATGTTGCCACATTCACCTACTTTTCTTCTTCCTATTGTTTCTTCTTGTCCTGAAGCTCCAAACAGTCCTTTTTTGCATGCCCATACTTTCCAAAGTGCCAACATACCATCTTGATTTTGGATTTTTACCTTGCCCAATCTTTCTATTTTCCATGGCTTTCTCTATTCTTTTATCTCCCTCTAGTTTCCACCGTCAAAGAATTCCTTGAAGGAGAAGATTCCCCTCAGCTTTTTCTTTACATTTCCTAGCTTAGAATCACCCCTACAATGTCCTCAAACTTCAAATTTGAGTTAGCTAGAATTGAGTTTCTTACCTTCATTACCAGGCTATTCCAACTCTCAGGTAAGGAGCAAAAAATTAATAAAGCCCCAAATTCTTCATCAAATTCTATTATAACTGAATCTAGGATATTCACAACCGTATTAAAATCATTCAAATGATATTGTAATGAAATATTCTTAGAAATATTCATATTAAACAACTTTTTCATTAAAAATATCTTATTAGAGGTAGAGGGTTTTTCAAATAATTTCCCTAATGCATCCATAAGTTATTTTGTAGTCTTTTCTTTTCAAATATTAAATAATACCAAAGATGTAAGACATATTCGGATTGTTCCAAGTGTATTCCTATCTAGAAAATCCCACTCCGCATTTTTCATGCTTGAAGGTTTGTTTCCTTTCTCAGACAACTAAATATAAAGATCCTTCTAATAAAGGTAATCTTCCATCTGCATCTTCCAAAGACTAAAATTATGCTCATTGAATTTATAAACTTTTGATCTTCCATCATCTGCCATAACTCCCACTCAAGCTAAAAATTTCCCTACGATTCAACACTTCAACAAACAAAACCAAGATCTAATACCAATTCTTAGGAAATAAGGGATAAAATATGTGGAACAATCCCACTCAGGATCGTAATAGTGGAAACTAATCTGCAGAAAGGTATTACAAATCTGAAATAAAAGTGTAGAAAAATAAAAGAACACAACACAAAGACAATATTTAACACGGTTCACCGAATTTGGGGTACATCCACCAAGAATCACTTGCTCATAATTTGTATTACAAGCCACCTCATTCTCTCAATACAAAACCCATATCTATTTGGATTTGTGCTCAACAAACTCTCCTTAATTCACACTCAAACTCACACATATCTACAATAATATGTCTACCCTATCAAAATTGTAAAAGTACATCAATAGGCAACTAATTAAGTAATTTTACAATACATTGGGTACCAAAACCATGGGCCAAAACCGTCCCATAAACCTATGGGTCAAAATTCCCACACATATGAGAAGAGCACATTTCCCAAGATATCAGACACATTTTTCAAGGCCAAAAAACCACTTTCTATTTATGTTTTCCCCAGATACAACAATTCATAATTTCTTGCAATCTAGAGACCACAATGTTGAAGACATGCCATAAGCCTTGAGTTTATTCCTTGAATATATGCATATTCCATTCTTTCCATATGCACCATAGAACATGGGGAAGAAGCAAGTTCTATGAAAGGGTAGCAACTTTGCAAAAAAATGGAGAGTTCCATTGAGAAAACATTTTAGAGTGAAGAAGGAAAAACCCATGCAATCCCAAATATTTCCAAAATAAGACACCAAAGAGAATGGGATAAGGGACAACAAATAAAAATGTGAGAAATGATTTCCAAAGTATTAAGATAGAGAGTGTAGTGACTAGGGAGGGAGAATCCCCTTCGCTTGAGATTTTCCCCTGAAATGATAGAATCCATAGAGGTAATCCATGAGAATAATCCAATTTTTGGGAGAACTTGAGGGATCTAGATCTTACATAGAGGCAGGCTACAAGGGGGGTGATGTCGTGAGAGATAGGAATATTTGATAGAGAAGTAACCAAAGGGGGAGGTCGGATAGACACATGCATTTAGAGATAGAGATTTAGATATATTGAGAGGATACTAATATCTTAAGGTTGTCAATTTACTGCAATTGGATCAAGGTACAACCTTCCCATGAGGGGATGAGACAATAAGGCTTTCCACAATTGTTTTTTATGTATCCATTAATCATCTTACCACATAAAGCCGAGAGAGGAGGGCTGATCGGATCCCATAAAGAATCTTCCAATAAGGGATTATCACTAATCCACCAATCGTTCCAAAAATCAATGGTCAACCCGTTACCCAAGTGTCATTTAGTTGTATAAGATTATTCTATGAGGATCAATGTTATAACCTCATGCACATCAAATATGGGTTGCACTTCCAATGGAGATGAGAACACTTTGTCATTTTTAATATCATGAATCACAAAGAAAATCAAATATAGAAAAGATAGCAAAGTGTATAGAATATTCATAAATCAAAATAAGGGGTACATATAGGATTGTTGTGTAACTCATGTGCATGACACGTGTACACAACCGTATGACCTATTTTCAATAATTAAGATGAATAAACAACTAGGTGGACAAGACATCGAATAAAAAGAAGTCTAGTCATATACACCAACACGCCCCCTTCATTGAAGCTGAGGTAGAGGTCATGGAAATTCATAACTAAAAGAGAACTCTCCTAGAAAACTAAGAAAGATATGTCAATGGGTCCTGACTAATAATTTTGATAAGGTACCCATGTATAAACAACATCTTCCTAGAAGAAGAAGAAGAGACAAATGGTTCCCAATAACTAGGCCTGATGAGGTACCCATATACAATAAGGATCTCAAGTAATGGAGGAAAACACCTAAGGAAAAACATCCACTTACAAGAGACATAAGACTCCCTAAACAACCTAAGAAATATGCATCTAATGAAACCCAAAAACTAAAGGCCTAATAAGGTACTCATGTACAAGATGTAATATTTTTAGAAGAAGAGAAGATAACTAGAAAGTTCGAAGAAGATGGGCTGTTACAGAAGACCTCACCCCAAGAAGAGACCACAAGTGAAGATACTTTTCCTCAGTTAAAGGTTTGGTAAAAATGTGAGCAACCATATCAGATGTCTGATAGTACTGTAAATCAATGATGTCATTATAGATAAACTCCTAAATGAAATGCATATGTATTTCGATGTGCTTCATCCTCTAATGTTGAACAATATTTTGATAAATCGATATGGTGCTCATGTTGTCATAGTAAATGATAGTAGGCTGCTGATAGTGAATACCAAACTCTGTGAAGATTCCATGTAACCAAACAAATTTTTTGGTAGGGTTAACCACTACTCTATACTCTACCTTTGTAGAAGATATCACAATTGTGTTATGCTTCTTTCTAAACTAACTAACAGGACCCGAACTAAGATAAAAATTCTATCCTGAAGTAGATTTATAATGATCAAGATCACCGATATAATTAGAGTCAGTATAGCCAACTAAATAAATATCTACTCCTCCTAGATAGTGGATGCCATCTATGTAAGTGCCTCAAACATAATGAAGGATCTACTTTGTTGCTTTCCAATGCAACTCATGTGGCTCCTGCATGAATCTATACATGATCCCAATGACATATGATAGATCTAGATGTGTGTGAGTAAGGTGAATCAATCTTCGTGCTAACTATCGATAAAGGGTACCATCAACCAAGGGAGTAGAGAAATCAAAAACAAACTTAACTGCGGAAAGGAAAGGAGTAGGATTACAATAAAACATATGGAATTGAGAAAGTGAATCAAGAGAGTAATTATGCTACAAAATCACAATACCCAATTCAGATTGTGAAATCAGAATCCCAAGAAAGTAACAAAAAAATCCTACGTCAGTCATGGAAATTTTTTTGGATAAGGAATATTCATAGTATCAATTATAGAGGAAGAGATTACTGTGATCAACAAGTCATTAGCATACAAAATAAGGATGAGTATGGAGTCATCTCGCTGTAAAATATAAAAATTTAGGTTAGAGTGACACCGAGTGACCCCTGATGTAAGTAGAAAGGAGTCCATCTTGGAATACCAAGCCTGAGGGGATTTTTCAAGTCCGTGGAGAGACTTCTTTAACTTACAAACTAGGGAGGTATCATGGACATAACCTGGAGGTTGTTCCATGTAGATATCTTCCTCTAGGTCCCCATGAAGGAAGGCACTCTTGATGTCCATTTTATGGAATTCCCATATGTTAGCCACAATGATGGCGAGGGTTAGTAGAATAGAAGTCATCTTCATAACCAAAGGAAAGGTTTCCAGGTAATTAACCCCATCTACCTAGGAGAAACAACTACTAGCTATGTTTTAAAATTTTTGACATCTCCATATGCTCCATACTTTGTTTAGAACACACACTTACAAAGAACTATTTTTCTTCCTTTCAGAAGAGGGGTGAGATCCAAAGTATTGTTCTTCATGAGTGAGGAATACTCCTCATCCATGGTATAATCCTACTCAAGAGTACCATAAGCCTCTCATACTAAGGGTTAGAAATGGAGGTGAAGGAGTGAGGTGTAATGAACTATGAGCAATTATGCCTCCTATCTGAAGGAACTCCAATCTACTCTCTAGAACTCTGCAAAATTTTCCTAGTCCAATGAGGACCATGAGGATCAGGTTCATAATAGTAAGATTATTCACTTGAGTGGGAAGGAACAAGGTTCCACTCAACACTACCATCAAAATCAGAAGACTCTGAAGCATGAGGGTCAGGAGGTGAGGTGTTAGGTTGTGGAGCTAAATAGCTTCACTGGAGCATGTAATGGAAACTGTCTAGAAAATATTGCAAACCCGTCCTCGGTTAGATAGGATAGACATCAGTCAGAGAATGTGGGAACCAAAACCCATCATCTTTCAGACATGATAGACATTGGTCAGAGAAAGTGGGAACTGGCCGCAGTTAAGGCTAACTGGCATCGGTTACCTGTGTGACGATGTTTTAATTAACTCTTGGGAATTAAATCTATGTTTAGCATTAAAGTACATTTATTAGATGTAATTGCATGGCTAAGGTGCCCTAAGTTTATATGTGCCTATATAAGCATAAAAGATAGCGTTTAGAGACAAAGGGGATGAATAAAGAGAAGGATTGGATTAGATCTTTGATTCTCTGAGATTGAGAGGATGAAGATGAAGAAGAAGAAGAGGAAAAATGAATAGTTTACATGAATACAAAGACTCCATGGAGAGGAGCTTGACATAAGGAAATAATAGGCTACTATATTTCCTTTGTATATTTATAGTCTCATATAATGGCTTGCATAGTATGCAAAGCACTTAGGGTTTCTTCTTGTAGATCCACATGTTGGTGAGATCTTGTATTATAGATCTATGTAGATCTAGTCTTGTATTGTAGATCCATGAGATCATATTGTATTGTTGATCCATGTAGATCTAGATATTGGAGAGGTCTTGCTTTCAGATCCATAGAGAACTTGGTTAGAGTTCAGAGATGCAGTTGTTCCTAGTTATGTGAGATCTGTTGGTGGTATGGAGGCACGTTTTAGTGTACTCAGGCAGATCCAGGGCAGTTAGTTTGTAGATTCACAATACAGTGAGAGCTTGGCTACATAGTGGCAGATGCAGGGTAGCTTCAGGTATGTGAGATCTAGTTATGTTTGAGAGGAAAGGTTGTAGTGTACTCAAGCAGATCCAGTTGGAGATCTGGGAGGAGGAGATACTCTTGTAGAGATACATGTAATCTTTTGCAGAAGAGTGAGTTTGTAATCTCTTGTTATTATATATATATATATATATATATATATATATATATGAGATCTCTATCTTTGGTGGACGTAGCCCACATTGGGTGAACCATGGTACATGCTTGTTATGTGTGTGTACTTTTATGTGATTTGGATTATTCTAGTTTATACTTCCACTACTGTAGATTTTGTGGGGAATTGTTTGGATCTTGTGTGCATGGTTTTGTTAGTTATTAAATCATAGCACTATTCTGCAGTCCTGTATTCCCAACAACTGGTATCAGAGAAGTGTTTTCTTTTCTTGATGAGAATATCATAGGAAGAGTAAGGTTGCTGGAAATTACAGTGGTCAGCATCGGTTAAGTGGCAACCGGCATTGGCAGGGTAACCGTGGTCGGTTATAGGGTGACCGTGGTCGGTTACTGAGCAGACTAGTTTTAAACAAAAAATCACAGATTTGAAGAAACAGAAAGATGCATAGAATGTATCTTGTTTGCTGAGGTGTCGCCAGTTCTTAGAGGCATAAGCATGTTGGTAAGATTGCAGATCCGGCTATTTAGGTATGGTTTTATCTTGGTATTGTAGTGCTTATATTATTTTGGTAGCACATGCATGTTTGGGATTGCAGATCTAGATCTGAGAATGAGATAGAGGAGTAGTTATGCATCATTTGGTGCAGTTAGATGCATGGGATTCATTAGAGAAGCTGAATATAGTAGCACATAATGAAGACGGGGATTCCACTAGAGAAGCATGTACTTTAGTGGAAGATGCGGTTGAGTATCTTGGTGGTGGTAAGGTGATGTGTTTCATCTTGATGCAGTTTTATTGCATGGATTTGTTGTATTATTTTTTGTACGAGATTTGGATTCTTCTTGAAATGACTGGCTCATCTCAACTATCAGTTTTAGTCAAACTAGGCACCTGGTGTGGTGTGCTATGCCAAATTGTGTGGCGTTGGGTTCTGTTAGGCTCCTAGAATATTGACTAAGTTAAATAAATGCATGCAAGGGAAAAGTGCGTATGGAAGGATTTAAGAAAAGGGTTTAAGGAAACACGTGGCACATGTGGCATGTGTGGACATAACTAAGGATTCGAGACTTAGTCAAATTGGGTGTTCGGGGTAGAACACATGAAAATCGTGACTCAACTGCGCGTGGATAAGGTGCCAACCTGGCGACAGGCTGGCCCAGGAAGGAGCATGCCTGTGGTAGAAGCTTCTAGAAGCACACCATGGTATAAAGTGGAAATATCAGAACTAGAGGAGAATGCTCACATGAAAGACTGCATTCAGACACTTGACATCAGATCTGAGGGTGCTGGAGGATGAGTTGGCAGCCTAGTGAGGCTATAAATATAAGTGCCTGTAAAGTAAATAAAGAGACTTAGAGTGTGGGTGGAGCTCTGCAGAAATACCACAAGAACTCTATTAGTGAGTAATTGGATTTGGGAAAGGATGTATTGGGAAAGGGGATTGTAAATTTTATTTTGGGAGCATAATTACATTAGTCCATTTGTAATGCATGACTGTGGTCTGCTTCTCTATGACATTCTGTAAATGGCTCCGTGGATGTAACAAGGTTACCTATTATATATATATGAATATTAATGATTATGATGCATATATATTTTCCATGAGTTCTCTTTAATTTTATGTTAAGTATGGATGCTTTCATACTTCTTTATGTTATGGTACAAGTTATATAATCTGTTAAGTACATTATCTGGAATGACTGTAAGGATCTAGAGGCCATTCTGATCTCTATGGTTCTTTTATGTCTTAAATCCTTTTGAAATCTCTTAAACACAAATCATAGATGATGTTTCCCACTAAACTCACATAAAATAGAGACTCGGCACCCATGCATGCCTCAGGCGAGCACCCAACATCCACTAAGTGATAGGCTGGTGTGGATGGGGTTCCTTTCTTTTATGATAGGGGTAAAAATGACTACATCTTAGTTCCGTTGCCAGGACCTCTTTTCAAAGTTGTAGTGGGAAATAACATACATCACGATCTATGTAGTGAGTAATGATAGAGCAGTTAACTTTGGAAAGTGTTGAATCATGTTTTAAGAGCACAAAGGATGAATTTTCTTAGAGATTCATAACTGGACCTGAGTTTGATGCACGTAGATGGGTAGAAGATATCCTCTACCATGATCTGTATGAAACTTTTTTCTACTGCTTCCCAGTAGAACTATATAAATGTCTCTCAGCCTATGCATCTAGATCAAGTTGGCATTATGGATCACTTGTGTGGACCCAAGAAAAATACTAGAGGTTGTAGAATGTAGATTTGATGTGGACCTATGATGTGGATCTGTTTCACTTGGAATGATTCGTTCCTTTTAGAAACAGATAAGGTTAGGGGCTAGGAGGAATACTTGTAGAATGTCGAGATGGTGTGCGCATACCGTAGAGAAAGAGCAGGTTGATTGCGAAGAACTCCTTCTTGTCTTGGAAGGACTACCTACAAATAAGAACACAAGACCACAAGATTTTGATTAGACAATAAATGAGGAAACTGCCTTGGGCCCAGGAAATATAAAACTTCCTTTCGAAGGTGGTCAGTTTCCCTGCTAATATGAATTAACACAAAAGACTGTAAAATATCAATTAAGTTGCTTTGTTGAACTGCGTAGGGGAAAGGCTAGTTTTCTAGTTTTGATCAGAGGAACCGATGCCAGTTACTGATAACCGATGCCGGTTACTGATAACCGATACCAGTGGGTTCTAGGATCTGTAGGTTAGTTTCTTTGTGGGGTAGTTGTGTTGTTTGTAAGGCTGTATATAGGTGGTATTAGGAAATAAGGTGATGAGAGGTAGATGAATGATAGTTAGAGGTAATATGCATGTTGGATAGTGGATTCAAGGATGGATTTATGAGGACTGTGATTCAGAAGGCATAAGAAATGTTATAACAGAGGACATGCAAGATGTGACTTACTGGTTTTGACGAAGATGCAAGCTGATCTCCTTTGTTGTAAACACTTCTGGTATTTCCACTTGTCTTTACTCGGTCAAGTGAAGATCTGGACTCTCTTTTTCGCTCCCAATGATCTCTGTTGAAAAAAAAATCATTCGACCTGATCCCGAAAATGAAATTTCGATCCTTTGTTTTTGGTTTAGGGAGCCCATTTACAGGGAACTGATGGCGGTTGCGTAGCCGATGGCGGTTGAGTAGGAACCGGCATCGGTAAGGAAAAAGTAGGCTATTTTTAGTAAAATAACCCACCTTCCCTGCTTTTCTCCCGAGAGATCAGTTGCTGGCTTGGTCAAGTGGCTAGAAGGTCAGTTTTTGGTGCGAGTAAGGAGGCATTAGTTATGGATGAGAGTCTAGACCAAGCCATAAGTCTTAATTAGGTTAGTTTAGGGTTAGGGCTAGGTCATGATGAGGTGGCAAAATGAGGTGGCAGGTAAGGTGATGTGGATTTATCAATTACAAGGTAATTAATAAATAATTGTGTAAGGTTTAGGTGATGAGGTTAAGTTGCGAGATGAGATGCGGGTCACAAGGGGTTGTAAGACACAAATTTGGTGTCTACATTAGCCCCTTATTGTCGTGTAGCTTGTTTTGTAAAGCTGCACGGACAATAATATGAAGTGGTTTCCCCTGTTAAGGGTATAGGTAATCCCCCTCAAATCTATCACAGATTGAGTGAACGGGAAATCAGGGATAGGGTTGATAAAGGGTAAATGGGGGTAGAGGGGATGGTAAGATGGTGGGGTAGGTCCAAGGAAGCAGACGCATGGTAAAATGCAATAGTACGACTAGGGTACATGATTTGACGAGCAAACCAGCAGTGCATAGGCAAAGGTTGATAGTTTATCCAAACAAGGGTGATATAATCCTGGTATCCAAGGCATAGGAAGTAGCTCCAGGGTATATAACAGGTAAGGTACAGGAACATTTAGGTGTGTTCGGCAGTACCAAATGGTTGGTTTGGTTGAGATAAATGTCACGGTCTAGGTCTAGGCAAAGTTGGTTGACAGATCAAGTCAAGGACCCTAATCATGCTAAAACATGAACAGGTGAGCTCGATGGAACAAAAAACTACAGGATGGGTGGATAAAAGTGGATGGTTTTGATTTTGGGTAAGGTATTGAAGTGATACGGCTGTGGGTCGGGCCGAGTTGTTGGGTTGCAGCCTTGGGTCGGGCCAAATGGGTAGGGCGAGGCCTTGGGGCGGTCGGGTTGGTTAGGGCGAGGCCTTGGGTCGGGCTGAATGGGTAGGGTGAGGCCTTGGGTCGGGCCGAATGGGTAGGTTGAGGCCTTGGGTCGGGCCGAATGGGTAGGTTGAGGCCTTAGGTCGGGCCAAATAGGTAGGTTGAGGCCTTGGGTCGGGCTGAATAGGTAGGTTAAGGCCTTGGGTCGGGCCGAATAGGTAGGTTGAGGCCGAATAGGTGGGTTGAGGCCTTAGGTCAGGCCGAATAGGTAGGTTGAGGCCTTGGGTCGGGGCCGAATAGGTAGGTTGAGGCCTTGGGTCAGGCTAAATGGGTAGGGTGAGGCCTTGGGTCGGGCTGAATAGGTAGGTTGAGGCCTTGGGTCGGGCTGAATAGGTAAACAAATGGTGTTTAGCAAAGGTGGATATAGGTGATATGTGGTTAAAAAAAGGGCCAAATAGGTAGGTTGAGGGCAAAAAATTAGGGGAAAGTTGGCAGGAAAAACCGATGTCGATTCTACATGACCGATATCGGTTAAGGGATAACTGGTATCGGTTACTCAACCGCTACCGGTTAGCTGTAAACTATACTGGTTGCCGTAGGAATTTCCAGAATTTGAGAAAAAACCCGGGGGGATTGGAGGAATTGAATGGTTTTTTTGTTATTTGGATGTATGCAGGCAGAGGCAGGGTTAAGGATGAATGATAGTGTACCAGCGCTGTTGTCACGAATCCGAGCGGATGTAACACCAGCTGAATGGACATTGATAAATCGTTTGGGGTTAAGTGGAATCCGCTATTATTCACGAATCGCACGTAACCATGCTATGTTACAGGCGTTGATTGAGAGATGGAATCCTGAGACAAATACCTTCTATCTGCCAACAGGGGAAATGACAGTAACATTGGAAGATGTGTTCCATATTTGGAGACTCCCAATTACAGGAAAACCAGTATATCAGGCATTACCTAGCGCAGCACGAGGAGTGATAACAGCAGTATTTGGTCCATACGCACGAGATTTAACACAGCGAGGTTTGTCATTTACGTATGGGATAATGTATGCAGCACATCCTGAGGAGACAAGGTTAGCAGTAATTTTAATGATAGCGGTAGGGTATTATGCATTACCGAGGGCAGAAGGGGGAAGATTTCCAAAGGCATTGATGTGTGTTATTTGGGAGATGATAGAAAGGAATGTGACGTTTGCATGGGCACCTGCATATTTGGCGGAGCTATACAGGGGTTTATGGGCTTGTAGGTGAAATCACAGAACGACACTGGATTGTTCATAGTTATTACACTGTTGGGCCTATGAGCACATTGTTTGTGTGCGACCAGTAGGCCGATCCATCCAGTCAGGAGAAACCGGAGTACAGAGGTTGGGATTCAGACGATGGGTCCAGATAGAACAGGAGGAAAGATCCCAGGCCATGACAGATGACTTTGAGTATTATAGGCAGGTATGGGAGAGAGTGACGATTGCAGATATCTGTTGGCGGCCTTACGGAAACTATATGGTAACAGAGAATATAGCTGAGGAGTTGAGGGGTGTAGAGCGATTGAGGTGGATCGCAGGGCACAGGCCAGGTGAGTATGAGAGGATTCCTCTAGATCGCATGCGGCAACAATTTGGATTTGTGCAGGATATACCCTAGACTTATAGACCATATATGAGGATCGATGCAGAGGCAGTATTCTCACCTCCCCAGCCAACACCTCCAGAAGGGCCTGAAGAGGTAGCAGCCGATCGCAGGGTAATGGATGCAGGAACGACAGAGGCCTATAGATTATGGTGGGTAGCAGAACTGTGAGGTGTACATGATCATCCTGACATAGCGGTGATTACAACAGAGAGGGATCATCTGCAGCGTTTGGTTCAACAGCTCCAAACCCAGGTGAATGAGACAAGAGGATCGTTAGTGGTTGCGGAGTCACGGGCCGAGAGACTAGAGGCTGGAGTCCTCCATGCGAGAGGGCGTATTCATATGTTATAGGAGAGATTGGCAGATCAGTGGGCGGTACCAATAGCCGTGGTACCATTGAGGACAGAGAGGCTTGGCGAGAGGGGTCGACGATCACGATCATCACCTAGTTCGGGATGAGGCGTGAGGGTCTAAATAAATGTTAGCAAGGTATAAGAATAAATAAGAGTACCGACCTACGTGTCGATGATAGAGAAGATGTATTTGTTTAACATCTAAATAAAACTGAATATGTACGTTGATTTGAGTTATAATAATAAGAATGTTTTCATTTTGACTTTTTGTGTTTTGAAAAAGGATAAAGAGGAATGTGATTAAATAGAAATACACAAAAATATTTATATTTACCACACATGATAGGTTATGGTAGGGGATGGTCGAGCTAACCTTGGGAGACCCCATGTCTCCGAAGTGCTGCCTACATAGCCCATTGCACAAAGCAAGGAGGGGCCTCAGACCGATGTAGTTCTCCCTTAGGATCAGGGAGAGGCGAATTCAGGCAATTTGGTACGGTTTAGGCAATTGGTTGATTGGTAAGAATATTGATATTAATATTGGTAAGGTAAGGTTGTTGGTGTCGGAAATGAATTGGTGATGTTGTAAAAGGTATAAGGGAAGCGAAAGTTAGCCTACCCAAGTGGTAGGGAACCATGTCCTGATTAAGATCAACACACAATCCTAGATGCGAGGCAAAGCAGAAAGAGTGCTCCGTAGGTGAAAAGAGCTAAACAAACCACCAAACGTAGAATGAGCTTGAAGCCCTAGGTACCGTGCATAGACGAGAAGTCCATAGGTGAAAAGAGTTGTATGATCACAATATATCGGGTGTAGGTTACGTCCCTTGAGTTGAAACAAATGGTGAGGTGAGGTGGATGATATAGCTGAGGTACAGAGAATTTATTGCAAAGTGAGTGTCCTGACAAAAGAGAACCTACCCTAAATAGACAAGTCCATGACCCAAAAATTTCTTTTTGAATGAGGCTTTTATTTTACTGAATATAGACTGATCAATGCGGGAAGTCTACAAGGGATATTGATTGTGCTATTCTTGAGGTCTTCATGAAGCTAATCAATGCGAGAAGCTTCTAATAAAGGTTAACTGTGTATAGCTTTCCTTTGAGGGAGCAGTCTATTTATAGTAGCAGATATGATTTTAGTGCATAGCTGTCATTCGGGGGAGTAGTCTATATATAATAGCAGCAATAATTTGGCATATAGCTGTCCTTCGAGGGAACAGTCTATATATAATTTAGATAGCTAGATGTTCTTTTGGCGTGAAGCATCTAGTTTGGTAAGAAGTTTGACTCAAGAAAATCCCATAAGAATACGGCTTATTTTAAAACTTTGAAGTCATGGACTAGACTAAAAAGGGGAAGGCATCGTTTAGGTGAGGTGAGAATCAAAATATGTGAGCTTGATTTTTATTATGAGGTGTAGGAAACGAAGTGCATGTGGTGGTACGTGAGCTCAAGGGACGAGCGGCAGGTAGATAAGAAGTGATATAACACTAAATTCAACAGTAGAATGGTCGAAGATGCAAGGCATTAAGGGGTTCAGGCTCAGGCTTACCATTAAGCAAAGCTAAACGATAAGCGCCTGATCCATAGGTGTGAGTGATTATGTAAGGCCCAATCCAATTGGGAGCAAATTTTCCACGTTTTCTCTTTTTTAGTTTGGTGACATGTTGATTCTCTTTGAGGACAAGATCACCAACCTTAAAGGTATGCTCATGAAGTCGCTTATCATAAGCACGTTTGATGCGTTTTTCATAGATTTGAAGGTGATCAAGAGCTGTAAGATGACGTTCATCAAGAAGCTCCAATTGGGCTAACCACTCTTGGAGGAAATCATCGTTGGTGAGAATATCCTGAAGAGATATTCTAAGGGAGGGTATTTGTATTTCGAGAGGCAAAACAGCCTCGGTACCATATACCAAAGAAAAGGGTGTGGCATTAGTAGAGGTACGAATGCTAGTACGATAAGCCCAAAGGGCAAAGGGAATGTGATCGTGCCAATTTCTTCTGAATTCATTGACAACTTTCATGAGGATTTTGGTTAGGGTTTTATTAGAAGATTTAGCCTGACCATTGGCCTGTGGATAGTAAGGTGATGAGAAACTAAGTTTGATACCAAATTTGTCACAAAGGTCTTATAACAACTTATTTTTAAAAGATTTACCATTATCTGTTATTAGGCAATGAGGAATACCAAAACGACAGATAATGTGATGGTTAATGAATTCGACAATTTTTTCCTTTTTAGTTGAAATGAGTGGAATAGCCTCCACCCATTTTGTGTAATATTCGGTTGCTGTGATAATCCATCGGTGACATTGTGAAGAGGACGGGTGAATCTCACCAATAAGGTCTAAACCCCATTGTGAGAAGGGCCAAAGATCTCGAGCGACCTGGAGCGGGTGGCTAGGAGTATGTTGAAGGTTGGCATGTTGTTGAAACATAACACAATGCTTAACATATTCGTAGCAGTCATTATTGAGAGTAGGCCAATAATAACCGAGGCGAAGGATTCGTTTGGCCACGGCAAGGCCACTAAAATGTCCACCACAAATACCGTCATGGACTTGTTGGATGGTATGGGTGATCTCCGCACCGGTGAGACATCGAAGGAGGATGCCATCAAATCCACGTTTATAAAGGAGTCCCCCCATAACTACATAACAAGAAACGTGTTTAAGAAAAGCACGTTTACCAGTACTAGTAAGGTCAGAAGGGAGAACAGAGGTTGTAAGGTAGTCATGGAATTGGTGATACTAGGTATCCTGCGAGTTAGCAGACACAGTATTTATCGTACAAACAACCGGGGCTGAATAAGATGGGGCAAAGAGTTGTTGGACCAAGATAAAAATGTCAGAGTCAGTTGATGAGGCTAGAATTTGCGAGGCTAAGCAAGCCATAGTATCCACAAATTTGTTAGTAGAGCGTGGAATGGTTTGGATAGAGTAGTGAGTAAATAAGGCTAGAAGCGAATCCACGTAGTGTTTGTATTTTTGAAGTTCTTCATTTTTGCATTGGTAGATGCCCATAACTTGATTGACTACCAATTGAGAGTCGCCAAAAATATTGATAGATTTGATACCTAAGTGCAGCGTAACCTGGAGACCCAGAACAAGGGCCTCGTATTCCGTTGTATTATTAGTGCAAGGGAAATCGAGTCGAAATGAAAGAGGCATAGGCTCGGCATTAAGAGGAACGAGAACAGCGCCAGCCCCTCCACCGCGTTGGCATTTAGATCCATCGAAGAAGAGGGTCATTTGATATGACTCTTCCCCGAGTGAAAGAGTGGTGATGAGTTCGTCGGGGAATATAAAATTGGTAAATTGTTCCCCAGGTAAAGGGGCTTCCGCAAGTTGGTCTGCGATGGTTTGTCCTTTGATTGATTTCTGGTGGACAAACTCAAGGTCGAGGTCGGCGAGGAGCATGAGCCATCGGGCGATGCGTTGGTTTAGATGAGTTTTGGCATACATGTAATGGATGGGGTCTGTGTTGGTGATGACGAAAGTTTTGTGATTCAGAAGGTAGTGTCGGAGCTTGGTAGCCACGAATGATAGGGCTAGGCACAACTTTTCTACATGTGTATACCTAGTCTCATAATCCACCAAAGTACGACTTATATAATAAACGGCTTGTTCTCGATTTTCAGAGTCACGGTGTGCAAGCATGGCCCCTACAGCGTGGTCAGTGGCGGAAAGGTAAAGGTAGAAAGGGCGGTCGTCTTGAGGTGGGATAAGCACGGGTGGCTGCAAGAGATAAGTTTTGAGAGCTTCAAAGGCTTGGTGGCACTCTTCACTCCATTGAAAATCAATGTCCTTCTTAAGGAGGTGATGGAAAGGTTGACATTGATCCGAGAGTTGGGAGATGAAACGTCGGATAGATTGGAGCTTACCTTGTAAACTACGCAATTGTTTGAGATTGGTAGGTGGGGGAATTTCTATGATAGCTTTGACTTTAGATGGATCGACCTCGATGCCATGCAAAGAGACGATAAAACCAAGAAGATTTCCCGAAAGGACACCAAAGACACATTTCTTTGGTTGAAGACGGACATAATATTGTAACAGGCGATCAAAAATAATGGTTAAAACATCGAGATGTTCACTGCGATGTTTAGACTTGCCAAGAAGATCGTCGACGTAATCTTCAAGGATAGTGTGCATAATGTCATGAAAAATGTAGGTCATAGCCTGCTGATAGGTCGCACCAGCATTCTTAAGGCCAAATGGCATTACACGGTAATAGAAGATTCCCCAAGGAGTTATGAAGGTAGTTTTGTGTTGATCGGCAGGGGCAACCAAAATTTGGTTGTATCCTGAAAAGCCATCCATGAGAGAAAGCATTTCATTACCCGCAGTGAGATCAACAAGTTGATCAATACTAGGTAGGGGGAAGCTCCTTAAGGGCAAGCGAGGTTAAGATCCCAGAATCCGTGCATATCCGAAGTCCCCCCGTCGCTTGAGTGACAGGTAGCGATGTTAGAAATCCATTGAGGATTAGTCAATAGGTAAGATAAAGGAAACAGAAAAGAAGTCGTTGAAGCTCTTCTTTGACCAAGAGGGCAATGCGTGGATGCATTTTTCTTATTTTTGTTTGACTGGTTTGGAATCGGGGGTTTTAGAGTGATGTTATGGACGGCAAGGGTAAGGATCAATTCCTGGCATGTCAGCGTAGGACCAAGCGAAAGCTTGGTTGCGAGCACGGAGGAGAAAGTAGTAAAGGTGACTTGTTCTGATGCTTAAGGGATTGTCCGATCTTCACAATGTGAGGATCCTCCTCTATGTGGATGTTGATTCTTCTATAGTAGATTCATTCAGCAAATGGGTTGGGTTTCCGATGGAAGGCTCGTTGAATATAAGAATCATCCGCGCCAAGGTAAGTGAGGATGGAGTCGTCATCCTGACACTCAACAACATTAATCAAAGGTGAATCCTCTTCGATCATGTCTGGATACAGAAGGGGAAGAGAAGATGGGTCCTCATTATCCCGTTAATAAGGGAGAGGACCTATGAAGATAGCATTTATGAAAAAAAAAAAAGTTAGGAGGGATAGATTTAGGGTCTATAGATTCTGTGGGTGATGATGGCAAAGTGGGTGATGATGGTTTGGTAGGGGTGACGTCGTCTTCTTCCAGAATACAAGCTGACACGAGGTGTCTCTTGTGTAGGTGTTTCAGGAAAACCGAGACCACTGCGATCATTATGTTTGCGTGTGGGTGATGGGGATGAGCGTATGTCGGCCTTGTTCATAAAGACCAAAACCAAAGCCTTTCCAAGCACAGCAAGTCAAGAAGGTGAGGGCAAAGCAAAGATTGGTAAGGTATTGAAAATCAGACTGGAAAGGAACCAAACCAAGAGGAGGCTCAGGGGCAACGGAAGATGCGTCGACACCCCCATACGTTAGGTTAGTGCGGTAGTGAGGTGGTCCGTAGGAGATATTACTTCCCCCACACGACGGTCATAGTTAGGATGGGCATGTACCTGTCCGTACTCTTGTGGGGTATGGAAAGAACTAACGTTATATAGGCGATACTCCCCCAGCGTAAGGCGCTAAAAAACATCTACTAAGGGGTCTGCAGTTGGGATGTTAGCTGCGGGAAGGGAAGTGGTTTTTGCGATGGTGGGTTTCATCATCGTTGAAGGCGTAGGCGCGGTTGAGGTGGAGGGTTGAGGTACATTTGAAGAGGATGGTTGGGTTGAATGTAATGGGTGTCTTGATTGGTAATAAGCACATCGTTAGGGGCGGTATAACATATTGCAAAGGTTTTAAAAGGGGGGAGATCAGTTTTACGGTGTAGGACTTCCCCTCCGTACTCAAATTTTATGCATCTATGTAGGGTTGAGGGAACGCATCCCATGGCCCAGATCCAAGGACGACCCAACATATATTATATTGGAACTCTCCCTCAAGGACATAGAAGAGTTCGGGTAAAGTACGTGGTCCTAAACCCGAATGTTGAGGATCAACGGTGCCTAATGTAGAGGTAATAGCGTCATGAATGACCGTAACATGATGGGGTTGGCAGCACATGTAGCTAGAAGGGATATTCATTTGTTGAAAAGCTTTTGAAGAGATGATGTTTAGGCTAGCACCCCCCCGTCAATCATAACACGACGTACATGAATTTCCCGGACGTAAGCTGAGATGAACAGGGCAGGTCAGGATCTTCTGTACCAAAAATCGACAATTTCATCGTCAAAGAAACTGACCTAAACAGCAGCTTGTGGTACAGAGACATAAGTGGTTGGGCGGTAGGTTGTTTGGTGAGAGATGCAACGTGATTGGGTGTTAGAGATGGAGGCAATAGGCAGGGCTTTATTAGGTGAAGACCTCGATCCCCTGAAGAATTTCAACGAGAGCTTGTTGATGAGATTCAGAAGTCTGAATGAGATCATATAGTGTCATTTTGACGGGTGATTGGTGAAGCTGTTTGATCATGGATCGATGGGCAACTCCATTAGAGATGGGGTAAGTGGGTCCACGAATAACCACTTTGGTGGTGGTGCAATCGGGATGCTAGACAGAGAAAGAGAGGACGCAGGTGTGCTTTCTTTCGCTTTCCTCGTTGTTTTTCTACGCTCGAGTAGCAACACTAATGCATATTAATCTCGTAAACCTGAGATGAGGAAGATGGTTGGGATAAATTATGGTCTTCAAGAGGTGGGGTTGTAATAATGATAGATCGTTGGGTGAGGCAGGGATAGATGGTATAGGAGAGGGAATTGAAGCTAAAGGTCTCTCCCTTCGTAAGTTGTCTTTCTTAACCTTTCTATCTGGGAGAGGTGACTGATGAAGGATGGTTTTTAAAGCTTTGCATCCCTCCACATCATGTTCTGGTGTGCGGTGATAAGCGTAGATCTTAGACTCATCGTAACCTATAGGGCGAGGTTTAGACGGGTCATAAGTTCAGTGTGGGTGGGAAATGGCCATTCTCTACTAACATAGTCAAGGATTTTGGCGTAAGATCCTTTGATGTGTCCAAATCAGAAGAGGATGAGGGATGATTGCCACACACGGGTTTTGTAATGTTTTGGGCGTGGTTATTCGTATGGGTGGTGGTTTAGGCCGAGGGTTTTGATCGTGTTTTTTCCCACCAATGTGGTTTTCTTTCTTCTTCTTTGGCGCACAGCTATATTCGGCTTGGTTTAGATGAAAATGAGGCACAATGAAATGGTAGCGGGAAACAACATTCGAACAGGGGAGTGACAAAAATAAATCCTTTGATGATGGAGGTTTTTTGGTTTAGTGTGAATGGTGGATAGGCTACGTGGGGGATAATGTTGATATACCTTTGATTCCCGGTAATGGTTTCAAGAAGGCGTAGCTTGGTTGCGAGCACGGAGGAAAGTAGTAAAGGTGACTTGTTCATTGATGCGTAAGGTTGTCCGAATCTTCACAATGTGAGGATCCTCCTCTATGTGGATGTTGATTTCTATAGTAGATTCATTCAGCATGGTTTGGGTTTCCGATGGTAAGGCTCGTTGAATATAAGAATCATCCGCGCCAAGGTAAGTGAGGATGGAGTCGTCATCCTGACACTCAACAACATTAATCAAGGTGAATCCTCTTCGATCATGTCTGGATACAGAAGGGGAAGAGAAGATGGGTCCTCATTATCCCCGTTAATAAGGGAGAGGACCTATGAAGATAGCATTTATGAAAAAAAAAAAGTTAGGAGGGATAGATTTAGGGTCTATTAGATTCTGTGGGTGATGATGGCAAAGTGGGTGATGATGGTTTGGTAGGGGTGACGTCGTCTTCTTCCAGAATACAGCTGGACACGAGGTGTCTCTTGTGTAGGTGTGTTTCAGGAAAACCGAGACCACTGCGATCATTATGTTTGCGTGTGGTTGATGGGGATGAGCGTTATGTCGGCCTTGTTCATAAGACCAAAACCAAAGCCTTTCCAAGCACAGCAAGTCAAGAAGGTGAGGGGCAAGCAAATATTGGTAAGGTATTGAAAATCAGACTGGAAAGGAACCAAACCAAGAGGAGGCTCAGGGGCAACGGAAAGATGCGTCGACACCCCCATACGTTAGGTTAGTGCGGTAGTGAGGTCGGATCCGTAGGAGATTACTTCCCCCACACGACGGTCATAGTTAGGATGGGCATTGTACCGTCGTAACTCTTGTGGGGTTATGGAAAGAACTAACGTTATATAGGCGATACTCCCCCAGCGTAAGGCGCTAAAAAACATCTCTACTAGGGGTCTGCAGTTGGGATGTTAGCTGCGGGAAGGGAAGTGGTTTTTGCGATGGTGGTTTCCTCAGTTGAAGGCGTAGGCGCGGTTGAGGTGGATGGTTGAGGTACATTTGAAGCGGATGGTTGGGTTGAATGTATGGGTGTCTTGATGGTATAAGACATCGTTAGGGTCGCGGTGATAACAGTATTGCAGGTTTTTAAAGGGGGGAGGATCAGCTTTTACGGTTGTAGGACTTCCCCTCGTACTCAAATTTTATGCATCTATGTAAGGGTTGAGGGAACGCATCCCATGGCCCAGATCCAAGGACGACCCAACAATTATATTATATTGGAACTCTCCCTCAAGGACATAGAAGAGTTCGGGTAAAGTACGTGGTTCCTACCCGAATGTTGAGGATCACGGTGCCTAAGGTAGAGGTAATAGCGTCATTGAATGACCGTACAATGATGGGGTTGGCACAAATGTAGCTAGAAGGGATATTCATTTGTTGAAAAGCTTTTGAAGAGATGATGTTTAGGCTAGCACCCCCGTCAATCATAACACGACGTACATGAATTCCCGGACGTAAGCTGAGATGAACAGGGCAGGGTCAGGATCTTCTGTACCAAATCGACAATTTCATCTTCAAAGAACACTGACTACAGCAGCTTGTGGTACAGAGACATAAGTGGTTGGGGGTGGCTGTAGGTTGTTTGGTGAGAGAGGCAACGTGATTGGGTGTTAGAATGGAGGCAATAGGCAGGGCTTATTAGGTTAAGACCTCGATCCCCTGAAGAATTTCAACGAGAGCTTGTTGATGAGATTCAGAAGTTGAATGAGATCATATAGTGTCATTTTGACGGGGTGATTGGTGAAGCTGTTTGATCATGGATCGATGGGCAACTCCATTAGAGATGGGGTAAGTGGGTCCACGAATAACCACTTTGGGTGGTGGTGCAATCGGGATGCTAGACAGAGAAAGAGAGGACGCAGGGTGTGCTTTCTTTCGCTTTCTCGTTGTTTTTCTACGCTCGGAGTAGCAACACTAATCATATTAATCTCGTAACCTGAGATGAGGAAGATGGTTGGGATAAATTATGGTCTTCAAGAGGTGGGTGGTTGTAATAATGATAGATCGTGGTGAGGCATGGGATAGATGGTATAGGAGAGGGAATTGAAGCTAAAGGTCTCTCCCTTCGTAAGTTGTCTTTCTTAACCTTTCTATCTGGGAGAGGTGACTGATGAAGGATGGTTTTTAAAGCTTTGCATCCCTCCACATCATGTTCTGGTGTGCGGTGATAAGCGTAGATCTTAGACTCATCGTAACCTATAGGGCGAGGTTTAGACGGGTCATAAGGTCGAAGTGGGGGTAGGGAAATGGTCCATTCTCTACTAACATAGCAAGGATTTTGGCGTAAGATCCTTTGAGTGGGTCAAAATCAGAAGAGGATGAGGGTATTGATTGCACGGGTTTTGGTAATGTTTGGGCGTGGTTAGTTCGTATGGGTGGTGGTTTAGCCGAGGGGTGTTGATACGTGTTTTTCACCAAATGTGGTTTCTTTGGCGCAGAAGCTATATTCGGCTGGTTAGATGATGAGGCTACAGATGAAATGGTAGCGGGAAACAACCATGGAGAAAGGGGAGTGACAGAAAATAAATCCTTTGATGATGGAGTTTGTTTAGGGTTGATGGGTGGATAGGATACGTGGGGTGATAATGTTGATATTACCCTTTGATCCCTGTCTGGGTGCAGAAGGCGTAGATTGTTTGAAGAAACGCAAGAGGTATGATATATGGTGCAAGGTGGAAGGATGAGGTCCTAATATGGAAGGTAGGTATGATGATGATGGTTTTGATTGTGATAGAGGCGCGGGTTGAGTGTGTCTCCTAGGTGGCGGGGGCGGCTTTATTCTTGGACAAATCTAGTCGCTTAGGCGGTGGTGTGTTAGACTGGGTATGGGTAAGGGTCCAAGCGTAGGGGAAGATTTGGATAAGTTAATAGAAGTGGACGAGGCATTTGGTAGAGGTGAGGGGGGTGAGGTGAAGGTGAGAACATGGGCATTTTAAGCTTCTGTAAACACTTCGGGTATATGGTGGAGGTCTCAGGATCGGTCATTTGCATTTGAGTAGAATATGGCGTACTCAAACGTTCCTATAGGGCCTGTCTATCTTCTGTGGAATGAAAGTCCTCACGTGTGAATGTGAACTTTTGTACGGAAGAAAGGTGGGTTGTGATTCCGGTCCACTGTGGGAGTGATACAGGGGGGTAAACGAGGCACTGTATCAATAGATGTCAAGAGGTCAACCAGTCGTTGAAAGATTTAGGCAATGAAGAACTAATAGGTAAGAGGGCATGTTCGAGAGGATCCGTCATGGTTAAAGAATTTGGTTGATGTCGGTTGCAAGAATTCCTCGTCTAAGGATGTCAAAAGGAGTGGGCGCATCTCCCTCTTTGTGCAGCAAGAGGGGGGGTAGAAGGGGAAATCTGGGAAATAGATAGGTTAGATAACATCCGTTTTGCAATCTTATAGGGATTGTGTATAAGAAGACTCATCGATGGGAAGAGAAGTCTGGGCAAGTTACTCCTTTATGGGTAAAGGAATGATTTTGCTTTGGTTCGATGGTGGTAAAGGAGGTTCGGGGCTCCTGTGTTAGTGAAAAGGCTTGATTCAAAATTTTCTCGATAGAGGGCTTTGGGCTGGGTATCAAAGACTGCATGGATCTCATGAACACTCTCCTCGGCTAAGCTATCTTGGTTACGTTACTGTTGGAAGAGTGATTCGGGAATGGTTTGTTAAAGATTTTCAAATTCGGGTTGGCAGGGGCATTAGGATTATCGAGGGTTATATCCCCTGAGTCAACCATTTCCTGCACTATGTTTTTCAACATCTTGTAGTTCTCATGACTGTGTCCCTTCACGCGGTGGAAGTTACAGAAGTCATTTTCTTTGTACCAGGAAGGTATGACATGAGTGGAATCAAACCCGGAATGAGGTTTAACAGGAGGTAATGTAATGGCTCCTGCTTTGAGCAATTTTTCCAATATCACACCATATATTTCTCCCAAGGGAGTGTAGTTGATGGGCTCGGCTTTGTACTTATAGGTGGTTTTTGGTGGGGCATTAGACGGTGTTTTGAGATTTAACCATCACCGCGTGGACAGCTCCTTTTGATTTAGAAGAAGTGGACGCGTGAGGAGTAGGTGGTGGTATTTGGTTTATTGGTAGAATCAGGAGTTCGGAAATTGGGGTTTTTGTTGTGCAACCGTAATTTCTCTTCTTCTAAGGCTCGAATTTCTAGTTTCCGAGCCATGGTAAAGGCCTCATCAAATGTACGGAAAGTTTGAATTTGGAGGGTAGGGGAGATGTGCTTAGCGCAAGCCCGCGTAAACAGTTCGATAAGTTCAGTCTGAGGCAAGGCATATGTAAGTTGGTTGATAAGGCTGCGCCATCGTCCGACGAAATCTGCGATAGATTCGTCTTTGAATTTTCAAATGGCATAAAGGTCGGTGATGGATACTTTCTTAGCAATGTTAATGGAGAAGTGATCTAAGAAAGATTGGGCTAGTTGGTTAAAAGAGAAGATTGAGTGCTGGGTTAAAGCACTGTACCACTCCAAGGCAGGTCCTGATAAGGACATGGGAAAGGTGCGGAGTAAGAAGGCATCATCATGGGCAATCAAATAACAAGCATGTCTAAATGATCGCAAGTGTTGTTGAGGATCCTCTTTACTATTAAAATGAGTAAATTTTGGCAACTCCCATTGAGGAGGATATGAATGAAGGGGGACAGAAGGGTGAATGGGCTCCCGAAAAACTTGCTCATATGTCAAGGCGCTACGACTTCCTGAAACAGAAGCCTCCAGGTTTTGCATTTTGTCCATCATTTGTTTGATGAACTCTGTGGTTGGATGAGATGATGGTGCAGTTGTGGTAAACAGAGGAAAATTGGGCCAAGGGCCTCCGCTGGACAATGGTGGAGTTAAGTGTTGATAAGGTATGGAGGATGAATATGTTGAGGCGACAGAATAGGGATGTCCCATATAAGGTGTTGAGGTTACTGGATACGTGTGTGGGAATGAGAAGGTAGGCGGAGCTTGAGAAGGAAAGCTCGTGTGGATAGGTGGCAGAGAGCAAGTCATGAATGGAGTAGTCTGCAAGAGAGATGAGGTAGGGGCAGTCGGTGGTAATGATATGTGGGGTCCAAGATTAGCCAAAGAAAAGCCAATCTGAGTCGTATGAACCTCTGAAGCTGTCGGATTGGGAGACGGGGCTAGAGATGCAGGAAGCAAGGCGGTATTATCAGGTGGAGTGGGAGCTAAATGAGCAGCTATACTAATAGGCATACCAACAAGGAGCTGACCATCAGGCGTACGGTCAGGGGTATGGGACAAATAGTATTGTACAGTGCTAGAATTAGCATCCAGAAACTTGGCAAAGTCCTTGTCTCCTACAAGAATTTGGGGGATCTCACTGGTGTCTATAGGATTCCCCACAGAATGTGAAGGGGGTGATTCAGGTAAAGAAACAGAGCAAGCATGTGAAACCATGGTGGTGGCTTGCTTTCGAGTGATAACAACCATGGACAGGAGTTCACAGTAGGGTTTCAATTTGTCAGGAATAGAAACAAACTCAGACTGGTAAAATTGGTAGGTTACTGGTTTGTCAGGAATTGTAGAAGACAGTAACCGATATCGGTCTAGTATCCGATGTCGGTTATACTATAGCCGACGTTGGTCAGGTAACCGATGTCGGTGTAAGAAGTCTGGATTAACAAGATATAAAAGGCCGCTAATTTGATTTTTAACAACGTTTAGTATACGTGTCCAATTATTGATCACAGAAGATAGAGTATGAGAAAGAAAACAGAACTAAAAACAAGCAAGATGCACACACAAATCCAGATATTAACCCTAGGGTTAATTTTAATTATCGTGGGCTTATGCTTTTAGACGTATAGAATGATGTGAGAATCCTAAACAAGAGACTTAGGGGAAATGTCAAGTTGTTTTGGCTTATAAGGTACCTCAATCGGGCGGAGGAATACCGCGGAAAAGGGGGGATGTTTGAGCTGTTGAGTTAATTGTGAAGTGATTCGGTATGTGTTGTGCAGTGAAAGTAGGATTAATTTCTTGTCAATACCGTGGATATCACCCCCACGTATACGACCTGTTACTTAATCTACGTTCACTAGAATTGAAAATAGCAAGCAGGAATGCAATGCACGTGTTTAAACCCAAATCGAAAATGTTGTTCGATGAAGCAAAAGAGATGACTTTCACTAATGCAAGATGTAAAAGCAAAGCAAGTTCTTCTTACCCAAAATTATATAAAAGCCTTGTGAATATCTTTAGACAGAATAAAACAACAAGTATGCTCCCTATATGAAAGTAAGCAAGAAATAAGGAAAACCCAAAATGGGTCCCACTGGGTGTGCCAAAATGTTTCACTCGGAATGTTTCGGCTTCTGGGAATAGAGTTGCTTCTATCCTTTCATTCCTTTTAGAAACAGATAAGGGTTAGGGGCTAGGAGGAATACCTGTTGAAATGTCGATATGGTGTGCGCGTACCGTAGAGAAAGATCAGGCTGACTGCAAAGAACTCCTTTTTGTCTTGGAAGGAATACCTACAAATAAGAACACAAGACCCACAAGATTTTGATTAGACAATAAATGAGGAAACTGCCTTGGGCCCAGGTAATATAAAACTTCCTTTCGAAGATGGTCAGTTTCCCTGCTAATATGAATTAACAAAAAAGACTGTAAAATATCAATTAAGTTGCTTTGTTGAAACTAGGTAGGGGAAAGGCTTGATTTCTAGTTTTGAACGGAGGAACCGATGCCGGTTACTGATAACTGATGCCGGTTACTGATAACCGATATTGGTAGGGTTCCAGGATCTGTGGGTTAGTTGTGTTGTGGGGTGGTTGTTGTTGTAGGGTAGCTATGTTGTTTGTAAGGCTAGTATATGGGTGATATTAGGTAATGATGTTATGAGAAGTAAAATGAAGGATAGTTAGATGTAATATGCATGTTCCGGATAGTGGATTCTAGGAATGGATTTGTGAGGACTGTGATTCAGAATTCATAAGAAGTATTATTAACAGAGGACATGCAAGATGTAACTTAACTGGTTATTGATGAAGATGTAGGTCCAAGAACTCTGATGACAAAGGTAGAACTGAGGTAGGATGGCCTGTCACACAGAAGATGAGATATCTCCCTCCCAATGATCAGCTGAGTATCACAGGGCTCTGGTATGCAAGTTAACAGTCTTGGGCTTTGATCTCCTTTGCTGCAAACTCTTCTTGTCTCTTCACTTGATCTCTGCTCAGCCAAGTAAAGATCCTAATTCTCTTGATCGCTCCTGATGCTCTCTCTCGATCCCAATGAAATTCCTTCAACCTCTATTTTTGGTTTGGGGAGCCCATTTACAGGGAACTGATGGCAGTTACGTAACCGACGGCGGTCGAGTAGGAACCGGTATCGGTTAGGAAAAAGCAGGCTATTTTGTAGTAAAATAGCCCACTTTCCCTGCTTTTCTCCCGAGATATTAGTTGCGGGCTTGGTCAAGTGACTAGAAGGTCAGTTTTGGGTGCGAGAAAGGAGGTCATTAGTCATGGGTGTAGAGTGTGGACCAAGTTATAGGTCTTAACTAGGTTAGTTTAGGGTTAGGACTAGGTCATGATGAGGTGGCAAAATGAGGTGGCAGGTAAGGTGATGTGGATTTATCAATTACAAGGTAATTAATAAATAATTGTGTAAGGTTTAGGTGATGAGGTTAGGTTGCGAAATGAGATGCGGGTCACAAGGGGTTGTAAGACACAAATTTGGTGTCTACAGGATCATTAGTGGAAAGAAGTATTAGCTATCTACACTCTGGAGTATGCCATTTCCACATATTCTTGTTTGGAGGTTGCTAAGTTTGAGTTTTTACGGGAGCCCAGGGGATTGTTTCAACATAGTTATCCCTCTGGCTTTGAAGACCCTGATGGTCATCATGAAGGTTTTTTTTTGCAATTCCTAATGTGCTGGATCAATATCCATTTCAGAGTTTTCCTCAGGCTAGATGAAGCATACCTTAGATAGAAGATTGGCATCTTATTAGTTTCCTTTTTTAGAAGGATTAAGGGACAACAGACCCTACTGAAGTAACTAGGTTCCTTAAGTCTTTAAGATTCAGATTTAATACTAGACAATAAATGAAGTTATAGGTAGATAAATGGATGTCTTTCTAGTCTACATTGCATGATTCCTTGATTTAAACTATTAACATCGTTGATTCATGTTTTACATGAAAAGGCCCATGCACACATGGAGTGACATTGGCATTACTCACTTAATTAGAGACCCCTTCGGCTTATATAAGATCTGAGTAGGTCCTTGTGTTCAGATAGTATAACTTCATTGAAATGAAGTCTAAATCCCTTTTTAAATTACCTTTTTCCACCGAACCCTGGTGCTTGGTTAAGGAAGCCTTCAGGGAGAAGAACAACTTCACTAGTCTAGTAGATAACAATGGAAGATTTATATAAAAAGGGTCTTACAATTAAGAGATATGATTTCTTGTTCAAGGGAATTTTCTTTCCTTTCCCTTATTAAGGGAAGTCCATCATAAACCCAGTTTTACTTTATGAATATTATTGAGCAAGGTATGAGATTTCTCAACAATAATTTGGTCTCACATTTTATAGTGGCTACGGAGTATACTATTGGTAGTTGAAAATTAATCGCAAACCATATGCGTGCAACTTTACAAGTTGAACTGTGGGGACCTTAGATAAGGTACGTACAACATTATTTTATATCTATGTTTTATTCTGAAGGGTTCTAACCATACAAGTACCTTGTGGATCTGGTGGTAAAAGAAAAAATATTAGCTGGTAACATCTCCATTCAACCATACCAACTTAAGAATTACTTTCAAGTGTCAAACTAAATATGACACATCTTTTAGGTCAGGCATGGAGGATGTCATGGAACATGTTCACAAGTTCAAACACTTCTATGATAATGCTAAGGGTATCAAACAACCCTAGAATTCAAGGCTAGTCAGTTTAGATACCAAATTTCAATTTCACGTGCATAGCTGGTATTGGAAGTAATGAACCATTTTTCATCATACAAAAGATGGACCAGTACTTCTTGATAAAGAAATGTATTTTTCCTAGAAATCCATTTTCCTTGAATCAATTGAGCAGAAGTAGCATCAGTACAAAATTGGTAGCACATGTTAGTTCATTGAACTAAGGCATGGATAGAGCAGTGTACGACATTAAAATGAAGTGCTTTTAACTAATTGTCTTCATAAAAATAACTCATATGATGTTAACCCTTTGAAACAGTCCTAAAGTGGTTTGTTAGAGGATTGATCACCCCTTTTAGAAAGGCCCTTATCTAATAATCAACTTTAAAAGACCCGAGAGAAAGCACTGAGATTTACAATAATGCGCACCAAAGCTAAAGTTAGGTCAGTAAGATGATAACTAACTTTCAACCTGTCCATGCTATTTACTTTATATCAAAATAATTGAAACAAAATTCCTATAGTAAAAAAATTTGATCTGTGAATTTCACTACTACTTTCATTAGACTTTCAGTGGTTTCATGATTACTCATTCAATTAAGACCATTTAGAGGGGCACGTTAAATATAACTATCTTACCGGAGGATTTTACGTGCCATAGTTCAGTACATTATGATCATTTAAAACAATGGGGGCCATGATGCAAGTAGGTGCCCCTTGACGTCTAGTGTGCATATCCAGAAGATCGTGATCTTGCCAACCATGTAAGACTTACACCTATACATACCCATGATACTAAGTTAAAATAGACACATTCATCATATCCATTTAGGCCAATGATCCATGGTTTAGATTATCCTAATACCTAGAACTGCAGAACTCGGATCCAAAGGTCAATTTAACAACCATTAACAAGAGTACGCAGATGGAGGAACGCACTGGAAGAGGTTTGTGAGGATGATTACTGTGGTCATGGTACATACGGAGGAGGAAGGACTGAGTTTACACGTGGAACCTGTTATCAATTTTAGATGCTACCATTGCATTACATTACCTTAAGTAATGCCCAGTACCTAGTTGTAGTGCTTATACTCTAGAAAGAACACATTAAGTAACAGTACCCAATAGTTGTTTGAGCACATGAAACAGTAACATTTCAATCAGATTAAGGGCACTTCAACTTTTTCTATACTATCATAACAAGGTTTCGCACATAGTGGATGCCTCAGATACCACGCAATGCAGGTTTGAAGCCTGTCATAATGAAATAGACAACAAGGGTAAGAAACAACATCTTCAACAGAAGTGCGAAAGTGAAATAACTTGGAATAAAGGAAGGAGAGGTAGTTCATGGATCACTACCCCTCAACTCCGCAAATGATCAAAGAGAGTACCCATCAGGAAACTGATGGACCTACTATGACACAATCCTTTTATCTAATGAAACAAACTAGAATGTCCCAACAGGAGTAGTTTACAATGGGTTCAACAAGGAATGAGAGTCGAGGTACTAAAGGATGACCTGGATGAGGTCAAGGAAGTGTGTAAAATGCTAAGGAAAGATCAATAACATTCCATTACCTCCCATTATGGTCAAGAGAGAGGGTACCAGATTGCCAGGGGATTAGCAACGAAAGGATAGGTCTTACACGCAAACCATATCCCAAAAGACACAAAGGTATAAAGAAAAATTTAACAGAAGGAGATCAAGTCTAAACCAACCTCGCAAATGGATGGATCCAAATAGGTAAATAATCCTGAACAATGACAATTAAACCACAATAGGAGTAATCGATTCCCCTTTCGATGAAAAACATTTCCTAAGATCTGAAGACCTACATCGACAACCAAATTTGAATGTGCCTGTATATCGAAGAACAAGTTAGCCCAAGGTACATTCAAAACAATATCAATATAACTATCAAGAAGTTCAAATATGACTATCCAGGGACCAAAATATAGAAAACTATACCTGAGGGATTTTTCAAAGTCTTCATAGCACTAGATTCCATACCTTAGAAAAGGTTATCTAAGCCCTAAAATGGGTTCCCTAGAAGAAAACAAGAACAATGTGGACCTTTGGTTCAACAAAGTGTACATCAACTTTGAAAACAAGGAGGAGCGGGTCATTATACCCATGGCTGATGGGAATTCAAAACCCTATATTGAACCTTTGGAGGAAGAAGTTCTTGACAGGATATATGTGCACTCAATCAGGGACCCAAAGATAATACATCCTATCGATGGAGTTATCCATTTAAGGATGCTCAGTCAATAAGTGATACCACCAATTTAGCATTTGAGAATTAGGTACATGGAACTTTTGAATTGATGGGATGGTAGTTGACAGGGTTGGTGACCAAGGTAATAAAGCCATGCATAGTTCGGCACCTAGGAGGAAAGGAGCTGACTGAGTATTCAGGAGGAGCCTTCCCTAAGATCTTTCTACAAAAGATGGAAGCTTAGTGGAAGAATGAGAAGGAATAGAGAGGGATGCTAAGTTATGTCCTGCTCGACACAATGGCACGGTGGTGGGCTACACATTAGGAGATCCTTTTGGAATGACGTGAGGTAAGAATTGATATCTCTGTCAGATTCTCTACGAGAAATGTTCCCACCTCCATCAAGGACTACCATGGGATAGAGCCCACCTCTTTCCATATCTAGGACTATGAGAGGATCCGGAGAGAAGGCACGAAAGCTTTGCCACCATCCCTCTGGGTGCAAAAGTTATATTATACACTGCAGGGTTACACACACACATGGTACATACATTCAGAGACACGCCACTAGACATGGAATTGGAAAGAGCTAGCGGTTGAACTCATCTAAACCTTTGATTATTGGAGTACCAAGCCATCAATTGATAAGGCCTTGTAGGGTATCAAGCACCTTACCATGGGGGATAGTGCCATGGTAGAAGATAGGTTGTTGGATTTGCTAGGTGGACAAGGTTTGGAAGTGTGCTTTGAAGAGGAGATAGAGGAAATAGAAGAGTTACAGCTTGAGTGCGCATGTTTGGAAAAGGAGAAAGGAAATTTGGTGTATGTGATTGATGGGGAGGAAGTAAAAAAAATAGATGTTAGCCATTCTGTATGGATGCATGATGTAGTGGATAGTGTTGATACTCGCGCACGCACCTACCATGAGCCCTTAGAGACAAAGAAGGTTAACATCGGTTCAGGAGAAGAACCTAAGGAAGCTATTATTGGAGATTACTGGTTGGAGAAGGAAGTCTCTGAGATCATTGATCTTTTGTACGAATTTGATGATTTATTCCTATATAAGTACCATGAGCTCAAAGGCGTTCACCATTCCTTGGGGGAGATGAAGATAAAGCTGAAGGACAATGCATGCTCAGTTAGGAAGAGGCCCTACTGGATGAATCAAAATTTGTGCATGAAGGTTAAGGAGGAGATAGAAAAATGATAGATTTTGGGATTATTAAAGCAGTGGAAGAATCAGAATGGATAAGTCCGATGGTAATCAACATCAAGAAGGATGGGCGGATTAGGATCTGCATGGATTATAGGGAGCTGAATGCAGTCTATGTCATTGATCCTTTTCCAACCCCCTTCATGGAATAAATTTTGGAAGGAGTCACTAGGCACAAAATCTATTCCTTTATTGATGGATTTTTGGGGTACCACCATGTTTGAATTACAAAGGAAGACCAGGAGAAGACAACTTTTGCCACTAAGTGGGAAAGTTTTGCATACGCAGTCATGCCCTTTGGGTTGAAGAATGTGCCTGCTATTTTTTCACGTATAGTGGTGTAAGCATTCCAGGACTTCATTTATAAGTTTCTTCAGGTCTATTTGGATGATTAGACAATGTATGGTCTAGTCAAAGACCGTTGTGACAATTTGAGGTTAATGTTTGAGAGGTGTAGGCAGTTAAGGATATCCCTCAACATTAAGAAGTGTGTGTTTGATACACCCTTTGGGAATTTATTGGGGCATATCATATGTAAGGAGGGCTTGCTGGTAGATCCCGCTAAAGTTACAGTTATTGTGGGGTTAGGGGAGCCTACTATCCAAAGCACAATACATGGATTCCTTGGGCATATGGGTTATTACAAGAAATTCATCAAAGGGTATGCCAAGATCAATGTTCCTTTAGAGGAGCTGCTCAGACATAAAAGTTCCTTCCATCAGGGAGAGGCGTAACAGAGGGTGTTTGATACATTAAAGGATAGGCTTGTCACCGTGCCTATCTTATGCTTTCCCTCTTGGGACAAGCCCTTCAATGTCTATGTAGATGCCTCAGGAACCACTATTGAAGTAGTGCTTGCACAACCAAGTGAAGGAATTGTTGACCCTCTGTGTTTTGCAAGAATGTAGTTGACACCAGTAGAGCAGAATTGCACCATGACTAAGTGCAAGGAATTTTCAATGATCTACGTGCTTTTCAAGTTCAGACAATATCTACTAGCAACACCCTTTGTATTTTACACCGACCACATGGCATTAAAGTATTTGGTGAACAATCCCATTCTGCAAGGGTGCATATGTCAGTGGGTGTTGTTGTTTCAAGAGTTTGAGTTCATCATTATAGTCAAGACTAGGAAAAGTAATTGTGGACTTGATCATCTGTCAAGAATTGATTCAGGGGAGGACGCATAAAGTATTGAGGAGACAATGCTAGACACGCAAATATTTAGGTTATAGCACGTGCCCTCAGATTTGGAGGAGATTGTAGTATTTTTAAAGGAAGGTGTGGCACTAGAAGGAATAAGGGCATTAGAGAAGAAGCAGTTATCCATACACGTCACACCCTATACGTTGACCAGCGGAGACTTATACAAGTTGGGACGTGATGAAGTTTTGTGCAGGTGTGTATTAGAGCATGAGTGCCTCGCCATCATGGAGGAAGTGTGGGTGGGAATTATGTAGGTGATGCCACTGTGCATAAGATATTAATGGAAGGTTTGTGGTGGCAAAACCCTATACAAGGATTGTAAATACTATTATAAAGTGTGTGACCATTGTCAATGCATTGGCAAGCCCGGAAAGTGAGATGAAATGGCTTTGCCCCTATACCTAGCACAAAACCTTTTGAGAAGTGGGCAATAGACTTTGTAGGCCCTATTACACCGGCGGCGCGTAGGACTGGGTCACGCAATGTCATCACTTACGTAGATTATCTGACAAGGTGGGCAGAGGCAACCCTAACTAAAGATTACACAACAGCCAAAATGGCAAGGTTCTTGTGGGAGAACATTATCATGAGGTATGGATGTCCGTTGAGGTTATCCAGTGATAGGGGTATGCATTTCTTGAATGAGATCGTGAGGATCATGTTAGTAGAATTCATGATGGCTCATCACAAGACTACACCCTATCACCCATAAGCAAATGGGACCATAGAGGCATTCAACAAAATACTGAGTCATACCCTGACAAAAATTTGTGATGTCAGAAGACAAGATTGGGATGAAAAAGTATCAACAGTATTATGGGTTTATAGGACAACATATAAAAGGATGAACAAAGCCACACCGTTTCAGTTGGTGTTTTTCATGGAAGTGTTTTTGTTAGTTGAATTCATGTTACCTTCTCTGTGAATAGCGTGCACAGGAGGGTTGGCTGATGAGAAAGCACTGAAAGAAAGAATTGATGAGTTAATGAAGCTAGATGAGAGATGATCACTCGCAAGGTGGAGCCAAACAACAGAGAAAGCAAAGTAGAAATCTTGGCATGATCACCACATTAGAAAAAAGAAGTTTGAGGTTGGGTAGATGGTCTTACTATATGATTCTAAGTTTCTATGCCATCCTAGGAATTTGAAAGTCCATTGGTTGGGTCCTTACACAATCTTGTACATCCTTAATTTGAGCGTGTGCCAGTTACAAGCGCTGGATGGGATGAAGTTTCCTAGACACTTTAATGGGAGTAGACTGAAGCCCTACTATAAATAAGTCTTCTTGGTGTTTGTAAATAAGGAAAATTTTCCAGTTAGTTTATAATTTTCCTTTATGCATTTATTTTATTGTGTTTCCCTTTTGTGTTTTTGTTTTGTTTTGCGCTTTGGGCGCCGGTAACCTTATTTCTACTTTTGTAGAATTTGTGAGTGTGTAGAGGACTACACATCATTTTAGTGTGGGGTGGGGTAAGTTGAAAGAGCACATGGTTAAAGTGCTAAGGAAGTTTTTGTTAAAAATCCCAATTGAATGGCCTAGTTGAAAGAGGAGTATGGAGAGAAAAGATTGAAAAATGATGGTTGGTGCCAAGATAAAGCTACTTATAGATCCCACGTACAAAGGAGGAGAAAGCGCATTAAGCAACACGAGGTAGGTGAGAGAAAAAATTAGGACAGAAGAAGTGCTTTCACGCTGGTTACGTGTGCGTAAGAGTCTCCTGTCATGTTGGATTGGTTACACACCAGAAGGTGGGAGGATTGTCAGTGCAGGTTCGGCGTGTGAGGGAGAGTGCTTAAGTCAAGATTTGTTTGAAAAATCTGCATTAAATGAAAAAAGTATAGTGGTAGGTGAAGTAGCACTTAATGCTCAAAAAGGGAAAATCTATAAATAAAGGAGTCGAGACACTTCATTTTTCACTTTGCGTATAAGGAGAACGAAGTGCTTTTTGTACCTTTGCAAACTAGGGCCTCCAAAAAACTGCTTTGTGTGAAGAAAAATTTGGCGAGATTGAAGCGTGGGTAACTAGTTCAGATTTGCAAACTAGGAGGAAGGGATTTCAAAAGTGTGGGAGAAAGTGTGAGAATACACCATCTTGTGAAAGGAGTATCCCAGTTAGGGTTTAAAGAACTAGGGCATGGGTTTAGGTAATTTTCTTCACAAGTTTGAGATCTAGGGTTAGAGAGAGTGGAAAAACTGAGTAACATAAGTGATTGAAGTGGGAAGAAGACCTAGAAAATGGCACCCAAGAAACCAGTTAGTACACCCAAGAAGGGAAAAGGAAAGGGCAAGGGTAAGCAACAAGAAATTGAAGCAAGCAAAAATGAGGAGTGGTATGCAGAAATGCAGTACCTAGATGGAGTGTTGTTAGGGAAGGATGGGAGTCCCATCTTAGGGACATGTCTGTAATGATTATAATCATCGAACAAGCACAATTGAGAAGGATTTGGCATTGGAGTTAGTGTTCCCAAAAAACAAGAGGACACCATAGGGATTGCCCATTTATAATGATGACGTGAAGGTCAAATTGGAGAAGGTATGGTTACTACAACTCTTTGAGTTCCCCTACTTCAGGAAACCTGAGCGACTGTATCAGTGGCTAATGTCGCACGTGCATGAGGACTATTTCCACTTCATGGGGTGTAAGATGCACATAAATCCTCTAATAATTTCACATTTCACAGGCCTCATCTATAAAGGAGATGGTTTGGAAGATGACTTGACTGAAAAAGAAGCGATTAAGGAAACTGTCACCACTTTTGCATGCAAAAAGGGGTCAAGGTATTATGATGTCACAAACATCAAGGATCCAGTAATTAATATGGCCAAAAACCTGGTGTCAAAGATAAATGACTAGGAGAGATGGACCCAAGTCAATAATCCATGGTTGAATGTTTACAGAAAGATTTTGGAGGGCACCATCTATAATTATTCTGCATTCATCGCGGATGAAATTATCAACTGTGAAAAGGAAGGTGACAGGATCCTTTTTGGAAATGTGTTGCTGACCATTGTGTTCTTGGAGATAGGGGTACCAGATGCATCAGATAAGTTCATATGGGAGTACCTTGCTGAAGACCCCTCACCCACCAAAAGGTTTGAGAAGTACGCTTGTGACACTATGACAACAATGCACAAGGTGCATTTGGAAAAGTGGAACACGTGCCTAAGGAACGCATTTAGGGTAGAATTGAGAATTCCTGAGTAACTGCCAGTGGCCACTAGGGGAGAAGAAGAATTTTCTATGTACCAGCATTACTACCTGGGCAGATTTAAGTTGATAGATGACAGATGGAGCCCATGGTGCATGCTCCCCTTAGCCTTCACAGCTCAATACTTCCATGTGGGAGTAAACAGGTTCAAGGAGTACAAAAATTTTAAGTTGGACCTTGGTACTCTGGACCAAAACCACATGGAATTGTGTAAAGGGTTGGTCTACCCTAGCAAGCACATGTACACAAAGTGGTACGTGTCACATGAAGTGTAAATGACAAGGCCCATGACTCTACCCATTACAGGGGGATCCACGACACGTGTTTACATTTGTATAAGACCCAAGTCAGAGAAGGGAACATATTTGGAAAATGAGGTATCTATACCTCAAGATCCAACTGGGAGGAAAATATCCATGCCAAAGTGGGAGGAAAAGAAACCAGAAAAGAATCCAAGTGTGGTGGGCACATAGGCAATAGGTTCCCCCAGGGTACGCACCAGACCTAGTACGTACATGTGTAAGAAGAAACACTTAATCAGATAAAATACTCCATAGTCAGAAAAACCATTAGATAAGGAGTCATCAGAAGAAGAAGAAACAGAGTCACCTACACTAAAATCCCCGGTTAGGAAGAAGCAGAGGGTAGAGGGGGAGACCACCTCGGAAGAGGTTAGAAATTTTGAAAAATACATAGGAAAGAAGGATGATAGTGAAGAAGTAGTAAGTGGGGAAGAGGACCCTGGGAAAGATCAAGGGCCACCTATTTTAAATATACATGATTCAGAGGACAAATACGGAGAAGAAGAACAAGGGTTCCTTTTTGTGTGACACAAGGGCAGTCAGGTAGGGGAAAACACCCAGGACATGGAAAAAGATGAGGAGGCTAGCACACAAAAGTAAGAGGTTCCAAGCTCAGTGCAGGAGTAGACAACCAGGGTGGTAGGAGAAGAAGAGACGAGGAACATTGAGAACCTGATGGAGGACTAGGCAGAGCATGATGTTGAGCCAGTGTTGAACACAGAGAAGGAGGAGAGCGTAGAAGAGGAACATGACAACACTAGAGGCACAATGTTAACTGTAAGTATACCTAAGGGTATGTGCACGGGAGGAAGGCACGCAGAAGGGGGGAGGCTGGAGATGGGGTATATTGATGACCCCAAGAAAGTGTTTCGTACATGGTTCCAGAGTACACTTCCGGCGGAGGAGCTTGTAGGCATGTCATCTTTTGACAAGGAGGCTTCCTATCCATGGACAAGGAAGATGATCTCATGGGAAATTGAGTCCCACCTTGATGAGACAAAGTTTGAGGTAAGCCATGGGGCAGTAATAACACTACTAGGACTAGGATAAGATAACTCAGTGGTGGATACCCAACAGATCTCAAATGAACAACTGTGTAACGTGCTTAACAAGGTCTCTTTTGAGATAGAAGCTAGGCTCTTCAGGTGCAATGATAGGATCAGGGACCTGGAAGGGGAGCTGAAGAAGAAAGAGGAAGAGCTAGCTACATTAACCAAGGAGTTAAGCTAGGAAAAGTTAATCAGCACCCAGTGGCAGTAGGAGTTGAAGGATGAAAAGGCCAAGGTGAGTGTTGTGTACAAAAAAGTGGAATCTATTAACGAGGCCATACTATTAAAGCATCCGGACCTAGCATCACTCGTGTAGAAGTATGGATATTCCTTGGGATGCCTTGAGGATTTAACAAGGGTCCTCACCATGGAAAGAAAACCGCTAGCCTTATAGACTATAGAACAAGTGGCCGCATGCCTAGAGAAGGAAGACAAGTTTAAGATCGTAGTGCTCATTGCGGAATACAATAAGGTGCTTACTGATGTAAGGGCTAATTCCCGGACCACTGAGGCTGCATATGACAATTACGTGGATAGGAACAAAGTGGCAGGTGCTTTGATTGCCACTCATGAATCGGAACTCAAGGCTTTCCAAGAGAAAAACAAGGGGAATAAGGTGAAAAGAGACAAAATCCTTGCCGAGGTTGAAAAGAAATCAGAGGCCATTGCAACCTTAAGGGTTTCAATCAAAAATTGGTAGAATGAGCTATATCCAAGTATCACATGAAGAATGGATGCGCTGGAGGATATATGCATGGAATTAGAGAAGATCACGGATACCATGAGCACAGAAGGAGATGGGATAAGTTTTGAGGAGGTGAGCACTCTAGTCTGTGACCTCTGTCAGAGGGCACAGGATGAGGTCGATGCCTGGAATAATTTGGAGACTGACTTGTAAAATGATTTTCCCAGTCTGTTACAGTGATTCTTTCACTCTCCCATTCTTTCTTATTTCCCCGTTCTTTCATCCCGTTATTCTTTTTCCTTGGCATAAGCCTATTTTATTCTTTCTCTCATTAAGGGAAGTGTTCCCACGAACGGAGAACGGGTGTGGTGTGGGGTGATGTTGGGCCCCTAGAATATTGACTAAGTTAAAGAAAGGCACACAAGGACAAAGCACGCATGGAAGTATTTAAGAAAAGGGTTTAAGGAAACCCGTGGCATGTGTGGTGCTTTCGGATAAAACCAAGGGTTCATGACTTGGTCAAATTAGGCATTTAGGTTAGAACATGTGAAATGCATGATCAAATGCATGTGGATAAGGTGCTACCCTGGTGATAGGCTGGCCCAGGAAGGAGCATGCATGCAGTAGAAGCTTCTAGAAGCACATCATGGTATAAAGTGGAAAGCATAGGCCTGGAGGAGCATGCTCGCATGGAGGACCAAATTCAGACACTTGGCATCAGATCTAAGGGTTCTGGAGGATGAGTTGGTAGCCCAATGAGGCTATAAATACAAGCACCTGTAGAGTAAACAAAGAGACTTAGAGTGTTTGCAGAGCTCTGTAAAAATACTGCAAGAACTCTGTTAGTGAGTAATTGGATTTGGGAAAGGACGTATTGGGCAAGGGTATTGTAAATTTTCTTTTTGGGAGCATAATTACATTAGTCTAGTTCTAATGCATGACTGTAGTCAACTTCTCTATGACATTCTGTAAATGGCTCCATGGATGTAACGAGGTTACCTGTTATATATATATGAATATCAATGATTCTAATTCATATATCTTTTCCATGATTTCTCTTTAATTTTATGCTAAGTATGGATGCTTGTATACTTCTTTCTGTTATGGTACAAGTTATATAATATGTTAAGTACATACTCTGGAATGACTGCAAGGATCTAGAGGCTGTTCTGAGCTCTATGGTTCTTGTATGTCTTAAATCCTTTTGAAATGTCTTAAATAGAAATCATAGATGATGTTTCCCACTAAACTCACATAAAAGAGAGACTCGGCACCCACGCATGCCTTGGGTGAGCACCCAACATCCGCTGGGTGATAGGCCGACACGTATGGGGTTCCTTTCTTTTGTGATAGGGGTAAAAATGACTACAGGTTGATTGCAACAGCATTGACATCAGTCTGAGAACTGAGGTTAGTCACAGAGGAATTGTTACTGCTCAGCTAACCATGGTTGGCTAGGGGATGACCGTGGTTGGTCTTTGTGGCAGCTTATTTGTACAAGTTTTTTTGCAGCAAGAGAGGGTAAATGGTTCAGTGTCCTATTTTGGAGGATCATGTTTCTTGCACATTGTGTACAAGAAGAAATAGTGTTGATCACTTCAATGGATTAGATTAGAAAGAGGACGGAGTTGGATCAGTTAGTCCATTGAGACTTTGAGTTAGGTATCTCTATATGGTTCATGTTTTATTTCTTTCATTTGGAGCAACTGATATTATGTTTGGATTGTGTGCAAAAATTTACACCATGGTTTCTTGGTGTTGTTTGACTTTAAATTTCCCGATTGTATGGAATCTTGAGGACAAGGGTTTCTAGTATAAGGATGAGATCCTAAATGAAAAGTCATGGTTAGACACAATTTCAGGTAATGAGAGATGTTGAGTACATACGGATTCAAAGAAGTTGATTCACCTACTTCACAAGAAGTCCAAACTTCTGTAATGTAGAAGTATTCTATGATAAGAAGGGAATCATTTTATATTCTCTTTCATATAGTTTTGTTTCTCACTAACAAATTAGCTTTTGAGATTGGTGTTAGAGGTAGTGCAGGGGATTTTGTGTTTAGTGGGAGCAAGCCATGGTTGTTGGCATTATAAGATTGGATACACAATGTACATGCAGAGTGAGAGGAGATTGGTACTATTTAGAGGGACAGAGGCACTAGTTGGTTTTGAGGGAAAATCATGGATTTACAATTATATTGAGTTTATTGCTTTGTGATGTCACTTCTAGTTTATTTTTTGATGACTGGATATCCCTATGGGATTACAGTTGATGGTTAGATTCAAATGGGTGAAGATGATAGTGCAATTTTTTAGAGTTTTAAGGGTTAAAAGAGAAAATCTGATAGTTATAAAGACATGTGTTGGTTAAGATTAACCATGGTTGGTCATCTGGTAACCGTGGTTGGTCAGGAAGTGACCGGGGTTGGTTAGGAAACCATGGTCAGTTTGGTTACAGGTTTGACAGTAGTGGTTATTTACCATTTTAAGATGGTTCCCTTGTCTTTCTTTCATCTTGGTTAGTTTGTACATTATGTTGATGACATGTATGCTTATATTTGCACTTGGTATTAGTGGCATGGTTTAGCATGGATGTTTTTTATCGACATTGATGAGCATAGGATTCATATTCAGCTTTGGAGTTAGTTGGTGGCAGACTTGGAGCTTCTGGAGATCTGGTGATATGGATGGATGTACATGTGGATAGATTTAATTTTATGAATCTATGATAATGCAGATGTCTGATTTACACATGGATGCCTTGAGCATGAGTAGGGGATGTTTATATTTCCTCTTGATTATTATGTTACTCCTTGAGAGATGTTACCTATAGATGATTGTCTTGGACATGCTAGTTGTTTATGCAGGGTTAGATTTGTAGATTGTAGTGTTTGGATTCTTTGAGTTATGTAGGTTTGTAGATTGATCACCCACTGTTGTAGGTAGAACTCATTTGGGCTGTCTTTACCTAGGATCTTGTTTTGCTTTCACATATTCCAGTTTGACTTGTCTTATTCAGTTGCATTGGTGGTTGCATGGAGACATGGATATATGGATGGAGAACATGGTTGGTATTACAGGTATGGCTACGGATGCGATTGAGGCTTAGAAATTTAGTTTGAGTGGGAGCTCTTGCAGGTGTGATAGTTATGATGGCTTGTTGCATGAGGAGCTAGGTTGGATTGTTTGTATGATACCAATAATTGGTATGGTGTTACAATTCAGTGGGAGATTGAGGCTTGGTGTCACAGATTAGTAATAACTTCGTTTTAGTTTAGTAAGTCATGGTTTTATCTTCTTGGTTTGAGAAGATGGTTTGATTTTCCTGGTTTTATTTTTTGAGAGAATTGTTGAAGGAAAGAATAGATGGTATTCATGGTGTGTAGAGGACGGTGATGTACAGGTATAGGTAAAAAGATTTAGCAATTTATCTCCAAGTGGGAGATTGTTAGGTTATGGAGCTAAATAGCTTCACTGGAGCATGCAATGGAAAATTTCTGGAAAATACCGCAACCTGTCATCGGTTAGACAAGAAAGACATCGGTCAGAGAAAGTGGGAACCACAATCCATCATTGGTCAGAGCAAGTGGGAACCAGCCGCGGTTAAGGCTAACCGGCTTTAGTTACCTATGTGATGATGTTTTAATTAACTCTCAGGAATTAAATATTTCTTTAGCATTAAAGTAGATTTATTGGATGTATTTGCATGGCTAAGGTGCCCTAAGTTTATATGTGCCTATACAAGCACGAAAGCTAGGGTTTAGAGAAAAAGGGGATGAATAAAGAGAAGGATTGGATTAGATCCTTGATTATCTGAGATTGAGAGGATGAAGATAAAGAAGAAGAGGAAAAAGGAATAGTTTACATGAAGACAGAGACTCCATGGAGAGGAGCTGGACAGAAGGAAATAATAGGCTACTATATTTCCTTTGTATATTTATAGTCTAATGTAATGGCTTACATAGTATGCAAAGCACTTAGGGTTTCTTCTTATAGATCCACATTTTGGTGAGGTCTTGTATTATAGATCTATGTAGATCTAGATATTAGAGAGGTCTTCTTTGTAGATCCATAGAGAACTTGGTTGCATTTCAGAGATGTAGCAGTTCTTGGTTATGTGAGATCTGTTGGTGGTATGAAGGCATGGTTTAGTGTACTCAAGTAGATCTGGGGTAGTTAGTTTGTAGATTCACAATACAGTGAGAGCTTGGCTGCATAGTGGCAGATGCTGGGTAGCTTCAAGTATGTGAGATCTGGTTATGTTTGAGAGGCATGGTTGTAGTGCACTCAGGAAGATCCAGTTGGAGATCTGGGAGGAGGAGATACTGTTGTAGAGATAGATGTACTCTTGTGTAGAAGAGTTAGTTTGTAATCTCTTGTTATATTATATATATATGAGATCTCTATCTTTGGTGGATGTAGCCCACATTAGGTTAACCACAGTACATGCTTGTTATGTGTGTGTACTTTTGTGTGATTTGGATTATTCTTGTTTATACTTCCACTGCTGTAGATTTTGTGGGGAATTGTTTGGATCCTGTGTGCATGATTTTGTTTGTTATTAAATCATAGCACTATTCCGTAGTCTCGTATTCCCAACATGAATGAGGATCAAGAGGAGGAGGGGCATGCTCAACAACAACATCATCTAAAGATTTTGATTCATAATCAAAAAGCATAAAAACCTCATAAGGTAGAGAAGTAGAATTCAAGGAAGAATCATCAAATTTCACACTTCTCTGTATATAAAGCTCATGAGTAGTAGGATTCAACAATCGATATCACTTCACGCCATTAGGATACCTGAAAAACATACAAGGTTTGGATTGTGGGTTCAAATCCTTATGTTTCTTGTTGGGAATTTGATCCATATCCTTGGATCCAAAGACTCGAAAGTGCTCAACATTAGGCTTGTGTCTAAACTAGGATTTAAAGGGTTTCATCCATCTTGCTAACTTGTGTGGAACATGATTCTGAATGTAACAAACACAATTCACTTCTTCGACCTGTTAGGTTGTGGAGCCTATTTTCATGTGTGAAAGTGTTGAAGACTATACACTAAGAGTAATGTACACTTTATATAGTTGTCTTGTCAGGGTTCAGGGGTGCAGCCCCCAATTTTTTTTTTGGCCTTAAAACATGCCCGATATACCAGCAAACATGTTTTTCTCTTATGGGTAGGATTTTTTACCCATAGGTTTATGGGATAGTTTTAGACCATTGTTTTAATACCCACAGTTTTATACAAGTGCTTAAGTGCTTTTCTACTTATGTAATTTTGTGCATATGGTAGGGATGATGTAACATGGCAGATGTATTTTGAATTCGGGTGTGAATTCTGTAGAGTTTGTTGAGCATAGCTCCAAACAGATCTAGGTATTGTATTAAGAGAATGGTGGCTTGTAATAAAATTTGAGCAAGTGATTCTTGGAGGATGTAGCCCAAATTGGGTGAACCACATTAAATATTGTCTCTTTGTGTTGTGTTATTTTATTCTACAATTTTATTTGAGATCTGTAATATTTTCTGCATATTAGTTTCTACTGTTGTGATTATGTGAGGGATTATTCCGCATATTTTATCCCTTATTTCCTAACACGTCCAAACAAGTGGAAATCTCCTTAAGAATTTTGTTCTTTCTTTTTGTAACTCCATTTTGTGAAGGGTTGTAAGTAACTATACCTTACAAATAAATCCCTTCAGAAGTACAAAAATCCTCAAACCTATTTCTCACATACTCGCCTCCATTTTCATTTTGAAGAACCTTGATAGAATGTTCTTCCTATTTCTCAGCAAGAGCCTTAAAGTCCTAAAAATGTTTGAAGACATAAAACTTAAGCTTAAGAAAGTATACCCAAGTATATCATGAATAGTCATCAATGAAGGTAAGTATATAAATATCTCTAGTAAATGAAGGAGACAGAAACAATCTAGAGATGTCACTATGAAAAATATCCAAAAGACGTGTAGCTCACCTAACTTTACCTTTGTCAAAACTCTTTTTAGAGTGCTTCCCAAGGGAACAAACCTCACAAAGACCCTTAGAAAATCTAACACTGGGTAACCCATTGACCATTTCATTTTCGATCAATTGTTCAAGGTAACAAAAATTTAGATGCCCAAAACACTCATGTCATAACTTACTAACCTCATCTGCATGAGTGAGAAAGGCAGTGGGTGTCAAATTAGAAGTAAAGTGGGAAAAGGTATGTAACCGTGAATGGTTATGTGCCTTTCCCTTAGCCATTGTAGTGTCATTATGAATCTTACATATAATCATCGAGTTAGGACCAAATTCCACTTGAATTTTTTCACCAAGGTGAGTGATTTGGTAAACCAATGGGAGATTGGTAGAGAGATCAGGAACACTCAACACTTGGTTAAATTTTCCCCCATCCATCTCTACCGATCCACTACCAAAAACTGATATTGTCGTGTCATCACCCAACATGATTTGGGACATGCCACAAGGTTTGATGTTAGAGAACTCAATATTTGAAGAGTATATGTGGTGTGAGTTACTAGAATCTATAATCCATGTCAATGAAGGAGTAACTTGAGCTACAAGGGCCTTTCTTTTCTTCTTATAAGATTTAGACTCTCTTGTAGTGGAAGACTCAGTTTTTATAGCATTTTTTTATAGACTCGAGAACACCTATATTTTTTTTCTCAAGTAAATGAGTAAGGTGATCAATTTGTTTTCTCGTACATTGATGCTCTTCATGACCAGTCTTCCTACAATAGGAACACTTACACTTTTCTTTCTTTGCTTTAGGCTCAGAAGTTGAACTGTTCATGTTAGGTTTGGGTTTGGCTTGGTTGCTCTTAGTTTCCTTCTTAGGTTGATCCTTTTTCTCTTTCTTCATTTCAGTCTTCTTTCCCTTACCGGTAATTGATACAAAGGCATGTGACTTGGACTTGAGAGACCCCATTTGAATGATTTTTTCTTGTTCTCGAATGATTTGGGGAATTTTTTTTCAAAGGAGAGCATATTCCAAGCACTGCTCGGAGTAGCTTTCATAGCTTGAAAAGTTGACACGAATACGAAGTATTTGGGATAACTTACAGAGAATTGAAAAAATCAACTAGGAATGTTTTTTCTCTACTTTAAATTCCATTGACAACAATCTAGTGTGGACGGAATTTGAGAAGAATGCATGTATATTTTCAAATTCACTAGGATTTAATCCTAGTAGTTCATTTTCCAACTCATGCGCTCTCATGTCATCTTGCTGTCTAAACATTTCATCTAACATTTTCCACACCGAATTAGGTGTTTTAGACAACTCAATGTGGAAGAGCATTCAGGAGAGACAGACATACAAAGTAAGCATAAGGCTTTGTCACTTTGGTTCAACCACCTATATTTTTTAGGCTCATCATTAGGTTTAGTCTTAACTCCCATGGTGATGTGAAATAACCCTTTACCCCTTAAATTCATTACCATTTTTTTTATCTCCATTCAAAGAAGTTAAACGATGTAAGAAAGGGGATTGAAATTGCATCCATAGTGAAGAGAGAGAAAGAACGAATGCAGAAAAGAAAAACAAGCAACACAACCACCCAGGACAATATTATAACCCCCTTGCCTTTAGCACTTTATAGTTTAGTGTGTTGGATACAATATGGTGTGAGTGTGCGTCATGAAATAGTTGGTCACTCACCTTGCAATCAACATAATAACGCGCAAGAGAGGAGACCACAATCAAGTTTCATGGAACACAAAAAATTGACACTATAACAAAGCACAAAAAGCTAAAAAATAAGAGAAGGGGAGAAATCAAGTCCTGTTGTGAGAAAGAGCATCTCATGTCATAGAAAAAACCCCTTTCCCGCAAGACTGTGATGGACACACTCACTTGTCTACAAGAAATAAAAAGAGTTATTACAATGAAGAAAATGGGCTCAAGACGAGTCTCAAAAATATCTTAGAAGGAAAATAACGATTAGGAATGGCACTACACAGTCTAGCACATGATTAGTAGAAAAAATCGACAATAACACTAGATATTGAACCTTTTACTACATCCAATTTAGCTAATTTTAAAGCAAAGGAATAAAAAGTGATTATAAACATTAATGAATAAACAATTTTAATTCAAGTAATCGAAATATTGAGAGAGCTTAATTTTTAATTAAATACTTAATCCCCTAAAAAATATCTTAATGAAAACTACAATTAAGTTTCAAACTTTTAAACAAAATCTAATTATATGAGAAGAACACCTTTAAACAAAATTTAAGTAGATCTAAATTAGATTAAACCTAATTAATAATAAAAGGCCTAATATAAATTAAAACACCCCTTTTGTGTTAAAAATCACAATAATTTAAAAGCTTCACGTAGGTTTTAAAAATACCTTACTATTTAATAAAGCCCATCTAAATTTTAAAAAACCTTACCTTATAATATTTAAAGCTCACTTTATTAATTTTTTACTACAGGAATTACCCTTTATATTGAATAAATAGAAGAGAGTTACATAGTAAGAGGTGATCGGATAACACACGATCCCAAAAAATTCCACGAAGGCACCAGATCAGGAAACAAGACACCACAAAGGCTTACAAAAAAATACCCACATGGAAACCAGAGAGCAAAAGACAAGCATCGAAAGGCCACCGATTATATTTTTGAATACTTTAATGATAAAGTAACCCTTTTTATAAAATACCACCATTTATTAAAAAAACAATGCCCACCTTTTAATTAAGCATAATTGTCCACTTATTAATGTAAAAAACTCCCACATAAATATCAAAACCGACCCCTGAAAATAAATGACCGAAATTTCTCCAAAATTTAATTAAACAAGGGCATGGTTTTAATAAGAAAGGCGGGAAATATATTTAGTAGAGGGAGACTCGGCGAGGAAGAAGACTAGGACATAGAGAGGAATATGAGGCTAGAATAAAAAAACCCAACTCGGTGCACACAACCCAAAACTAGCCAAACAACTCAATTCTGTAGGTAGTACTAAAGGAAAGTAATGCAAACATGAAGGAGAGGGAGGGAGATAATGACCAAAAAACACATATTCCAAAAAATATTCACTTGCAAATCAAAAAAACCAGAGATGAAGATCCAACCTCTATTTTTAGTAGTGCCTCCAAATTTGGCTATAACTAGCTAAATTTGGCTATAAAACTCCAGAAACTTGCACATTCAAAATTGAAAAATCACAAAAACTCCAAAAAACCAGATTATCATATCTGTTAACAAGATTACAAATATTAATAAAAAATAACTTGCACAAAAATTAATAAATGCAAAAAATTAAGTAATCAACAACCAGTTTCAAGTAAGTGCATGTTTACGGAACATCTTCTTTGATACCATATCAGATTGTTCTGTGAGGATCAATGCTGGAACCTCATACACATCTAAGATGGGTTGCACTTCCAATGGAGATGATAATGCTTCGTAATTATCAAGAGCACAAATCATAAGGAAAATCAAGTGTAGAAAATACAACGGAGTGTCTAGCATACTCATAAATTAGAATGAAGGGGTACATATAGGTTTTTTATGTAACTCCTATGCATGAAATGTGTACACAACCCTATGACCTATTATCACTAAGTAAAATGACTAAGTAACTAGGTGGACAAGACGTCGAATGATGACAAGTCTAGTCATATACACTAACAAGTTCTAACCTTCAAGAGTTGTTGACAACTGGTAATAGAGTTCCAGATGGTAGAGCCCCATGATATATTAGAAGATAGATATTATTTCAAAGAAGGGATATATTTAGAGATAATAATTTTCACCTAAGGGATGCGTTCCTTTGTGGTGAGTGCCTAACCCAACTTAGCCAACAAGACCTCATTCAGGTCCAACACTTTCCTTAAACCAATCCCCCCCGTATCTCAAGGTTTGCAAACTACATTCCATGACACTGGATGTATTCTTTTACGCTCTTCAGAACTAGACCAGAGGAAATGTTTTTTCATTTTATATACACGGGAAGCAACCACTGAAGGCATCTTTAGGAGCGACATGAAATTGAGTGGAAGACTTTTAAGGATTGTTTCAACAAGTTGCATCTTACCAACTTGGATGAGAAGAGAGCCCTTTCATCATGCCAGATTCTTCTAGAATATTTCAATCATTGGAGCCCAACTATTATTTAGTTGTATTACTTTGAAAAGAGGGAGGCCCAATTAGGATGAGGGGAGATCAAAGATGTTGCACCCAAATATAGCCGTAATCTTTCTTTGCCTACTAGGAGGAGTGTTAATGAAGACGATGCTACTTTTTATAAAGTTAATAAGTTGTTGTAAAGTAGAATAGTAACACTTGAGAATATTCTTAATAGTTCTAGCTTTGATAACAGAGGCTATACCCAAGAGGAGAGTATCATCTCTAAAATTACTATGTGTCACTGTCGAAACCTTGGAGGTGATTTTGAAGCCCAAAATGGCTGCAACATTTTTAGCATCCCCCAGTTCCCTACTTAATGTGTCATCCATTAAAATGAAGATAAAGGGTGAAATAGGGTCACTTTTTCTAATACCTCTATTGTTAGTGAAGTATCCAACCAGAATACCATTCACCAAAATAGAGAAGTGAGGAGATGAGATACATCTATGAATCCAGTTGCACCACTTCTCACAGAAGCCAAATTTGTTAAGAACTCTGCTAAGGAAGGACTAACTAACCCTATCAAAGTATTTCTACATATCCAACTTAATTAACATCCTTGTTGATCTAGAGTGTTGAGGCGTGTGAATAGCTTCATGAACAATGATTACTCCTTGAATTAGGTGGCCTCTAATAAACCCATTCTACTGATTAGAAATCAGACGATCCATATTAGGCTTCAACCTTGTAGCCAATATCTTATTAATGATTTTGTAGGAGGTATTACAAAGGCTAATGAGATGAAAATTAGAAACAGACTTAGACATTGGGGATTTTGGGGCCAGAGCTAAGAAAGTATAATTCCATTCATTTAGAAGGGAATAATTTCCTTGGAAATCATTAAACACCCTCTGAAGGTTTGTTTTGATAATATTCCACAAGGAATGATAGAAAGCTACCGGAAATCCATCAGGACTTGGATATTTTTCCCCTTTCATATCAAAAACCACTTTATGAATTTCTTTAATGGAGAAAGGCTTAGTAAGATTCTCATTAATTTCATCGGTAATCATCCTCGGGATGTGTTGCAGAATTTCCATAACATCCTCTTCATTTATGGGACCCTCCTCCTTGAGTAGGTTAGTATATAAATTAACCAACTCTGCTGATATAGAATTCTCAGTGGTCAAATAATTCCCTTCCACAGTTAAGAGCTCCTTCATCTTATCTTTTCTCTTATGTTTACCGGTAGTAACATGAAAAAACTTTGTATTGTGATTTCTAGTTTTAATCCAAAGATCCCTAGATCTTTTCCTCCAATATATTTCTTCTTTAGCAAGAGTATTACGAAATTCACTTAGTAGCTTCAATTCTTGTTGATGTAGGGAAGGAGTTCTACTATTTAATTCAATATGTTTAGAGACTTCAACTATATTCAAAGATAGTTGTTTTCTTTCTCTTATTTCCCCAAAAGTTTTGGATTTACAGATTTTGATTTGATTCTTGTTGAAGATAAAATTCTTGACAAATATGAACATAGCCAATCCATATATTTCCACCCTCCACTAATCCTCAATGAGGTTGTACAGGTTTTGTTCTGTAACCAGGCCAACTTAAATCTGAAGGGGTTTTTTAGTGTTTTGAAATTTTGTTGCATCCAAGAACAAGGGGCTATGGTTGGAAGTAGCTTTGAGAAGGGCCACCAGATGGAAATTGCTAAAGTGTGATAGCCAATATAGTGATTTGGATATGATTTATCCCTAATATTCTATTTGACGAAGTAAAATAAGCTCCATGGAAGTAAAAATTGATAAACTCACCCTATCTTATGAAATTAGAAAGAGATTCCATATTGCTACAACTAGTTGGAGAACCACCATATTTTTCTTAAGGAAAGAGAGGGGTTTTAAAGTCCCCATCAATGAGCCAAGGTAGATGTTTGTAACTACTTCTCAAGTCTAATAGAGCTTCCCAGATGTTATCCCTTTGAGTTTCCAAATTAGGAGCATAAACATTGAATGCAATCCAACCCAAGCTTGAACCAATTTCCTGAAACAATATACCTAGAAAATGAGGTGTATTAATGTTATATTCACCAAAAAGGATAGTATGATTCCAAAATGTACAAATTCAGGCCATATCCTAGGAAGGATATTATCCTCTTTGATTTTAGTCTCTTACAACATGTTGATATCAAGAGAATGCTTCAATATGATCTACTTTAGAAATCCTTTTTTGGGGAACATTGACCCCCCTAATGTAGGAAGAAATAATCTTCATTTCTTAGGTTTGGATTTTCCCCCACCCTCAATACAGAGAGTACCTTGAGTTTCCTAAGCAATATTTTGAGCAGTTTTAAGTTGAATATTTACTATTTTGGAAGGCCTCCCATTCTTTTTGTTAAGGCCTAGATCTCAATTTTTTTATAATTGCTAATAGTTATTTTGGGTGGGCTGTAATCTTCAATCACCAAGGATGAAGGAGAGGGAAAAGAGTATTTTCCTTCTAATCAAAGAATGGGAGTAGGGGAAGTAGGATTAGTAGAGACTCCATCCTTAGAGGGTTGGGGAAAAAGAAGAAGAGGATCAAAATTAAGTGGAAGGTCAAAGAGATCTTGGAGCGAGGGGGAAGAGGGATAAGGAGAAGGGATATAAACCTGAGCCATGGAAGCAGGTTAGATAGGGCCTTCCTTTGAGGAGAAAATCTCACCATCTTCCATTAGAAATTTAAAACGATTATAAGTTCCCACCACTGGAGTAATTTTTGGGATCAAATTTCCTTTTTGTTTAGGGGAAAGCATAGGGGATTTATATTTGGAGCAAGTTTTGAAGGAAAATCAAGGGCCCTATCGTGAATTCTTTTACAAATGGAACAGGGTTGTGGCACATATTCATACTCAATAGGTTGGGTCCGAGTACTAAAATCTGAGACGATATCAATAGATTTAGGTAGAGGATTACTAATATCAGCATTAACACAAAATCAATCATGGATGAGTCTCGATTTCACTTTAGTATCTTGATCAACAACAATAAAGGAGCCCAAAGACGCTGCAATACCTTTAATAATTTCAGCATACCAAAATTGGAGTATAAGTCATGGCGGTCGAACCTAGATCAGAGCATGTGCGATTGTTTTAGTGCAAAGGTTGATGTCAAGGGTCTATTTCCAAAGATATAAGCCACACCTTCCAAATAACTATGGTCCCCCAAGAAGAGTTATGTAAAAATACTCTTTATGTCTAAAGGTAAAAAGGATAAAACTATTCGGTATAGCTGCAATCTCAAGGGGTCCACAGGGGGGACACTTGATAGGTGCCCATTTTTTAATATCTTCCAAAGGGGTTCTTGGGACCATTAGTTTACCTGTCAGTGAAATATCCCTTGATACCAGACTATCATCCGTGATTTGAGAAGGAATCAATGGATTAATAATTCGATCCTACAGTGTGGACTACAACCTTAGGGGACCCAACAAAAACATCTTTCCATGATCCAGGAGGGACTCGTGACGAGGCATCACTAGATCCATCAGGAGGGGGGTCATAATCTAAACTAGGAGGATCCGACATATCCAGTAGAAATCCCACACAAAAAATTCAAAAAATATCCAAGCCTTGGTAAGAGAGGATCAACAAGAGGAAGATTTATCCTAAGAGATAGCTTTCCACATACTTTTTATCACAAATGAGCCAACCAATTTCACCGGGGATTTGACAAAAAGTAAATTTGGGAGACCCAAACCCTTCCAAGTCTTACAATCTTGAGGTGATCCCTCAATAATACCGTTGCACAATATAATTTTCCATCTCTTCATACCAACAATAACATGAACAATCCATTTAGCATAAATGGAAGCTCCCTTATGGCCAACATGTAATAATCCTAGCCTCCTAGATTTTTTTGATATGAAACAATACTCCCAAACAACCTGATGAAAACCCTTGTCGTGCTCCGAGCTAGCTCATAAGAAATATCAAAGCAATTTCTACAGTTTTTTATAAGAAGCTTGAGAGAGGGCCCAATAGGAAGAATAATAAACATGCATGGCCATAAGCACTTTGGAACAATTATGGAATTTGTCTACTGATGCAAGAGGCTTTATGATCCAATATGACAACTTATTTTTAACTCAATCCACAACATAGTGTCAAAGTCGAGAGGGAGTTTCTTGGAATGCAAAAATGATGCCCAAATATAGTACGATCTCACCATGTTGAATCCAATTCCATTGGAGAAGAGATAATCATGGGGAGGAGAAAGAACAAACTACATGTAAAAATGAGTCTTTTCCCATTGAATGCTTGAATCCAAAGCAAGGTAGTACACTTCTAGGAAAGATAAATTTTGTTGAGCATGCGTAATCTTCAATTGAGGTGAGAAATGAATAACTTACAAAATGGCGATTGACGAGATGAGTAGGAGGTAAAATTGGGAGTGTAATTCCTTTTACTAAGCCATTTTGAGTGTCATTGGTGAATAGATCAAAAAATACCAAAAGGCTCAAAGAAAATTCCATTGATGGAGAGATAGGTAGAGGCATAAAAAAAGCATGGCCACAGAATTCATAAAGGTAGGTGTCATTCGATCTTGTCGCATGATTTCTCAAAATAAATTTTAATAAACATGTATTTTTATTGTAACTTTCGATCCCATTCCATACCTTCCCATACTGTAATAACATTATCCAAAATGTCTCTACTTATTATAAACCCTATTTTCTTTGTACTAACAACTGCAAGTAACAAGTTGCAAATGTGCAAGGTCAAATAGTTGATAATGATATTATAAGAAACATTAATAAGATTAATTGGCCACCAATTGGCAATGAGCTCTAGATCCCCCATTCTCAACATTTTTGAAATAGGTGCATTTAAGATATTTTCATGTTTTTAAGGTTTTTAGGTTAGGGATATCCAATTTTGATTTCATAAAATTTACGTTTTTATTTTTTTGTTTTATTTTAGGTTTGGAGGGTGTATTTGATTAATCAATTCTATGTATTTTAGTGATTTTCAAACTTGGGTCTCTAGGGTTTACAATTTTTCAATTTTGGGATTAAGGCTTTCAATATTTGGCTATAAGGATTTCAATGTCTGAGTTTCAAGGTTTTTTGTTTTGGGGTTTTAATGTATGTCAGATTTCAATTATTGGGGACATTTTATGTAAATGTAATTAGTATTTATGTATTTTAGGTTTTCTCATTGGTGTTTTTTACATTTCAATATTTAGGTTTGAATCTTTCAAGATTTGAGTTTCTATTTTTGGGTAATTGGGATATTTGAGTTTCAAGCTTCGATGATTTTGGGTTTGTGATTTTAGATTTTAGATTTATCCAAGTGTTATGTATCAATCAACATATTACATTTGCATGGTTTTTCGTTAAGGATTCTTAACTTTGATTTTTCAATTTTTGAAATTTTTGTTTCAATATTTTCAAGGTTTTTTGGTCAGAGGCTTTCAAGTGTCAAGGTTCACAATTTTTTGGGTTTTTATGTTTTATGGTTTTAAGGTTTGGGTAATTTCATTTTTTTAGATATTTACTTTTCATTTATGAGTTTTGGGGGTACTTTATTTCAATTATTTTAATGTAATTTTGAAGTTTTTAGATATAGAATGTTTTTATTTCTAATTTACTAGGTTTGTACATGTTTTCGAAAATCTCTCATTTTGAAGTTTCAAGTTTTAGAGTTTAGAATTTTACATTTGAATTTTTTGAGGTTCGGAATCCAAGTTTTTTATTTTTAGGGTCTTTGGGTTTTGATTTTTTAGGTTTATAAATTTTCAAGTTTAAAGTTTAAAGGGTGTTTTATATCAATTAAAAAAAAATTGTTTTTCTTTTCAGATTTTTGGGTTCAAGGTTTTTAGGTTTTAACTTTATGGGATTTTCTGGGTTTAGAGATTTATACTTTCAAGCTTTAAATTTCATGGTTTTCTTGTTTTTTTTTGGTTTCGTTTCTTCTAGGTTCAAGGCTTCAAATCTTGAGTTTCAAATATCATGTTTTAGGTTTTGAGTGTATTTTATATCAATGTGATTTATGTGTTTTCAAGGATTGTTTGTTGAGGGTTTTTGGTTTTAATAATTTTTATAATTTTAGGTTCACATATTTCAGGGTTTGGGTTTTGTTTTTTATTTTTATTTTGAGGTATTTATCTTTCAAACTTAGATTTTTCAGGTTTTATAGGTGATTTATATTGATCATTTTTTGTTTTTTAGGATTTTAGAATTTGGGATTTTTGGGTTCAGGGTTCCCTGGGTGTGGGTTTCGAGGTTTCCAGGTTTTAAAAACTATGTATCAATTTTTGGGGTTTTCAATTTTGGGACTTTTGAGTTCAAGGATCGTAATGTTTTGGATTTTAATGTTTTCACAATTTACAAGTTTGGGTTTTTCTTTTTTTGGTATATTATTCTACGTTTTGAGTATTGGGATTGTTTTATATCAATTTTTTTTTTGTGTTTTCAAGGATTTTTAAGTTTTAAATTTCTTGAGCTCTGATTTCTCATGTATTAATATGCATTCAAAGTTTCAGATTTGGTTTTTGGGTCAATATTTTTTAGGTTTCTAGGTTTTAGGGTAGGTTGGGTTTTCATGTTTTTAGGGTTCTTAGTTCTATGAGTTCCCTTTTTTGGGATTTTAATTTTAGGTTTTAAGTTTTGGGGAACTTTATATCTATCAAATTTTTGTGTTTTTGATATTTTTGGATTCAATACTTTTGAGTCAAGGTGTATTTGGATTTCCAACTTTTGGGATTCACATTTCATGATTTTTACATTTTGGGGTTTTAAGTTTAAGATTTGTGAGCACCTCCAGGTATGTGATTATATGCATGATTCCTAAAGTGATAAGACTAGACATTAACAACACTTATTTTAATCTTTCATTGTTTTTATCTTTCCCACACTCTTGTTATTTTCTTTTCTAGAATGACCAATTTACTTTTGGATACCAAATGACACATGACCCAAATTTGTATTGATTGTTACATCTTCTAAGCATCCCAAAAACTACCACCCATAGGGACAGGAGCTCTCAAGGAACTATTGTCCCTTTTGGGCACTTTTGTCCCTTTCCCTTCTTTTATTGATTTTGAATTACCACATCATTTAATGTCTTTTCTAAAGTCTTTTTTATCACTTAGAGTCGTATTTTCAGTTGTTAATGAAAAAATTAAAACAAGGGAATCATATTTATACACAAATTACTAACTACTATTAGGGGTTGGTAAATTGCGAGATAATACTTATTATCTAATATTTGGGAACATTCAAGGACTACATTTGGGATGAATTATTCATTTCATAGGAGGGGTTATTTCTGAATTCCATCTACCACATTCATTTTAAGGGAAAAGTAGTTATATCCTGCCATCTTGGTACGAATGGCATAAGGGAAACCTATTTTCAAGGGTCACAATTCAAATCACACACTCACAAAATCTATATAGAGTTTGAAATGTAGTGCAACGCTCGGTGACAATCACATTGGGTTGACCACTTATGTCAGTCTAACTCCAGAATATGCATTATTTATTTCATCTAATGTTTTCTTGAGTTTTATAAAGGTACTTAGGGTTTGTTTTGCATGAGAATATGTGATACATGAACCTTACAATAGATCTAAATAGACGAGAAGTTAAAGGAAGGAACCAAGTTTAGGCCTTGAAAAGAACACAAGTGGATCTACTGCTAGGACACTTACACCCAAATCAAAAAGATCCTATATGTGCTCCTGTTTGAAGAAGTCCCTAATCCCAATTTCTCAGAAATATCCTGCATAGTCTAGATCTAGCCTTCTCAACCTATTTTGTAGCCTAGAATAGGCCCATATCTCTAGATATAATCTAAGTCACTATTATCTCCTATCTTGTACACTTGTTTATTTTCTTGTATGTTAGATCTTACGTATCACTATTATATTAATTTGATCTCAATCCTCTAATACATGATTTAATATTTTATTAAATCATTTGGTGAACCTAATCCTTGCATGCCAATTCTTAGATATTTATATCTATCATGGTTAGTGCCTTTCATGAGTTTACCACTGAAAGTCTTAATGACCTAAATACCTACCTTACTGATCATCTTGAACATCTTGACATATTTCTCTTTATTTATCATGAAGAATCCTAGCGGATCTCTGTCTCTTCCCCTCTAGATACCCCCATCATCCCCACTACAGCTACCACATCTTCTATTACACTCTCCTCCCATCTTATCAATATGGGACTTTCTACTAAACACATTCTTATTTATGCACATAACACTCATCTTTCTTCTCCTCTCATTTCTCATATCCAACCCAACACTTCATTAGGAACTCATGACTTGGAGTCTTTGTATCATGATTTGTAGTCTCAAATTTGACAATTACAATAGGTATCTCCTTCTCCATATTTTGATTCTTTGATACTTCTTCATAGTCCTCTTACACCCGAGGTTTATTCTTATGCACTTCCTCCCAATTTTACCTCACCTAATTTTCCTCTCTTCGATGGCCATGGATATCCCAAAGAGCACCTTAGATCATTTCATGTTGTATGCTTGGATTATTCTTGTGATGAAACAATCTTTGTCAGGTTGTTACTAAGAGTTTACATGAATATTCCTTAAGACGGTTTTATGATTTTCCTTTACATTCCATTTGATATTTTAATCCTCTTTCAAATATGTTTTTAGTTCACTTTTCTATGAATATTAGCACAAAGATATTCAAAGGAATGATAGCCAGATCTTACCAAGCTAAGAACACAGATGCTAATCAAACACCACGATCAATAAGATGAAAGTAATTCTCCAGAATAAATTTTCATAAACCTTTGCAAACAAATGATCAGAAATATTATATATTATTATGGAACTCAATGCAATACATTAAGAATGGGCCTTGCTTAAATAGGAAAGGAATAACAATCTAAGAACCAGTCAAGTTCGTAGATCAAGCCATGAATCAAGGAAATAACTAGTCATCAAAGAAATAGTCAAGACCATAGATTTAGGAGAGAACTAGACATCAAGGATCTAGTCAATACCATAGATCAAGGAAAGAACTATACATAACAACTAGATAATATCTCCTAATATCTAAATAAGATAAAAGAAATATCCACACACATAAGTGGGTGAGGATAAATACAATAAAGGTAAATAAAGTACCTAGGTGAACATGAGCTAAGGTAAATACCTACTCTAACACTCCCCCTCAAGTGAAGCTAGGGGCCAAAATAGAAGTGGCATGTCCACAATATGAGTCCCGGTAACTAGGCCTGATGAGGTACTCATGTACAATAACTGGGAAAAAGGGACACCGCAAGGAACCCAAAACCAGTAACAACAAAGTAAAGAGAGTAAAAACCCACTCCAAGGCATCCCAAGAAGCTCATATTAAAAAAATCGTACAATGCTAAAAAATTTTGTTGTGCACTGTGGTCTGAATCAACTACTTAATCACAAAACAAAAACAACTGACATTGGGTTTCACCATAATAACTCCATATAAGGAGACTGTCAATGGAGTGATGTTCGAAAGTGTAAAAAAAGAAACACCAAACCTAATTCGATCAACTGCTGCAAATAGGTGTGCCACGATCCAAGAACAAAAACCAAAGTAACAAGGCAAGGACAAAAAATCTAGAGTGTCATGATCCAAGAAAAGCCAAGGTAACAAGGCAAGGACATGAAACCCGAAGAAGCAGGATCAACACCACACCCTCCCATACTGCTGAATGGGTGGAGTGACACTACAAATCTATATGAGTTGCCCAAAATCAACTACTCGAACATTGAAAAACTAACACTGGGCTCCACCAGAATATCTCCCCCATAAGAGAGACTATCAACATGCCAAAAGTGTCAAAAATACAGATACAAAATATCTCAACAAACAAGACAGATACACTACACCTACTAAAGAAAAATTCTCAAAACAAGAAGCATTACAATGTAAAAGGTATAGAAAGTGGAGCAAGAGGCTGAATGGTGGAGGAGCAATGCTTGTAGAGTCCTCTCAATGAATGCCTATGTCACCACCATGAGTGATCAGATATCCACCCCAAATCAACATGGATGGATGAAGAAGATGCATGTATATGACTTGGTGTAAAATGAACAATGGGTGCATGCAAAAGAACATCAAAGTGTGTGTCAGGTTAATCATGTCTGACAGCTGTTCTCAAGCTTGAGTGAAGGTGTAGAACTCATGTGTTACTCATGATCCTCAGAAAGACTCAAGTGAATAAAAAAGGAGCTCTTTCAATGTGTGATCCCAATGAAGTATCTGCTCGAAAACCAATGTCATGACGAGAATTCCACTTAACATATGGAATAGAGGAAACAATACCATGTGAATGTCTATCAATGACTCCACTAGTGAGACCCATAGAATGGAGCATGCGAGAACTGAATGTAGTGGTATGCTTCTTAAAAAATCCATGCAACTGACAAGAAGTGGGATACACAACATGTGGTACTGTAATAGGCACAGATGTGGAAGAGCATGCAGTAACAAGCCTCACAAGTTTAGAAGCATCAAAAGTAGGTTCAGGCTCAAAGACTGGTAGATCAATGTCATTGGGTACAAGAGAAACAACTACAAGTGGACTAGGAGCATGGATATGGTTTTCCATGATGTGATGGTGATGTTTTAGGCTAGCAAGTTTGTTCTGTAGGGAGTGTATTATTGTATCCTTATCATGAATGAGTGATTGTAAAAGAGAATTTCACTTCTTGAGCGATCTATTTTCTTCCTCAAGTTTTATAATATCCTCTTGAAGTCCACATACTTTAGAGAAAATCATATCATTCTCAGAATCCATGATAGGTACAAACTGCAACTCCCAAAAATTTAGGACATCGGGCTCAGCCGAAATTACGTCCATAATTGATTACAACACACCTCTATATTTGGCACTTTATAATTATAGTACAAGTCTCAAAATAAATAACTTCAATGGAAAGATTATGAAAAAACAAGAACTTTTGCAAAAAACGGAACTCAAAACCGAGTTACCAATCAAAAGTTACAAGCTTTTTACTATTTTTCTCTGTTATTTATTATAGTTGCCACTAAAACAAAATAAATTGTTGTTGCCTTCACCACAAAAACAAAATTAAAGGAGGCTGAAGCTAAGCACTGACTAGTAGGAATCACAAGCTTTAAGCCCTCATATGACCAAGGGCCAATGAAGACGATATGCCATAAACCTTTGCAAACAAATGAGCAGCAATATCATATATTATTATGGAACTCAATGCAATACATTGAGAATGGACCTTGCTTAAATAGGCAATGAATAACAATCTAAGAACCAATCAAGGTCGTAGATCAAGCCATGAATTAAGGAAATAACTAGTCATCAAAGAACTAGTCAAGACCATAGATTTAGGAGAGAACTAGACATTAAGGATCTAGTCAATACCATAGATCAAGGAAAGAACTATACCTAATACCTAATAACTAGATAATATCTCCTAATATCTAAATAATATAAAAGAAATATCCACACACATATCTCATAATATCTCCTAACAAGGAGGCTACAACCCCCTAGGAAGACTAAGAACCAGCTCAGCCACATGAAGATGGTTGATATCTATTTTTTTTCTACCACAAGTGATGGAGATCTCTATTTCAGCTCACAAACCCTTGCTCAAACCCTAGGTCTTCAATATCACACAATATTATTATTTCTCAACTTGTATTGGCTCTAAAAACTTGCACACATGATATATAATATTACTAAACCTGAAAAAAACTCTATCAGCCTTAAATACATCCCTCCAAACCTATAAAACACTTTCCTTTGGGTCTCACTTTTCCCTCCTAGAGCACTAGTACAAAAATGAACTCAAACATCACATTTATAGGCTTCTCTTCCTCATAAAATCATCATAGGTTGGTCATATACCTATTGAATGACCAAATAAACTTAATTACATACCCTTTTAATCATTAAAATGGTCACATGTGACCCATATAGGTCGGCCAATCCAAAAACCACTCATCATACACCAAGAAGCCTCAAAATCCTATCACTAGAATGAGAAAAATCCAATCATACTTAAACCATGCTTATTAAAGCTTCCAAATTCACCACACATGAGTAATATATAATAAAATCATCATAAATGGTTATAAATTTACTTTAACCAATCAATTTGTTTCATTTAATGGGCCCACTGACTCATTTCCTTCTCAAAACATTTATTTCCAACAACTTGATTTTACCTTTGGGCCTCAAGACCCCTCAAGATGAAATCAAATATGGAATGTGAAAAATTAATGGAAATAAAATAACCTATATAAAACTTCTATGCTTGTTATAACTCCTGAAATAACCTCATTATCAAACCACAACTACTTTACTATTCACTAAAACAAGCTACCCAAAAACCAAATTTGCAAAATCGACTAGTTTGCATGATTTATGATAATTTAAAGACCAGTAAATGACTTCAATAGATTAAAAATTCATGCCCATTCACATTCCATACGATATCAAGAAACATATCAATAATTTCATACCTCAACCAACTCAATCTTTCAGCAAGAACAAACCTGTCCTGAAATCCAACATACAAAATTCTTCACAAATCAACCTGAAAGGCACATCAGATGACCTTAGGAAGACTCAAGACATATATAAATGGAAATAAATATTAATTAAATTTCTATTACATATTATAACTCCTTCCAAATCTAAGTGGAAGGACTTCAACCAAGACAATCTTTGTAAACTAGTTTTTAACCCTTCTTGGACTAAAGAATTGACTACGAGCCTAACATACACCATCATCACAAAAACTACTTCAAAACTCAAAATAATCATGGAAAAACCTTATAAATTACTCATAAAACTTAAAAAATCATTAATAACTCATAATCGTCATTTTACCTCATCAAGCTACTTAGCACCGTGCTAGAACACTCATCATTCAAACTTAACCGTCAAAGAACAAATCATAAATTTTGCATAACTAATCCAATAATAAATTTTTATATAAAAATGGAAATATCTCTTAACTATATTCACAAAAAACTTTAATGGATTATGAACTCCCCATGTAGCTCCTACAATCTCAATTTTACCACATACTACTCCAAACTGCCCCAAAACCAATCCTCATAGATAGGGCACACTTTACACTTTTTAAACATCACCACAACATGAAACCTTAATTAAAATCTAGAACACCTCTAGGGATATTATTAATGTCAATTTAGTCTTTATCTCATTTGGAAAACATTTCCTTAAACTATAAATCTTCAGAAAGAAGAAAAATTAGGTGGGGCCCACATATCACCACATGCTCTAATATACCTTTTTGGAAATATGGAATAGTCCTATACAACATAAAATAATAACATTTGTACATGTATTTAAAATGGGAATATACACTCACTTTTATCAAATCTTCTCCTAGTTAGGGTTTAGCTAGGGTTTCAAACCACTTTGCCTTCCTAATGATCGCTCATAAAAATATGAAAATCGAAACACCTCACTATTTTTATGAAAACTTCATAATTTTCCCAAGAATCTATGACAAATATATCAGGACCCCATGAAAATCATATAATCCACAATGAGCATTAGAAGGTCCACTTTTTCTTTAAAAACACATTGAAACTTACCCAATTTTGCTAAAACTTGCATAACTTGAGATTCCTAATGTAGAATGACCTAAAACCCGTCATGAAGCATCATGAAAACATCCTATAACTATACATAACTACCATATATCTTAAATATGTGTGGAAATATATAGCAATAACAACTTACCTATGCCAAATTATTTAGTTCTCACATGCTTTCTTCCCAAGGACCCTGAAACACCACCAAAACACTTTAAAATGACTTGAAACACACCATACACATCAAGTACACTTCCATACCAAATATAGGATTCTCCAAAAATATTTATTTGCTCTAAATCTCACATCTCTACCTCATTTTTCTTGCTCCATGGCTAAAAATAAGCTTGTAATGACCTGACTCAACCATGTAACCTGATGACCTGACCATGTTGACCTTATGCATACCCATAGAAACCTAAAACACAACTCATGGACCATGAGTGACATCATGACAAACTCTAACAAGCTTGGCAGACATCAAACTATGACTCAGCTCACTTAACCATGCACCAGGACAACACAGAAATCACCAAAACTTGACACTACCAATCAAACTTCATATTTTAACATTGACTAACACCTCATGGAGACTCAAATGACACCATGAAACCTTTTTCCATCAATGGAGTTGACATAAATGAAAACACAGACATAAAATAGCCATCAATCTCCCCCTTTTCCATTGATGACAACCACCTTCAAAAACATTGATGGAAACCATCAAGATCAACACCTACATAACCTCTTTTCTCTATTTTTGATGCCTCTATCCCCCTTTGACATATATGAAAAATACTACAATGCTACTACTACATGGAAAATGAAAACACAAGACACAAAGAATGACAACAATGCTCAAAACCAACTTACTTAATCAATAGCTCCCCTAGGATTGTATTCTTCCTTCTTTGACTCCTTTAGCAACAACAGAAGATCAATGGACCTGTAATGATCACATGAAAATCTCCCCCTAAGATGATACACCTTCAGTTTTCCTTCATCCTTGTTCAACATCTCCCTTCTAAGTCTTTTCACTGCATAAGAATTTTTTTTTTCCCTCAATAGCTATTATGCCACACATTAGGACCATTTCCCCTAAACAATATCTTCATTAAATTTCTGACCATCTTCATCAAGCTCTATATTTCCATATGTATTTTGAAACCTCTTCTCTTCACTCCACTTGAACTGTCAGACCCCTAATTTAGAATAAAACACAATTTTAGGCCACATACCTTGTTTCTTTTTCATGAGGATAGATTCATCACTTTTCCTCTTTCCTAAAAGACTTGCTCAGGCTTCCTTGTCTTTTGTGCATGAAGAAAACCTTCTTGATAACATAGACCACTCTAAAACTTGTTAATCCGATATACCTTTCTCAAACAAATTTCCTATCACCTTATTAACTTCTTGAGAGAAAAATGTTCTTCCCTTGTTTATGAGAATTCCTTGTAGATATAAAGCATACATTTCTTCTCTAACACAATTTAATAGTCTTCATAGAAGGTACATTCCTCATTCCATAACAGAATTCTATTTATTCATATAGCTCAAGAGAAAATTCAAACCATCATTCAAAGAAAACACACTTCATACCTTGCATAGTAACTTGATAACCTTGAAACAACATATCCTTCATTCACAAACCAATTACATGATCCTTTACCTTTTAGAAGTAAATTTTGATGATGAAAACCATGTGACACCTTAAACCAACACCATCTCGCTTGAGGCATTCCATCCTTCAACTTGGATGAGTATTACAGTCTTGGGGCTTCATTTTTCTTCTTATCACACTCCATAGGTCCTTAGGATTTTTTAGATCTCTACCATACTCTGTCTCAGTCAACATTTGATGAGAAATAGTCAACTTGCACCAGTACCATGTAATACACCATACCTTAAAAAATTCTTCAAAAAACTAACATTTATCACACGTGACATTAGAATTAACCAACAACATACAAAAATAGAGCAATAAATTATTATGGACATGAAACCTTTGAACTTGATGGAAACCAACATTACTAGAGAAACCTAGTCATCAATATGCATTATCAAAACTTCTTGGTAGACATCATACCTTATTGAATAAAATACATTTTCATGTTCAACCCTTAACACTTGACCATATGCATTAACAACTTTAAATCATCATGTAAAATGATCTTGAATAACACAATCAAACCTTGTTAAGCTTATTCACATATCTCCTTTGATCAAGACCTCCAAACATTCACATTATCATGTAGCATGTTATTACACAGTTTTATGGGAATGAATATGCTTTTTATAGGCCTTTAAAGCATTTGATCATGGTTTAACAAAATTCCACTCTATTTCATCCTTGCATTAGATTGATTTTCCTCGCAAGACTCCCTGCTTTCACATACATAGTTTCATTCTGAGTAAGATATTTTGGATCCTTATAGGTGATGAGAGAACATACTGGTTATAGTCTTTCACACTTGCACAGTATTAGGAAAATTTTCTTACCAAAATAATGATCTTAGGAACTAGAGGATCTTAGACTCATATTCTTCACTTGACAACTTTCTTGGTCTAGTACATCTCACTATCAGTTTGATATGCATCATCTAGCCATGAAATACTTGTATGAACTTTGTACACTATCTTTACATGTCTTGATAACCTTCTCATTGAGTTATATCATATAGATTGAGAACCTTAAATGCACATTTAAATTTTCCAACCTTCAATTTCATTTTATTTTGTCCTGACACCTGTAGTAAGTAATTTTAGGCCTTTGTACAACACTTTTCGATGCTCATTCCTTTAACAAGTCTCTTAAAAATTAGCACAGTCTCCATTTCACTTCACATAATACTTTCCTTAAACTTGTTGATGTCACAAAATATTGCAACAACATAGATAAATGTATGCACAACTTTAAGAACCCACTTATTAGTCATCTCAATCCACTATCAGATCCTTTATAAGAGACGACTAAACAAACTTGAAAACTTCACACACTTAGCTACTCATATACACAACATATATTACTATGACTTTACACAAATTTTTGGAACGCAAAGGTAACTTTAACATTTATTACTCTTTATAACATGGTTAAATACAATGTTACAAACCCAAGAAACAACATACAGATCTTGGCATGTCCAAAACATACTTAAATCATAATACCTTCATTGCCTTGAAATAACACTCACCAAAAAATACTTCTTTCTCAGAATCGAGACTACATTACACTACTCCAAGGTCCAAAAGAGTTCAAACTCCCCCTGGGCAAAGGATCATTTATCATAACTTGGATGAATTGTGACAAACACTTTAAGCTTAGAGTGACAGAGGTCTACCTTTCTTATGCTCACAACACTTTGATAACAGACCAAAAGAAATCCTTGAATATAGTAACAAGACCATTTTTCACACTTCAAGACACCTTAGACAAAAATAAACTCACAATAAACCATTAGAAGGAATTCTTGATAAGTACTTATACTCTAGTACCAATTATGAAAATAACATGGCCCACAACTCCTTGAAAATCTTTCATGACAATGAACTGAGAGTCTATACATATTTACACCCAATAGCATCCAAAGAACACTTACAAGGTCTTACAACATTATTCAACATATAGGAAATTTTATCCAAATAGCTCTCCTAGCGATATGGATAACTTACATACACATTCTAGCCCCAAGTTATTCATTGAAGAATTGTGCTCTCTCAAAATCACTTGGCACATTCCTTTGGTCACATTTTACCTGCGTGCCCCTTTCCTTTTCTCCTTCCACTTCTCTCTTGCACCCACCTTCCACACATTCACCTTCTTCTGAGTCAGTTTCTTCCCATCCCGTGCACCTAATTCCTTGGCCCTTCATGCAATGCACCCATTAATTTATAATAGTTGCACTTTAACCATACGTTCTCTGCTCACCAGTTTTATTCATCTCCCCACATGCATCACACGAGCCCCTTCCACACCTTCCTCTATTTTCTCTACGCACCCTTCCCTCATACCCTTTTGTGCTAGATAATCTTTTGACATGCTTAAGTGTGTCACGTACAACCAATCAAATGTGCCAACATGGCGTTGAATCCTTGCAACAAATGAATTATTAACACGTGGCAGAAATGAAAAATATTTGTACATTTGGCCACCATCTCAGCCAATTTATGTGTGCCACATATTTTTCTTATGCCGACGACTCTAGCATCTTCTGATGGCCATATCATCAGCTACAGAGCTTAGATTGGCATGTGCCTAGACTTGTCAAAGAGCTATTGACATCAGCTATAATGCTAGAAATTTAAAATTCAAATTTTGGTTGATCTGGTAGGTGAGAAAAGTGAAAACATCTCTTTGAACATTGATGAGGAGATCTGATTGCTCCAACCACCCAATTTTGTATGATCCACCCTCTTTTTTCTTCAACACATTGAACAAGCATGGGGAAGCATATTTCATAGATTTCCAAGTGGATTTATAGACATTGAATGCTTTTTGTTGGTGGTTGTGTTTCAAATTCAGGTTTTCCCTCCTTTTCACTTCTTCCTCCATGGATTCATCTATAAATGTAAGAGCAAGGCTCATTTGTTATGTTGGACACTTTGGATCCTTACGCATGTTGCCAAGGACTCCATATTTTTTCTATTTTGAGTTATAGACCTCTATGTTTGGCTCTTGCATGTGGATATCAGCCTCCCTATCATTATAATAGTTCTATGCATTTCTGGAAGTAATAGAAGAATCATTTTGTTACCATTCTATGTCCTAACATGTTTGCATTCCTTCTTCTTTCCTCTTCTATTGCATTGTGTATTGTTGTGTTATTTCAAGTCCCCTGTAGTTCCATGCTTAGTTGTGTTCCATGAGAGTGATCTGGTGAATGTGTATTTTGATGTGCTACTCATTCCTGGCCTCTTTTCATGCATTCCTTATCATTCTCACTAAGAACAAATAGTGTTCACCCCTATTTTATGGTGTTATCACCTTTTAGTGTAGTTTACTTCATTTTATCCTTCTTTCCCTAGTCCCTTGGCATTCTTAGGTTAGTTTTCCCTTTCAGCACTAGGAGTATGTTCTCTTGCAAATGTGTAAAGGGGAAAATTGCAAGTTTTCAAGCAAGACAACTTTCTCCTATCTCAAAGTTTCCATGTTTTGATCATACTTGTTAACCAAAATAAGCTCCCTCTTATTTTGGGTTAACTAGCTTCCTTTTGTGCCTCAGTAAAATTTTTACACATTTTAGGCACTCAAAAAATTTTGAGTATTGCTTCATCAGATAGAGAATTCTTTCTCCTTTCCAGAAAGGTAAGGAAGTCCTCCTAACTCCTTGTATTTTGCAAGTTATGGCTCGGCGGAGTTTGGAGGAGAAATTTTCCTTGGGCAGGCCCGCGGAGGTAAGGAGAAAATTTTGCCAAGGAAGTTGGTGGGTTGGCAGTGGCGTAGAGAGAAAGTTGGAACTTATCCCTTTTGGGGTTAAAAGGCACAAAGAAAAATTTGGCCTCACAGGCCCGTTGAAGTAAGGAAATGGACTTGCGGGGCCAGGAAGAAAATTTTGACACTTAACCTTTTTGGCTAGAAACTCAAAAGTCAAAATTTGGCCCGCAAGCCCGCAAAGGAGAATGAAGAAATAATTGGTTAAGGCCCACAACCAATAGGAGAGCACCACGTGTTATCGGAGTGGTGGACCAGAGGAGGATTTTGAGAACATTTTCTGATTTCGCAAAAGGGGGTAAAATGTTGTTTTGAAGCTGTGGATTAACCATAAGGTGCCCTGTGTCATTAGAGCAGTGGGGCTTGGATATTTTTTGGGAAAATTTCCCAATTTGAAAAAAGAGGGAAAAATTTCAAATTTCGGCCTGCGAACCCGAATTTTGCCCTAATTTTGTCAGTTTTTCCCTAAATCTTCAAGAGGCCATATCTTTCGATCTAGAGCTCATATTTTCACGTTTTTAGTATCACTAGAAAGCTGGTGAAATTCTCCACATGGTGGATACTTAAATTTTAAATTTTGATGGATTTTTGTGGGAGAAAATTGAGAAAATGTCTCTGTCATGTAAAAAATGCAAAAAAATTCCCCCAACTCCGCTCCAATGTTCTCCTGCCACGTGGATGGCCCGATTTCAAAGCAATTAGGGCAAAGGATCAAATGGTTCATATGTGAACTAGAAAATTGAAATATAAAACGTATTTTTACACTTAAAATCTCTTTTTGGGATCGTCGGAAGCATTTTCTTTGTGAGAGAGGAATCTGGAAGAGGGGAAATGATCAAATTTGTTTATAACGGCTTTGGGTCAAGTGATTTAATGGCTTTTAGAAGTGTTTGTGAAGGGATGACAATCGAATTTGGAAAATAGAAGCATGTTTTTTGCGAACAAAGGACAAAAAATGATTGTTAGTCTTCTTCTATTCTCCTCCTCTACAATATTTCTTTTATTCCCACTCGTTGTACGAGTTTCAACTCTGAGATCAATAAAAAAGGAAGGAATTTTATGTCCCCTCGATGGAAAAATTGATTGGTGCTTTATGACCAGCGTGTTTTATTCTGTCTTGTGCTCAAAAATTGTAAATTTTTCTTTCTTCTATTAATTAATGCATGTAATGAAACTTCCAATTGATGTGTGTGGGAATCTGACACTCTACCCACAACATTGATTTCCCCCTTGCTTCATTCTCACTCCCTCCCCTTTCTCAAATTGATTTCTACTATAGGAAGGAGTTGCTATTATTGCCATAAGGATAGTGGAGTGTTTATGTGGATCTTTGGTTGAAAATCACCATAAATCCACTTTGGTTTTACATGTTAAACAATGGGAGGTGCACCATTTAAATGTAGAGGGACTTAAATTCCCATAGCGTTGGCCTGAAATCCACAAATTTGTCCACAAGAAAAATTTTCTCACCAACAGTTTTTGGTGCCCACTGTGGGGAAAAGTTGCAACATCTGCACCCAAAAATGACCAAAAGGTTTTTAAAATATCATTAAGTTTGCCTTTGAAGTCTGAAATTCCTTGTGATCCAAAAATACAAAAAGATTCAAATAGAAGAGCCCTGCAGATTGAGCATCCATATGAACTGTATGGATGTAACTCAAAATTCTTGCAAATCCTTGTAGGAAAACCTTCTTTTCTCTATCATATCCAAAGGAAATCATTTTAGACCTGAAAAAGGTTACTTGGCATATTTGGCAAAGTGTAAATCACATCACCATTACTATAAAATTTTGGGTTGTGAAAGAGAAGACAATAAAATTTCAAGTTGGTTGATAGAAGGTATACTTACTAGCTGAGGTAAGGAGGAGTGATTGAACCTACTTTTGAGGAGTTGGAGAGAGAAGAAGCTGATTTTATAGCTTGGTTTGATAGAGAGGAAGAGATTAGAGCTCAACTTGAAGAAATTGCAAGACTCCAAGCTACAATAGAGGAGAGAGAGGCAGCCTTAGTTGACCAAGAAACTAGAAATAGAAACAGAATGGGTGACCGTGAATGTGAAGCACATAGGCCTATTGTGCCATGGGGAGGAAAACCAGGCCCACTTGCCCTCCAACAACCTCTTCATGATCTGCCAAGAGGCTCTAGAAATAATTTTCTCAAATTCAAGGGAGATGGTTCTCAACTCCCTGAAGAACATGTAGCATCATTCATCACTGCTTTTGGTGTATTAGGAGTTGAGAATGAAGATGTGTCAGTCAAACTATTTATGGAATCATTGCAAGAAAATTATACTAAATGGTTTTACATGCTTCTTGTAAGATCTATTACTGGTTGGGAAGATATTAAAAGAGCACTTGCAAATAGATTCAAGAGCACTGAAGATGCTCAAGAGCTGCCAGTGTAATTAGTCCAAATAAAGAAAGAAAGCTCTGAATCGATGAGGGAATTTGTATCAAGATTTGACATATTGACAAGAAGAATCCCTGAAGATGTGTGACCTCCTGAGAACAACCTGAGAAAATTCTTCATCAGTGCCTTGCCATCAGATGTTGGTTTCTTCCTTAGAAGAGCCCAACCAAACACACTGAGGGAAGCTCAAGAATTTCCATTGAAACTGATGATGACTTAATCCTCTCTAGAAAGGTGAAAGGCCCAAATGGGAAGTAGAAGGGTCAGAGTTTGGCTTTAGTAACTACAGATCCTATGTTCTAGAAAATGGAAAATGATCTGGTTACTTTGAAGAAACAGCTGTCCCAAATGACAACAAGAAATGTTCCAAGGAGGCCAAACTTTCCTGATAGAAAAATAATTGCACCACCTCCTCACCAACTTGCACTTGAAGAACCTCCTATCAATGCTATCTATGACACCATAGAATTTAGAGAGGATGATGAAATTGATGAAATTGAAGGAGAAATAACAGAGGAATTCGAAGGCTACATCAAAATTGAAGAATTTGATATGCATAATGGCTTGTTCGAGTTTGTTGATGATGGGGAAGAAGAAGAGGAATCCCCAAGCTTCTCATGTGTTGTCTTCACTCGAGATCAATCCAAGAAATATGCTCTACCATTCGTGGCTCAAAAATAAAAGAAAACTAAAGAAGATCCCACTCCAATAGCCACACAAAATAAGATCATCAGCAGAGGCTAACCATTACCACCCTCAATGGATTCAGCCAAAATGAAACTAGGCCAAATGGCTACTAGAGATCGGGTTGTTATATCTAGTAAGTCACCTTTTCCTTCTTCTAGCTCACAAGTTATTAAAAATAATCCTCCCTCTAATGAATTCTATCCTAAGTCAGCTAAAATTCAAACCATAGCTTCACCTTCACCTCCTTCTAAGTTGATAGCCTCACCCTCATAAGACAATCCAATTTCCAAGTCAACCAAAGTTCCTCAAAGACCCTTTCCATGTAAACCTTCCCTCAATCTAGGAACTTACCCCTCATCTAACATTGTTCCATTTGATTTTTTGGAACATGCAAGTAAGACCAAAGTGCATCTCTTAGAGATTGAATACTTGCAAACACACCATGCTCAATTTGATAGACTAATCAATGTTGTTCTGAGTAACAGCTCTATACCCTCAAGTTAAAATTCTAAAGGTCTGCTCCTAACATCATCTACACCACTTGCTCAAAACATATTAGCCCTAAGTGCTTCTAAAATAGATAAGGTTGAACCCTTCTACCTGTCTCTTCTCATGAATGGTTTTGAGCACAACAATTACATCATTGACTCTGGAGCTTCTGATAACGTAATGCCACTCAAAGTTTCCAATACTCTCGGGGCTTGACACTAACCAGAATTAACAAAGCTTTTTACTTAATGGAATCTAAGCAAGTACCACTAGTAGGAAGGATAAAAGATGCACAAGTGGATTTGGCTAAATACCCTGATAAGAAAGTACTTCTAACCATATTAGTGGAAGACATTCCAACATATTTTGGCATGTTCTTAAGTAGAAGTTTTTGTAGAGACCTTGGTGGAGAGATAAATATGGATTGGACCTCTACAACTATTCAAGTAAAAGGTGAGATGAAGATGTTGCTTCCAGTAAGAAAAATGAAGTTTACAGTAAGAAGTTCCAGTGACCCAAGAGCTAATATCCTCTTTCAAGATTGTGGATTAGGAAACTATTTCCTTACTTCACAATGAGAAGAAGACTTGCCACTTTCCTCAGAATCAGAGAAAGATCAGGTCTAAACTATGGAGTTTGATGGAATCCATTCCAAAGCAGGCTCAGGGGCTGATGTTGTGTTGTACTCTCCTTCCAATGTGATGCATCCTTTTACACACAAACTGTAGTTTGACAACACCAATAGTACAACAGAATATGAAGCTCTCCTCTTGGGCATAAGTGTAGTGGAAGACATGGGAATCTAAAAGTCGATGTGCCTTGGTAATGTAGAAGTGATAGTGAAGCAAATCTGCCAGTAATACCAGGTGAAGAACCCAAGGCTTAGGAATTACAAGAATAGAGTGTGGGATTGCATTGAATTCTTTGATACATTCTCTATTTAAGCCATCCCAAGACAACAAAATGATAGGGTGGATTCTCTTGTTATCTCAACCTCCTTATTGGCAGCTCATCCTTCATTTGGAAAAGATAAGATAACCATTGAGATGGTTTTCAAACCAAGTGTACCTGATAACGAAGATCACTGGTAAGTTTTCAATGATGATAATCAGATTTAAGCCTTCTTGGAGCAAAGAGAAAACTTCAATAATCTCTTCTTTGAGGGAAGTGTTAATCCACATAGAGAAGTTGTGGCTAAAGATGCATCAGATGAAATTGAAAGAGTGGATGATGAAGGCATGATTAGATTGAAAGGTAACAAGATCCCTAAAGGTCTAGTCTCTCTGGAGGACCTGTTTGACAAGCATGAAAAATTTATTCATGAAAAAGAAAATCTATCTTCTCACTATCCATATGATTTTCACAAGTAAAACATTGGGACTTCTAAAGATCTAAGGATGGTCAATAATGGAAAATGGTGCTCACCTGAAGAGAAAAGGAAGTTTGTTTCTTTTCTTAAAAATTACTCTGATGTGCTGGCCTACTCTTATGATGAGCTCAAATATTTTCAACCGAAGAAAATGCATCATTCCATTCTTCTGAAGTAGGATGCTAAGCCCTTCAGGTAGAAGCAAAGACCATATAATCCAAAGATTACTGATGTTATCAAGGAAGAATTGAACAAGATGTTGAATGCCAGAATCATTTTCCCCATTCACCACTAAACATGGGTGGCCAATGTTATACCGGTTAGAAATAAAAATGGGGAGATCAGAATATGTGTAGATTTTAGAAATCTGAATTAGGCATCTCTCAAGGACAATTACCCTCTTCTGATCATGGATCATATCCTACAAGTAGTTACTGGATCTAAGATGCTCTCTTTGCTTGATGGCTTCTCAGGGTATAATCAAATTAAAGTGGCCGAAGAATATTGTAGCAAGATGGATTTCACAACTCCTTGAGGCACTTTTTCTTATAGCAGGATGCCTTTTGTCCTGATCAATGCGGGAGCCACCTTCCAAAGATCCATGGACCTAGCTTTCAAAGATCTCAAGAATTACATTGTCATATACCTTGATGACTTAACTGTGTTTTCAAAGAAGATAAGTGAGCATATCTTCCACTTAGAGAAGATTCTTGCAAGATGTAGAAAACATGGCATTTCTCTAAATCCTAATAAGTGTATCTTTGGAGTCACAGAAGGCAAGCTGTTGGGACACATCGTGAATAACCATGGAGCAAATATTGACCTTGATAGGGTAATTTCTATTCAAGCACTATCTCTTCCCACCAACAAGAAAGGAGTGCACTCATTCTTTGGGAAGCTAAATTTTCTTCACTGCTTTGTCCCCAAATTTTCTAAACTAACAAAACATATCACCTCTATGATGAAGCCTCAAACAAGTTTCAAATGGAGTAGTGAAGGAAAATCAGCATTTGAAGAAATCAAGAAGGCCATTGCCAAAGCTCCAATGCTGGTATCTCCATATTTTAGCAAGGACTTCATCATGTACTATTATGCCTCGGAGCACACTCTTTCTATTATCCTTGTTCAAAAGAATGATGAAGGATTGGAAGCACCTATTACTTTCATGATCTACCCTTTTAAGAAGCATGAACTAAATTATAGTCAATTGGAGAAGAATGCATACGTAGTGGTCAATGCTGTGAATAATTTCAGATTTTACATTCTCAACTCTCACACCATGGTGATGGTCCCCGGAAGTGCAATCAAGTCCATTTTGACACAACAAAATCCCAGAGCCAAAAGAGGAAATTGGATTGTAAGGATCCAAGAGTATGACCTAGAGATTAAGCCCTCTAATATAGTTAGAGGAAATGGTTTGTGTAAGTTGATTGCTGAATATGAATCTCTCAAAGTTCAGCTTGGAGAAAGAGATGACACTTTCCCAACCTACTCATAAGATTGCCCATAAGTTCTTTTTATGAACACTACAAAGGAATGGTATGTAGACATTGCTTTATTTCTTACCTATGGGGACTTCCCTCATCATTTAGATTACAAGAAGTGAAGAACTCTCAAGCTAAAAGCAGCCAAATATGTAATTTGGAATCATGCACTCTACAAGAAAGGGATGTATGAAAGCAGCCAAATTTTTACAATAGTTCATTTCTTGAAATTGATCTTGAGATCACATTTACGGACTTTACTTTGAATATCATACATCACTGATATTTGACAACAACACACACTTGAAACTCAAAACTTCATAGACAAATTTCACACTTTACATTGAGGATCAGTCACAACTTAGACCTTTGACTAAGTTCCTTATGACTGCAGGACATAGAATATTGAGACAAGGATTTGTTACACTTTCACACTCCCCCAAGATGTGGAACAATTATTAACAACAAGCTTAGACCATACAGAGTCACATATTACAACTCGACTCACTGTCATAGACCTTAAGAGCATGAAAAACATGGCAAAACCCTTCTAACTATATGCCAAAATATTTTTTCCAATTCAACCATATAATTTCAAGATTCCATACTCATGAAAACACCTTTGATGCATTGCATATCTCTTAGACACATATATTGGGGCCTTTGACAGTCAAGACACATTTTTTTACCAAAAAAGATGATGCAATACCTTTGACAATAACCTTCTCACTTGATGATGAAAAATCTATGAAAAAAATTCATGATGACACGGACTTTGACAAGTGACCTCAAAGAACACACACAAAAAATCACATAGGAAAACAATATGATAGATTAGACCAACCAAGTTAGACACCTATTAGTAAAAATGACTCAAATCTCATGGATGGATAACTTAACATACCTTATGACCCTGGAGGTGTCCCATATTGTTTTTCTAGATTCTTAGTAGATTAATTAAACAAATAAGAGTAAAAAGGCCAAGGAGGAATACCTGTTGTAATTTTGGTTAAAGCTTGTGTGCGTGAATCTAATTTCCTGATCCAAATTGATTGTTTGAGCTTCCTTTTAGGTAGGAGGAACTACCTGAAATGCAAAGAAAGACCACAAAACATAGTTAATAGCAAAATCTTAGTGGATTGCCTAGCGTTAGATAGATCTAGGAAGTGTGATACTTCCTCGATGGTTATCAATCCACTGATATATATATAAGTCAATATAAAATAAATGAACATGAAAATAAAAGAATCTAAGGCTAGTGTTATGATTTAGGTATCTCATATTACTATCAATGTCAATCCTATTAAATGTTTTAATAATTAAACCGATGAAGGTCCCAGGTCATATTGTAGGCTAGACAGGTGGTCTAAGTGTCATAGGTTGGGTTTGGGTGAGGTTTGGGAATTTTTGATTGGTTTAGGGATGAGTGGGGATCTTACTGGTCTAAGGCAGTTTACCAGACACAGAGACTGATGTCGGTCAGGATATAACCGACGATGGTTAAGGTATGACCAATTACAGTTAGAATGATTGATCTCGTTTACTGTGGGTAATGGAAGAATTTCAAAAACAGGTATCCAAACTCTCTCTATGTCTACACAGAGATTTGGGAAGGTCTGTGATGAGGTTGAAGATAGGGTATAAGGCATGGGTGAAGTTTTTGTTAGGATTTTGGGGTATTAATGTCAATTTAGTGAAATTCTGACATGACACGTAGTAACAGATGTTGGTCTGACTACCGATGCCAGTGAAGGGGAACCAACGATGATTAAGCTAACCAGTATCGATAGGGAAAATTTGGTGAAAGTTAATAAAATGTGATTTTGGGATTCTCGATGATTGCACAAAGAGTGAAAGGATACTAGTTGGGTTTGTAAAAGGTGAGAAAACTTAGGAAATCATAAAGGTTAGGTATGGCAGATAGAAGGTTGTGGATGGCTAGATAGGTATACGTGTAGGAAGGTGGGGATGGAGGAATGAAGGGAAGAAATAGATCTAATAACAAAAGATAAAGAACCTATTAAGCAAGTATAAAAATGATGTAAAATAAAATGTAATTACTTGTATTTACAAGCCTCGTTGGTGTAGAAATCTTGATGTTGAGAAAACTCTGGTTTGTGCTTGAATGTAGATAGCTCTCTCCAAAACTCAAAGTGACCAACATGGGAAAATTTTTGCAAAACTATATAAATGGTAAGTGGTGACGGTTAGGGTGACTGGTGTCAGTTGTGGGTGAACCGGCGTTGGTTAGGGTGGGAAATCCTAGGTTTACCAAAAATAACAAATATTGGCTATTATTGGTGTGCTCTGATCTTGTTATTCTGGGTCTCAAGTGATGGTCAACACTTGAGATAATTGGGAGTGTTGTTTGAGAAGGAATAGGAATTTAATGTTAGGGTTAGACTAAGTCCTTGTTGGGTAAGATAAGTAGAGACTGAGTTTTAGTTAATTAATAGGGTAAGAATAAGTTCATGGTGAGTTGTCTAGGTGATGTAGCTAGGTGAGGTGTAAATTAACCTAATTAAAGAAATTAAATTAATAAATAATGTGAGGATGGGCATAAATTCAATTATAAGTAATTATATTAATATTAATATGTGGGGTAAAGGGGTAATGGTTAGGTGAACACATTATGTTAATTGATTGAAAGGGGGACTAAGGGAAATGTGACCCAAATTTAGTGTCTGTATTTGCCCATTTTTGTCACATAGCTTTTATTTGGTAAGTGACGATGACAAAAACAGGAAAGTGGTTGCCCCAAATACAGGTGAGTGTAGGGTTACCACAAGTAGGGCTAAAGGTGAGGTTTCCCCAAGTGTGGGGTGGAGGTGATCCCCCTCAAAGCAATAGTTGATGAGGTGTTTAGACAGAGTTAGTGAGTGGTTTGATAAATAGGTAAGTGATGAAATTGAGGGTAGGTGAGTTGTAGGTAATGGTATGGTCACTATGGGTAATGGGTAAGGGTACATTGGGGTAATAGGTAAGGTTCATAGTGGGTAATGGGTAATGGAAATCAAATGCACACACATGTATAGATTGCTGACATGGTACCAGGTGGAAGAGCTTTCAAACTCTACATGTCGGCCAAGGTCGATAGGGTTATCCAAATGAGGGTGAAGTGATTAAGGTATCCAAGGTACAGGATATGGTATGGAAACGTAACTTAGGTTAGGTGTGGGAACGTTTAGGTATGATATGGTACACCAAAGGTTTGGTCAAGATAAACAGCATGACAATAGGAAAGGTAAGGTCATTAGGCTAAACAATACGAGGTAATATCATCACAAGGTATAGCGAGTACATAAATTCCAATGTCACAAAATGTGGTTCAGGTCAGGGTATATAGGTCATGGCACGGGTAAGGCCAAGGTATAGGTAAATAACATGTCCCTAAACACAATTAAGGAAATGTATAGATAAGTTAGGCTTATGGGTGAGGATGTAATAGGTGTTGGTAAGGTCAAAATTTATTAGGTCAGTAATGTTTTGACAAAAAATGGGCATAATGTGGGTCAAATTGTTATGACGTGTGACCGATGGATGATGTACTTGTTTTAATTTCCATTATTATTGTTTATTGATGGAAACTAGGTGAATTATGCATGATTGATTCGAGGTCATGTAAGCATGATGGAGTCAATGTGATTTAGGTAGTCGAGGTTATGTAGGCATGATGGAATCACGTATAAGCATAGTGGATTTTAGGTGACTTAGGCATGTTTAAGTCAACGTGAGATAGGCATGATGGAGTCAAGGTGAGTTAGGCATGATTTGGTCATGTTTTTGGGTTTTTATTGGTAATATGGAAAATAAACGATGATGTTTATGCATTTTTTTATGTAAATTTCCAAATATTTGATATACATAGAAATGTGAAATGATTGATTGTTTGATATGATGATGTGATAAAATGGTAGTTTTGTATGTTTGTTATGTTTTTTTAATTTCCCAACTGTTGTGTAAAATGGAAACTAACTAAGGTAGCATGTGAATAGAAAAAATGGGAAAATTAGGTTAAGGTTAAAGAGTGGTTGAGCTAACCTCCAAGGACCCCATGCTCTTGAAGTGCTTCCTACATAACCCCAGTGAAAAGGGGCCTTAGGCCGATGCAGTTCTCCCATAATCTAGGGAAGAATATGATGAGGTATAAGGATGGGTTGGTAGGTTGTAGGCATGATTGATTCTAGGTCAATTAGGCATGGTTAATTTTAGGTCGTTTTAGGCATGGTTGATTTTAGGTCATTTTAGGCATGGTTGAGTTTAGGTCATTTAGGCATGGGTGATATTGGTGAAAGGGGAATCCTTAAAAATGTAGGTGTCAATGGTCTAGTCTTGTATAGGAAAATCAACAAGTAATGAAGAATGTTTATAGTCAGAGGGTGGCAAAAAGAGCCACCTAAATTGATAAGAATCTTAATGAGTCTATCATACCAAAGATTGGATTATGAACGTAAGACCCTAAAGGCGTTGCACAATTAATTGTTCTAAGGGTGAATAAATTCACACGATCACGAAATGTCACATTTGTGGCATGTCGCTTGAGCTGGAAATAAATTAGGGTGAAAAGGAAATGAGGTGAAAACAGTTTGATTTTTAGCATAACCAAGTGTGAGACAACATGACTATTTGGCAAGAGACTCAAGATCAAAATAGGCAAGTCCATGATAAAAAAGTTATCTTTTTCTTTCTTCTTTTGTTTTTATAGGTTGATCGATGCAGGAAGTCAATGTGGGAAGAGTATATTATTTCCTTGAGTTATTTGTGAATCTGATTAATGTGGGAAGCTTCAAAATATTTTTATTTTATTTTTTGCAAGAATAGTTTTCTTTTGATGATAGACTTATGTATAGTATGGCTACCTTTGTATAGATTGTCTTTCGGAGGGAGTGGTCTATTTATAGCAGCAAGATAGAAAAAGTAGATGTCATTTTTTGGGGTGTCATATTTTTGATAGAATTTTGACTCAAGGAGTTGAATCCCATTTTACTTTTGTACTTTTAGGTCATGGAAAAGACTATAGAGAACAATAGGCTCTTGAGTTGAAGACAAAACCATATCACATAGAGGTTAACTATGAAAGAGAGGGTTTAAGTGATGAAAAACCATGGGATTTCATCTTGAAAAAGATGAAAAATATCTATGAGAATCATGCCATGAGTAGAGTCGTGGAACTCATATTGAAGATAAGGCTGAAAAGTGACGGGTAATCACATGATTCTTGTTTAGTATTTGATCCTTAGAATAGATAAAATGGAAGGTTAATGGCACTCAAGAGATGAGAATTTTAACTAGATAGAATGTGATATAAGACTTGATTAAATAATATAATGGTCAAAGATGTAAGGCATTGATGAGCTCAAGTTCAGGTTTACCTTCGAGTGAAGACAAATAATAACCACTTGATCTATAGGTATGAGTAATGATATAAGGTCCAAGCCAATTAGGAGAATATTTTCCCAATTTACTTTTCTCCTCTTTTCTTACATGTATATTTTCCTTCAGGGTGAGGTCACCAACCTGGAAGGTTCATTCATGGACATGTTAGTTATAGGCACATTTGATACGTTTTTGGTATATTTCGAGGTGATCAAGAGCATTGATATGATGTTCGTCTAATAACTCAAGTTGTGTCAAATGGTCTTGGTGAAATTCATCATCATTGAGCATCTCTTTGAGTGAGATATGAAGAGACAAAATCTAGACTTCAAAAGGTAGAAATACCTTTTTACCATATAATAGAGAGAAAGGCATGACAACATTTGAGGTACAAATACTAGTGTGATAAGCCCATAAGGAAAAAGGAATGTGTGTATGCCAATCCTTTCCAGTATCGTCAACTACTTTCATAAGAATTTTGTTTAAGGATTTTTGGGTTGATCCTGCTTGGCCATTTGTTTGAGGGTAGTAAGGTGAAGAAAATTTGAGTTGAATGCGGAAGGCGGCACAGAGTTTCCGTAGGGTTTTATTTTTGAATGGTTTTTCGTTATCAGTGATGAGATGGTGAGGAACACCAAAGTGAAAAATGATGTGATGGCTGATGAATTCACATATATTCTCAGCTTTTGTAGAAATAAGAGGTATGGATTCTATCCATATAGTGTAGTATTCAGTAGCGGTAATAATCCATTGATGACATTGGGAAGAATGAAGATTGATCTCTTTGACAAGATCCAAACCCCATTGAGAGAAAGACCAAATATCTCATGTAACTTGCAAGGAATGACTAGGTGTCTGATGAATATTAACTTGTTTATTCTACTTCAAAAAATGTTTGATATAATCACAACAATCATGGTTTAAGGTTGGTAAATAATAGCCTAGGAAGAGAATGTGTTTAGTGATAGCTAAACCATAAAAGTGGCCTCCACAAATTCCATTGTGAACTTCCTTGATCATGTAGGGAACTTTAGAACTTGTAAGGAATCATAAGAGGATACTGTCAAAGCCACATTTATAAAGAAAACCACCCATGATGACATACCGAGAGACACTTTTGAGAAAGAATCATTGTCCCTTGCGAGTAAGATCTAAAGGTAGAATTGAAAGGGAAAGGTAATTTGTAAAATGTTTATACCAAATGTCATGTGGATCAGTTTCAATGGTTCTAACAATGTTGACATCTCAAAATAGATAATAATGTGATTACAACCTTTTTACTATGACAAATATTTTTGAGTCGGAGGGTGAAGCGGGAATCTGAGAAGCAAGATAGGCCATAGTATTTGCAAATTTGTTAGTGGAACACAATGTGGTTTGAAGTTCAAAATAGTCAAAGGTAGTCAAAATTATGTCCACATGATGCTTATACTTTTGGTGTATTTCGTTACGACACTTTCATATACCATTCAATTGGTTTACAGCCTATTGGGAATCACCAAATATATTAATTTATTTAATGTCTAAGGTGATGGTGGATTGAATACCTAATACGAGTACTTCATATTCTGCGATATTATTAGTACAATAAAAACCTAGTTTGAAAGATAATGGCATAGGCTCACTATCAAGAGGAATGAGGATAACACCTGCACCACTCCCATGCTGACATTTGGAACCATCAAAGAATAAGGTCATCTAGTAAATGGTGTCATCCAAAGAAAGGGTAGTGATAGATTCATCTGGGAAATCAAAGTTACAGGATTGATTTTCGGAGAGGGGCACATCTGCCTGTTGGTCAGGGATGGTTTGTCCTTTGCAAAATATTTTATGGGTGAATTCAAGTTTTAGGTATGCAATAAGCATGAGCCACTGTGCATCACATTGATGTTGGTATGGTTTAGTGTACCTGTGATGTAGGGGGTCAGTAATTGTGATAAAAAAAGGTTTTGTGGTTAAGTAGGTAATGTTGAAGTTTAGTGGTGACAAAAACTAACGCTAAGAAGATTTTTTCAGCATGAGTGTATCTAGTTTTGTAGTCCAAAAGGGTATGACTTATATAATAAAACTCTTACTCCCTGTGTTGCTCATCACGATGAGTGAGCATGGCACCCAAGGAATGATCAGTAGCAGAAATGTAAAGGTAAAACTGTTGGTCATCCTTAGGAGGAATGAGCACAAGTGGTTAGAAGAGGTATTGTATTAAGGCCTCAAAGGCTTTGTGATATTCATCATCCCATTTGAAATAGACATCTTTTTTTAGGAGATGATGAAATGGGTGGCAATGATCAAAAAGCTATGAAATAAATGACGAATTGATCGTAACTTTCCTTGAAAACTACGCAAATGACGAAGGTTATTACGTGGAGGAATTTCAAGAATATCCTTGATTTTAGTGGGATCGACTTCTATGCCATGCAAAGAAACAATAAAACCAAGGAGCTTTCCAGAGAGAACATCAAAGACACACTTCGGGTTAAGGTGAACACAGTACTTGATGAGATGGTTAAAGATGACCTTAAGGATGGTAAGGTGTTCATCACTATGGTTAGATTTGGAAAGAAGATTATCAACCTAATCTTCCAATATACAATGCATAATGTCATGAAAGCCATAATTCATAGCTCGTTCATATGTGTCACCAGAGTTTTTAAGGCCAAAAGGAATGACACGATAGCACAAGGTCCGCCAAGGAGTGATGAATGAAGTTTTGTGTTGATCTTCTAGGGAAAGTAATATTTGGTTATAACTTGAGAAACCATCCATGAGTGATAACATCTCATGGTTGGCAGTGAGATCAACTATTTGGTCAATACTAGGTAGAGGAAAGTTGTCTTCAGGGAAATCCAAGTTAAGGTCATGGAAATCTATGTAAATACGGAGTCCCCCTGTCACTTTTTTGACAGGGATGATGTTAGAGATCCATTGGGGATAATCAATGGGTAGGATGAAGGAAACCAAAATAAGGTGCTAGAGTTTTTCTTTGACAAGAAGGGAAATGCGGGGATGCATGTTTCGTAACTTCTATTTCACAGGTTTATTATCAGGAATGGTTACGATATTATGGACCACAATGTTTGGGTCAATACCGAGCATATTAGCATAGGACCAAGAAAAATCATGGCTATGATCTTGGAGGAAAGAAGTAAAAGCTTCATGTTCGGAAACATCTAAATATTTTCCTATCTTTAGAATGTGCGGGTCATCTTGAGTGTTAATATTGATTTTTATGGTTGATTGATTTAACATGGCTTATGTCTATGAAGGTAATGACTAGTGAATATACGAATCTACCCCACTAAGGTAGGTGAGAATAGACTCATCATCTTGACATTGAATGACGTTAAAAGAAGGTGTATCGTCATTGATCATGTTTAGGATATAAGAAGGGGAGAGAAGAGGGAGCCTCACCTTCTTGTTGATAAGTCATAGGTCCTAGGGAAATGGTGTTCACAAAAAAAAAAGTTAGGAGGAATGGATTCTAGATCCATTGATTTTGTAGTTGAAGGTGGTGAAGTTGGTAAATGGGGTGAAGGAGGTTCTTCATCTTTAATGAGTTTGAAGGATGATTTCTTGGAATAGGGTTTGAAAAAGCCAATACCACTTCGGTATTTATGTTTACATGTGGTGCACGAGATGATAGTATGACAACCTTATTCATATAAACCAAATGAAAGACCCTTTAATGCACAACGATGGAGGAAGGTGTGGGTGAAGTGAAAGTTGGTGAGAGATTGAAGGTTAGATGAAAATTGTTGCATTTGGGTGAATGGCTTGGGTGAGTAGGTAGAAGTATAAATTTCCCCATACGATAAGTTGGTGTGAAGATGGGGAGGACCGCAAGGGAAAACCTTGCCTATGCAATGATCATAATAGGGATGTTGGTGAAGGTTACCATACTCTTGACAAGTAAGGAAGGTGTTGATGTTGTACAGGTAGTACTCCCTCACAGTGAGATGTTGAAAACACCTTCCAATTGATCGGTAGTTGGTATGTGTGTAACAGAAATGGATGGATTACAAGGTGGTGAAGAAGAAGAAGAATTGGTTGGTTGAGAACTAGATGGGTTAGCTACAGAGGCTGTGGATGTAGTGGGAATAGAGGAGTTAGGTGTGGGGGAGAGGTAGTAGAAATTTTGGTGGAAGGGGTAGTGGGTGAAGGAGAGGTGGTGACAGTGGAAGATGCCTTAACTGGTATAAGGACATCATTAGGTCTATACAATATGTTACGGGTTTTGAATGGTGAAGGTTTAGATGGAATGGTATAGTTATTTTCTTCATGTTCAAATTTTACACAACGATGTAAGGTTGAAGGAACACAACCCATAACGCAGATCCAAGGTTGTTCAAGCAACAGGTTGTATTGGAATTCCCCCTCTAAGACGTAAAATAATTTTGGAATGGTACGGAGGTCCACGTGAATGTGGAGAATGATGGTGCTAAGGGTTGAAGTTATGGAATCATTGAATGAACACAGCATAATAGAGTTATTATGCATGTAATTGGTGGGGATTTACATTTGGTTGTATGCATGGGAAGCTATAATGTTGATGTCCACACTTCCATCGATCATAACATGTCAAACACGTATATTATCAATGTAGACGAAGATTAATAGGGTGAGATCGGGATCATCTAATGGGAGAGGTACAATCTCATCATCATAGAAACTTAGAGCGACTACTTGATGAGTGGTAGTGGGTGCAGAGGAAGGTGGTTAAGTGGTGAGAGATGCCACATAGTGCAGAGTGATCATAAATGTCACATGAGTTGGATCATTAGGTAAAACCTCAATAGATTGCAGAACCTCCATGAGGGCCTCTCAGTGAGACTCAATGGTTTGGAAAATGTCATACAATGACATTTTGAGAGGAGATTGGTGCAATTGTTTGATCATTGTATGATGGGTGACCCCATCAGAAATAGGGTATGTGGGTCCCCAAATGGTAATTCTTGATGCAAGTGCAGATGTTATATTGGGAATAAGATTAGTGGATGGGCTAGTTGATTTCTCCTTTCCATTATCTTTCTGGGTGTGAGTGGCAATTCTAACCATAGTAATATGGGGTGAGGGAGCAGCCGATTCATTATAAGTGTAGGGACAATATGGGAAATAGAATGATGATGGCATATATTAGTGTTGTACAATGAGGCCAGTGCATTGACATTTGAGCGGTGGTTTGGCTAGCTCTCTTATGCATACCATATTGATCTCAAATGTTAGAGGTGGATAAAAGGGTTGTGGAGGTGGAGATGATGGTCGCTAGATAGGTAAGGTATGAGAGTGTGTAGTGATAGGTGAAGGGGGAACAAGGTCCTTGTCTAAAACATAATCGTTATCAAATTTTTCTTAAGGACATAATTGGAGTAGAATGGTCTTTAGAGCCTTAAATTTTTCTACGTCATACCCTGGCACACGATGATAGGCACAAATGTTTGTATCATCAAACCATGTTGGTTTAGGTTTAAGTGGGTCGTAAGGTCTAAGTGGTGGAATTGTGATGACAGTGGTCTCTAAAATGTTTGCTAAGATATTGGTGTAAGATTATGCCAATGGATCACAATGCAAAGTAAGTGTGGATCAAGATGGAGGTGTGAGTTATTTTGGTGGGAGAGGCATCATGGGAAGTGGAATAAGTTTGACCACTAGCTTGGCAGGTTGTACAATTTTAGGTTTGGGTTACACCTTCTTGGGTAAAGGTGTAGCAAATGAACTAGTGATAGAAGGTGTTGTCAGTTTGACTACCTCTTTGGAGGGTAGTTGGTTTTTACACTTTGGTTGCACCTTCCTAAGTAAAGGTCAAGACAACATGTGTGATGTAGAAGGAAAGGAAGATGGCGAAAGAGGATGGGTTAGCCTAAGTAATAAAGGAGGTGTAGTGGAGGTTATTGGTTGAAGATCAAGGATTACCATAGGTATGGATGAGGCTACTGGAAGTGGTACAAGTATCAGTGGTAAAAAGATTATAGGTGATGGAAAAGGTGTAAGTTGTGCAGGTAAGTTAGGTGTAATAGAGGCTCATGATGAGGATGTGATTATTTGTATTTTTAGTTTACCTTGGGTAAGAAATTGCTTCACCAAGGTGGATGGGTGAGGTTCTAGGATGGACGGAAGTGGTGAATGCAACAAAGGGGTAGTGGGAGAAACTGGTGTATGTGGCCTAGAAGATTGGGTCTTCCTTTTAGGTGGAGGAATAGTTTTTATGTGGGTTTGTGAAGATGTGGCTAAATACAATTTGAAATGAGGATGGAATAGACTTGATGTCAGAATGACCCCCAGTGTGGTGATGGTTCTGGATGTAGGGGAAGGTGTAGGTGCAAGTAGGTTCTTAGGAATAGGAACATATGATTGTTGGTAAAGGTTTAGGTGTAGGTGAGGATGATGAAGAAGAGGCCATTACAATAGGATTGGGCATCATTTTTTTGGTTTTTTGAAATAACTTTGGATAAATTATAGAGGTATAAACATGTGACATTTGCATTTGGGTTGAAAAAGGTATCTAAAGGTGTCCCCAAAGCATTGAATTATCAACATAATCTAAGTGGTCACCCAGGTGTGAAAATGACATTGTTATAGGAGGAGATGATGTTTATCTAGTAATAATCCATGTAAAGTATGATAATGAGACAGGGTAATGGTTGGCTTCAGACTCTATCAGTAAGAGAGCCAAGAGCAAATCAACAGGGTCTTGTAAGGCTAATGGGGAATGGTCACCAACAGGTAGTTGTGATTTTAAAGGATCCCGTATGGGTAGGAGAGATGATGGGTAGGATGAGGTGGGTTCCTCTATCGATGGAGAGGAAGTTAAGCATGAATCTCCCATGGGTAAGAGAGTTAGCACCCTAGGTTGTTCATTAGGTTATGAGATGAGTAGTGAAACAACATTGGTAGATATTGTGGACTCCTCCATAGGTGAAGGGGGAGATGAAGGGGAATCCTCTGTGGGTGAAGGAGTAAATGAAATAGGTTCCTCCGTGGGTAAAGGTACTCGTGTAAGAATCTCCTTGAAAGAGGAGATATGAGGAAATTGAGGAAGGGATGGTACGAATTTGAAAACAACATGAACTTCATGGACATTATTGTTATTAGTCACAGGTTTGCGAGTTTGGTTAGATGATGGGGTGTAATTAGGAAATGGCTTCTTGAAAATATGTAAGTTCTAATTAGCTAGTGCATTTGGGTTGTTCAAGACGAGATCTCCTCTATCTAACATTTCCTGGACAATGTTTTTTAAGGTTATATAATTACAATAGTTATGACCTTTAACATAATGATAGTTGCAATGATCATGTTCCTTGTACCATGCAGGTATAGGACGAGTGGGGTCAAATCCAATATGTGGTTTAATGGTTGGAAGATAAATTTATTTGGATTTTAGAAATATTTCTAAAATTGATGAATAGGGATCTCCTATGGAAGTGTACTTGTGTTGCTTCTGCCTGAACTGGAAAGATTAAATGGGAGAAAGGTTGGAAGAAGGTTTTGATTGATTAGATGGGTGAGATGGGCCAACTTTTAAAACTACCACGTAGGCATATCCTTTGGCTTTGGAATATTTATTTTGGGGTTTGGAAGATGAAGAGGCATCATTTCACTTAAATGCAATCATTTTTTTACACAATTAAATTTTCTTCTCTTCGATGGCATGGATTTCAAGGTTTCTAGCCATGGTGAACAGCTCATCAAACATATAGAAGGTTTGGACTTGGAGAGTTGGTGAGATGTGCCTGGAACAATCCCTGGTGAAGAAATCTATAAGCTCAATTTGAGGCAGTTAGAATGTAAGCTAGTTGATGAGGCTTCACCAACAAGTGACAAAATCTAAGATAGATTTGTCTTCTTATTGACGTGTTGTGTACAAGTTGGTCATGGTGACCTTCTTGACGATATTGATCGAAAAATGGTCCAGGAAGGCTTAAGCCACTTGGTTGAATGAGTAAATGGAATTTTGAGATAAACCACTATACCAATCCAACGCAGGTTCTGTTAAGGAAATTTAGAATCTTCGTAAGAGTACAGCGTAGTCATGAGCGATTAGATAACACCCATGTTTGAAATACTACAAGTGTTGTTGCGGGTCTTCTTTGTTTTCGAACCAATTGAATTTAGAAATTTCCAAATGCATAGAGTATGGATGAATGGGAATAGATGGGTGAATGGGCTCATTGTAGATTTCATTGTATGTCAAAGAGTTGCGAGAGCCAAAACTGATGCTTTTAATGTTTACATATTTTCCATCATCATTTTAATAAATTCGTTAGTAGGTTATTATGATTGGGCACCCCCTATATCATAAGGGGGTAGATGGCGAATGTATGATGAGAACGGAATCCTAGTATATGGTGGTGCTGAGTAGGAGAACTGCAAGGGGGGAATAGATGTAGGTGGAAAATATCTCAAATAGGTGATATATGAGATAGGGGTTTGTTGGTGATAGGTGTAAGTAGGTGGTGTGGATGTATCAATTCTTGTAGTGATTTGAGGTAAAGATTGCGGGATGGATAGGACGATGTTTTGGAATGGAGTATGGGTTTTTAACACCATGGGTGGCTATGATGCAATAGTTATATACGAGGTGACATGTACAGACGGGGATATGCTTAAGGATGTTGATGAAGGAATGGTTAACATCATGAGAGCAACTGACGTCAAAATTTTGACCCAAGCCATAGGTGACGTAGATACTAATGATGTGGGGTCAAGTTGGGATACTAAGGGTGGTAAAGTGGAAGAAGGTAAGGCCGAGTTAGTACTAACTGATGCAGAAGTGGATGCGAGAGTAGGAGGAATGGACACAGGCATGTCATATACCATCTATCCTGATGAATATTGAATGGATGAATGGGTGAGATAATATTGTAAGGCAATAGGGTTTTGGTCAAGGAGTCTTGTGAACTCTTTGTCACCAATACTAATGATAATGGGCTGAGTAGGATCCATAGGTGACAGGATGGAAGGTGGTGATGGGTTAGGCAAGAGCAATTGAAGGATTGCATGGAATTCAAGGGCATTTGCTTGACTATGAATGAAAACCATGTGAGTTGGTGTAGGCTTGGCAATCTACTCTCTATAAATGACATAGAAAAATATAAGGAATGGAGAAAAATAGTTCTAGAAGGTGAAAACTAATGTTGTTTTAATTAAATATTTAAAATACAGGTGCAGACACTAAAATTAGGTCACACTCCCCTTTTTTCCCTCGACATATAAGTACCCTTTATCACATTCACCTAGCCATGGTCCCCTTCATGTCACTAGTATTAATTTAATTTAATTAATTCATTATTCTCACCATATTTATTATTTAAATATCTTAATTTAAATAACATCTACACATATATCTCACCAAGCCAACTCAACCTAAAACTTATTCTTAGCAAGTTCCCATAACTAACTAAGACTTACCCAAACCCTAAAAATCAATGCCTACATTCCCTCTAACCACATTCCTACATGCTCACAAGAAGCTCCCAGTCTAATCCATGGGATAACGACACAAGATCCAAGAAAATTAGGAGGATCTCCCTAAGTTTATTAAACCTAGAAAATCCCACCTTGATCGACATCAGTTTCCCCTAACCGTCGCCGGTTAACCCGGACCGCCATCGGTTACCCCTTTTAACCCCAAAACAACTTTATTCTCAAGGTGGGAATTTGGAACTTGGAATTTAGAAGCAAGAAATTTGACAAGAACAAATCTTAGAGAGATAACGCATCTTGAGAGAGCCAATTCCAGCAAGAACTCACATCCTAGGAAGGAGATTGAGCATCTTCTCCCGCACAACCATCCCGGCCACATTAGGATCTATCTAAGCAAAGAGGAGCATGGATGCAGCCCATGCAGAAGCTTTTATTAATTTGGTGATCACTTGCAGCCTCTAAACCCATCCTTAACACCTCCATCCTTCACACACAGACGTTCAGAAACGAAATCCTAGTAAGTACAACATCATACTTTTCTGGTTATATCATTTCATCATTATTTTATCATCCATTGTTTATCTTGCTCCCTATTGACCATCACCAAAACTTTTCATCTCCATAGACCCATTAAAACCTCATAAAAACCTACTTCAGTCACCCATTACCTCATCTGAACCAACCAAAATTCTTTGTGCAATAGCAAAGGAGACGAACACCTCGTTCTGTGACGTTTCTAGATTTCATAGTAACCGGTGCCAGTTATACCTAACCGCGGTTGGTCACCCCTGACTGATGTCGGTCTCTATGTTTTCCCACACAGCCTTAAACAAAGACCTATCCACCTAATTTTGCCTCACCCTCACTCACTTGTGACCTACCTGAGATCTTTATTAAACCTGCAGAACCCAGAATCAACCCTTTGACCCATGGATTCTATTCTAGCTTAGCCTGTTAGATTAGATCTATTTTCTTATTGTGTTTTAAGTGAGATACCTAAATAATTTTAAAATAACAATAGGATTTACTTTGTTTACGACATTAATTTGTTTAAAATAGTGGACTGAATGCCATCTAGGAAGTATCATACTTCCTGGATCTAGCTCACGCTAGGCAGTTCACCGCCCATATTGTTTAATTCTTTCTAGCGGTCTTGCTTTCATTACAGGTAGTTCCTTCTAGCCAAAAGGAATCTCTCAAAATCAGATGTGGATTACAGAGTCATACGCGCGCAACAACCCATCAACCGACATTTGAATATGTATTCTTCCTACACCGGTTACCCTATCTGTTTTGTCAACAATTCAAAGAAACAATCTAAGAAAAATGTGAACCTTTTTGGCATGTCCAGTGGGACCCATTCGGGTTTCCTTGCATTTCATTCATTCCTAGGAAAAAATTGTGTGTTTTTTTTCCTTCTAAAGCATACACACTAATTTTCTTCCTTGGTAATTCACTCCTTTCTATTTTCTCTAAAGGAAACTTTTCTTTTGGTATATTTAAAAGGAATCGTTTCTTCATGTTTTCTCCATTTTAGTGAAACAACATCCCTCTTCCTATTCATCTTATTGTGTCATCCAATTTCACATTTTTTATTTGGGTTTTAAAATCATTGCATTTCATTCTGATTTTATGCATTAGCTCACATTAATTGAGGGCAACCTATATGCTGGAATTCATTACCAGCTGATGGTTGACAAATGAATCGTAGAAAATCACTTCTATCCTTTTCTCTTTCTCTGAGTCTTACCAAACCACACAAAAATTCAAATACATACATTCTTAAACAACATCTTACCTAGAAGAAGCTGTAGGTGATCACACAATCATGGCACAGTGGGCACCCAGCTTGCTGCTTTGTCGAGTCATACTTCAGAGTGAATCCCGCCCCCACCATAACAAACCTGAAACCTCACCCTTTAGAACTTTTTCTTCGTAGGAAGCCTTCCTCACCAAAAAATTCTATTGTTCTGTTCATAATAGTCAGTCCACATAAATAACATAAGCTGAACAAACGTAATAGAATAGGCACTATAGGAACGTTCTTTCTTAGTGTTTTGTTTTATTTGTGTTTTGAGGTGAGAGCTTTTGATCATTATTTTTGTCTTTCCTCTCACACTCCCAATCATAGTCGGTGTATTCTGACTTCATCTGAGTGTGTCTAGACCACATCTACATCATTCTCATTTTTTTGAGTTTGATTCCACATCAAATTCTAATTCACAACCACTTTTTCTCATCACTGTTTCAATCTCACAGTAACCGCCATTGGTTACCTCAGACCACCATTGGTTAAACACAACCAACGTCGATTCTAGGTCCTTTTGCTAACATATTCAAAAGGACATTTTCACTTCACTTTCTTCCACTTTCCACACTCTCTATCACTGTTACTTTTCCCATTAATGTTTTACACATCCCCAAATTTGGCGTACTTGTCAAATTTTTCCTTCTGCTTTACTGTTTACTCACTGTCCATTTTCTACAGTGACCGGTAGTGGTTACCCCTAACCGACATTGGTTTTCCTTAACCGGAATCAGTTAGCCTGTTTCATATTCCACCCACCATTTGTTACATCATCCATTTTTTTATTACCCTATTCACTTGTTTGTTCTCTATATTATTTACAGAGAAGCACCCCCACCTGATAAGTACTAATTCTCATGATACTGACCTGAAGACAAGCGAACGCCCTCGTGTTCCATGTCAGTCACCAACCGCTCCCACCTATTCCTTCACCACCATCTATTTTTTCACTAGCCATGGATCCCATCCAACGTACCAATATCACTACCGGAGATGAGGAGTTCGCACAACTCCTTAACTAGAACCCTGCTACCCTGCAGTTTTACCTCTCCCATTCATCCACTCAAGATGCCTCAGGTCAGTTGATATACGACATGCCCGTATTTATCCCCTCGACCCTTGTACCCACTTCCACATCAGCCCCATCTAGCTCATTGCTACCTACATCCACCTTATCCCCAGTTATTTCACAGCTAGGTTTCATACCCCCTATGACTGCCTCATTTGTTACCTCTATGGCACCCATTACATCCACCATACCCTCGACGATTACCCCAAACACAACCTCATCCATTCCTCATGTCACACACATACCTGAAGCTACATTTCCACCTCCAGTGTTGGTGACCCCTACCCCATTTCATAACATAGTTCTTTCCATTCCACAATCTTTAGCGCCTATTACCACTAGGGTTACCACGACCCTTCCTCCCCCATATACATACTACCAACAACCGCCTGTTTCATTTATCATTCATTCTGGGTACGTACCCCATGTTTCATTGCCTTCTTCTCCACCACCTTACATGGAAGCCTCGTACACTGGATTTCCACACCCATTATACACCCCAAACCAACCTCCTCACGTTATAGGAGGCATCCAATCATCATAACCCACCAATGACCTAATTAGATTAATGATGGATAAGATGCAAACACTAGAGGCATCAGTCTTCAGCTCCCGCAACTCTCTTACCTATGATGAGATTTACAATGAGCCTATTCACCCATCCATTCCCATCCGTTGATACCCTGTGCATTGGGAAATGCCTAAATTCAACTGCTTCAATAGTAAGGACAACCCACAATAGTATTTGTGCTCATTTAAGCATGGATGTTATTTGATTACTCATGATGATGCCTTACTTTTGAGAACTTTTCCCATGTCCCTCATTAGACCTGCATTAGACTGGTATAGTGGGTTTCCCAAACACTCCATATTTTCATTCAATCAAGTAGCCCAATCTTTTTTGGATCATTTTTCTATCAATATCACCAAGAAAGTTACCATGACTGAGTTATGAAATAAGAATTCAACATTCAAGTTGACCAAAACATCTTCTTCTTCTAAACCACCAACCAATTATTCAAAGGCTAAAGGTACCACTAACATAGTGGTACTCAAGGCTAGCCTAGCTCATCCATCCAATTAAGCTACACCCTCATCTAATCTATCACCTATTCAGGATTTTTGATTCAGAAAAGAACAACGAAAATATACCCCAATTGGGGAACCTTACTCTTCTATTTTAGAAAATCTTATCAAAGCTAGCGCCATCACCCTTCCACCCATAAAACCACACGCTAGTTTTGACCCTGCTTGCCCCATGCCCGTGTGGTATAAGGAACAAGATTTTTGTAACTATCACCTAGTGAAAGGTCATAGTGACGGAAACTGTATCACTTTCAAGAATATTGTCCATGAAATGCTCGAGAAAGGCAAGCTAACTGTGGATAATCCCAACACCACCCCCAACCAAAACCTACAAATCTTTAAAAAACCATTTCCCAATCATGCCCCTTCATCTAATCAAACAGTTGAGACATCCACTCACGATACCCATACTCGTGAGGTTCATGTGATCTTTAATGAGGTACTTGTTGCATCTCAATTACCTCACATCCCTTCCATAAATGAAATCCTAGCCTGAAATCCTCCTTCCACATCTGAACCAACCATCACTATTCCTTCACCAATAGAAGAACACCCTTTATCTCCTATATCACCTACAGAGGAGTCTTCTGCTAACATTGAGACCATCTCACCCCTAGATTCTCCACTTACCAAACCTTTACCTACCATACCTCCTCCACCCATAGAGGAGCACCCATTACCTCCTCCACCCATAGAGGATAACCTATATGTTCCTTTGCTCATAGAATAACTCCCATTATCCCTTCCACCCATTATAGACCCGGTAGGGATACCTTTGCCTCTTGGCAAATATTCTGCATCTGCTACCCAACATCCAACAGACCTACTTTCAAATCTCTTACCCACGGAAGCTCAAGTCAGCTGATTCCCCATCTCTAAGATGAATTTTATGAGAACTCCCATTAGGTCCTCACCAACTTCACCCACAGACATGCCATTCTCACATTTGGCTGATCACTTAGAGTATGTGGATAGAGCTTTGTTATGGGGGTGCCTCTTACTCCCTGTCTCAACACAAATACAGAAATCCCTCGATGACACCTCCACTATCTACCCAAACAAATTTCCACCCATAAAACTACATACAACCACTATTGTCGCAACCCCTTCCACGATACTCATTAGCACTCACACCACACCCTTACCCATAACCTGACCTATGCATAAACCCAAACCCATACCCACAATATTTATCTCCACTAAACCTATTACCACTTTAGGGGTTACCCCGACCACCAGCCTTACTCATCCACCTATTAAACTGAATTTAGCTACATCCTCCAACGTCAAAACCACACCTACTCCAACACCTAAGCTAAAGAAACAAACTCATCAACCTTATACTCCTACTACACCAATCACACCCACACTAGTCCCATCTTCCTTAAGACCCCAGCTACCCAACAGGTTCAAGCACCCCTCACCAATTCATAACCCAATAACACAACCTCCCAATCCTACCTCACATATCTCTAACCTACCCCATCACACAACATGACTCATACCTACACCTGTAGTCTCTTTGCCACAAATACCTCTGATACCTTCATTTGTTGCTTCACTACCTATTACACTCCAGTCATTGTCCCTCACACCCCAAGCACAACCTGTGTCATCTACCTTCATAGCACCCCCGTTATCCCTATGGGTAACTCACCCTCTTCCTCCATCTACTTTTCCTTCTAGACCTTGTACACCTACATCATCTTTACCCAAGAAGGTGCAACCCAAAAACAAAACCCCACTACCCCACAACAAGGTAGTCAAGAAAAAACCACACCCTCCTACTCATCCATCTACTATACCCCTACCCAAATGAACATGACCGATACCTCAAACCATACCAGTGCCTAAACCCATAGCTCGACCTGTTCTTGCTCTTTCAAAAATAATTCCCAGACAACCAACCACACCCACACCCAAACCTACATTCACTTCCCATTGTGATCCATTAGCAAGGTCCTATGCCAAAATTTTAACCAACCTCCTTGAGACTTATGTTATCACATTACTGCCACTCCAACCTTATGACCCCCTCAAACCCAATCCAAAGGGGTTTGATGATACCAAAATTTTTGCATATCATCATGTGCCAGGGCATGATGTGGAGAACTGCAAGGCCTTGGAAACCATCCTTATCCAATTGTGTCCACTTGAAACCAACTTTGATGATGATGACCTTCTTGATGAGGACCCTGCTTCACCTACACCCATTCCCACACTAGCCACTCAACAACCACAACCTCCAGCCTCACAACTCCTAGAACCACACACAAAATTTGAAATTAACATGGTTCACATCAGAGAACTTGTCATGCCACCACCCAAATGTTGTTGCACCCAGCTGACCTCACAGGGATTTTCTCCTCTCGTAGATTTTTTCCCTTCATGTCATTATACCACATACCCTACACCCTCTCCATTTGAAAAATTCCCTCAAATAAACATGGTACATGTCACTACACGTGTGCAGAAGGGTAAAGAAAAGGTAGCTGACCCATCAACCAATCCTATACCCAACATACCATCTGCACCCATACCTAAGATAACTATCCGCAGCCCCACATACCCCATTTCTAATGGCATCACACATCACACCATGATCAAAAAATTACACCAATCTCCACTCAAAATGTCTTTATATGACCTCATCTAAACCATGGAATCCCATCGTCAAGCCCTCATGGAGGTTCTTCAATCTATCGAGGTTTTACCCAATGACCCTACACCTGTAGCCTCCATTATCACACCCCATCATGTAGCCTCCCTCACCAAATTACCACCTTCATCCCCACCTCACCTCATTCACCAAGTGGCCTTCCTTAGCTTCTTAGAGACAAAGATCATGCCATACCAAAATGATGACCCGGATCCAGCCCTCTTCATCTCTATACACATTGACAACATACTGGTATGCCGTGTGATGATTGATGGAGGCTCTAGCATTAACATCATTTCATCCCATGCATTTTCTCAAATGTGTATACTTGAAAATTGCATACACAAACATCCGATCATGTTGCGTTCATTTAACAATGCTATCACCTCCACAATAGGCACTGTCATCCTACACATTCACGTGGGCCCCCGCACTATTCCAAAATTGTTTTATGTTTTGGAGGGGGAATTCCAATGTAACTTGTTGCTTGGTAGACCCTGGATCCATGTCATGGGTTTCATTCCTTCCACTTTGCATCATTGTGTAAAGTTTGAACACGAAGGACACACCTATACCATTCTAGCTGACCCATCACCTTTCAAAACATGCAATATGCTTTACCGACCTAATGATGTACTCATACCGGTCATGTTGTCTACTTCCGCAACCAATACTACTTCACCTACACCTACACCCACACCTACTAGTACAACCACTGCTTTCACCACACATACCTCCTCCATGCCTACCACTACTATAACCTCCACAGCTGACCCATTAGCTTCCCAATCTGTTAACACCACCTTCGTATCGACCTGCGACACATCATCCATACCAACTACCCATATACCAACCACTGATCCCTTGGAGGGTGTTTTTCAACACCTCACTCTCGGGGAGTACTGCCTATATAGCGTCAACACCTTGCTTACTCCACATGAGTATGGAAGCCTTCACCAACACCCTCATTATTATCACCATATAGGAGAACGCCTTCTTTATGGTCCTCCTCATCTTCGTACTATTCTCACCTATGGGGGACTTGATAGTACCACCTACACACCTAAACCACCATCACAGCCCCGCCCATTTTCCACTGACTTCCTATCACTTACCAATCGCCGTTTTGCCCACACCTTCCTACACCGCTATGCGTGGAAGGGTTTTGGTTTTGGAATCTACGACCAAGGTCGCCATACCGTTATTCCATGTACCACCCACAAACATAATGACCGTAGTGGTATCAGCTTCCCCAAACCTCCTACCAAATAGCCCCACATTGAACTCATTGCAGACCCTAGCCCTTCTCCACCTTCATCACCACTCTCATCGACAGAGTTGATGGATCCTAAATCTATCCCTCCTAACTTTTTTTTTCATAAACACCATTTCCTTAGGGCCTTTGACTTATCAACGTGAAGGCGAGGCCCCTTCCACTCTTTCATTCTTGTATCCTGAGATGATCGACGATGACACACCTACCATTAACGTCATTCAATGTCACGATGATGAATCCATACTCACCTACCTTGGTGCACAAGACTCATATATTCATTGGTAGTTTCCCTCTAAGATGCAAACTATGTTGAATGAATCAACTATTGAGATCAACATCCATACTCAAGATGACCCACACATCCTAAAGATCAGACAATCTTTAGATGCTGATGAATAGGAATCTATCACCTCCTTTCTCTGAGATCATAAACATGCTTTCACTTGGTCTTACACAGACATCAGTGGTATTGACCCCACCATATTGTTCCACAGTATCGTAACCATTCCTGATGCCAAACCTATTAAACAAAAGCTGAGGAAAATGCACCCTCACATTGCCCTTCTTGTAAAACAAGAAATTCAGCATCTTCTTTCCATTTCCTAGATCTTACCCATTGATTATCCTCGTTGGATTTCTAATATTTTCCCTATTACTAAAGCAACAGGGGGACTTTGCATTTTCACGGACTTCCAAGACCTCAACCTCACCTACCCGAAAGATGAATTTCCCTTACCTGGTATTGATCAACTAGTTGACCTTACCATGGGTCATGATATGCTCTCACTCATGGATGGTTTCTCGGTTTATAACTAAATTTTTCTTGCCCCAGAAGATCAACAAAAGACCAAATTCATTACCCCTTGGGGAACATTTTTCTTTCAAGTCACACCTTTTGGCCTTAAAAACACTGGTGCTACATATCAGTGTGCTATGACTTACATCTTCCATGATATCATGTATCACATATTAGAAGATTACGTGGATGATCTCTTGGCCAAATCTAAATGTCATGCCGAGCACCTCCCTATCCTCAAAACCATCTTTGATCACCTCATTACATATTGTGTTCGCCTTCAGCCTAAAAAGTGCGTCTTCATGGTTCTCTCAGGAAAGCTCCTGGGATTTATCATTTCATTACGTGTTATAGAGGTTGAACCTGCTAAATTCAAGGCCATTCTGGAAATGCCTCCACCCTCGAACCTCAAACAACTCCATAGCCTGTAAGGTAAATTGCAATTCATTCACCGTTTCATTTCACAATTATCGGATCGGTGTCAACCATTTCGTCATCTTCTTAGGAAGAATGTCTCCTTTAAATGGGATGATGACTATCACAAAGCTTTTGAGGCCCTAAAAAAATACCTTCTCCGACCACCCATTCTCATTCCACCTAAATATGATCAACCCTTTTACTGATACATATCAGCTACCGATCATTCCTTGGGAGCCATGCTCGCTCATCGTGATTAACAACATAGAGAGTAGGTGGCTTATTATATAAGCCATACCCTTCTGGACTAAAAAACCCGATAGACTCACCGTGAAAAACTTTGTTTAGCCTTACTTTTTGTTGCCACCAAACTCCGTCATTACTTACTCAACCACAAAACCTATGTTGTGACCAACACTGACCCCTTACACTTCATGTATGCTAAACCTTATCAAAATCAGTGCACCGCATGATGGCTTATGCTTTTAGCTGATCTTGACCTCAAATTCATTCACCAAAAGTCCATTAAGGGCCAGGCTATCACTGACCAACTGGCTGACACACCTATTGTAGAGGACCAACCGTCTAATTTTGACTTTCCAAATGATTCGATTGCTACTCTTTCCCTAGACGAATGCCCTTTCCAAATGACATTGTTCTTCGATAGTTCTACGTGTCAGTGTGGGGGTGGAGCTGGTGTTATCCTCATCCCTCTTGATGGAGAACCTATGCACTTGTCTTTCAAACTAGACTTTGAATGCACCAATAATATTGCTGAGTACAAAGCACTCGTACTAGGTCTCCAGGCCACCTATGCCCTAGATGTCAGGTCAATCAACATATTTGGTGATTCAAAATTGGTCATAAACCAAGTCAATGGTATGTACCAATGTCGTAACGAGATGCTTCAAAAGTATAAACATCATGTAGATATACTTTTGACCACCTTTGATTGTTACACCCTTCAAGCCGTCCCATGGTCAACCAACAAATTTGTAGACACTATGGCTTGCTTAGCTTCCCAAATACCCTCTTCCCATACCGATTCCAAAATATTTGTCACTATACAATGCCTCCATTCACCTTCTTCTTTACCTCACGATGTTTACTCCATCGGAACTGACACCCCTGACCTGAGCGACCTTTGGTATAAACAATCCTCTGACTACCTTTCCCTCTCCATCTTACCTCCCAATCTCACCCATAACGGACAATGCGCCTTCCTTAAGAAGGTCTCCCGTTTTTTTATCCTAGGGGGACTCCTCTATAAGCATGGATTTGATGGTATTTTCTTACGATGCCTCACAAGTTTTGAAACTCCTTATACCATCAAGGAGGTTCATGATGGCATATATAGAGGTCACTTTAGTGGCCTTGCTATTGCTAAGTGTATTCTTCACCTAGGCTATTACTGGCTAACCCTTAACTATGATTGTTGTGACTATGTCAACTACTGCATGAAATGTCAACAACATTCCAACCTTCATCATACACCTAGTCATGGCTTACAGGTCGCTCGTGACCTTTGGCCCTTCTCTAAATGGGGTTTGGATCTTGTCAGAGAAATCAATCCTCATTCTTCCCAATGCCATCAATGGATCATAACTACTATCGAATACTACACAAAATGGGTGGAAGCCATACCACTCATTTCCACGAAAGCTGAGAAAATATGTGAGTTCATTAACCATCACATCATTTTTCACTTTGGTGTCCCTCATCACCTCATCACTGACAATGGAAAACAATTTAAAAACAAAACACTGCAAAAACTTTGCGATGCCCTTGGCATTCAGCTTAATTTCTCCTCACCTTATTACCCACAAACCAATGGCCAAGCCGAATCCACTAACAAAACCCTCAATAAAATTCTCATGAAAGTGGTTGATGATACTGGGAAGGATTGGCATACACACATTCCTTTTTCTCTATGGGCATATCGCACTAGTATTCGCACTTCCACTACAGCTACACCCTTTTCACTGGTCTATGGTACTGAGGTTGTTCTGCCTCTTGAATTCCAGATCCCCTCACTTCGTATTTCTCTCCATGACATGCTTACTGATGATGAATTTCATCAGGACCACTTAGAACAACTAGAGCTATTAGACGAACGTCGTCTTAATGATCTGGATCACCTTTAAGTTTATCAACAATGTATCAAATGTGCTTATGAAAAATGTGTTCATGAACGAACCTTCTGAGTCAGTGACCTTGTTTTGAAAGAAAATCAACACATAACCAAAGCAGATAAAATAAAACGGGGAAAATTTTCTCCTAATTGGCTTGGACCATACATCGTAACTCATATCTATGGATTGGGTGCCTATCATTTGTCCTCGCTTGAAAGTAAACCCGAACCTGAGCCCCTTAATGCCTTACATCTTCAATTGTTCTACTATTGACCTCTAGCCCTACATCACTATCTATCTAGTTCATGCTCATCCCTTGAGCGAGATTTACCTTTTCCACACCTCATCTCCAATGACTAAACAAGGATCATGTGATTACCTGTCACCCTTTTGCCTTTTCTTAAATATGTGCACCATGGCTCTACACATGGCATGATTCTCATGGATACTTTTCATCTTCTTTTAGATGATATCCCATGGTCATTCACCCTTTTCTTCTCAACAAGAACCAAATTCTTTATTATAGTCTCATACATGACTAAAAAGCCAAAAAAAACAAAAAAAGATGAATCCCTCAGAAGGACATCTTCCAATTTAAAGGATCAACTCCTTGAGTCAAAATTCTAATATAAAAGATGAATCCCTCAAAAGGACATATTTCACCCTCAATTGTTGTTATAAGTAGACTGATCCCTCAAAGGAAAACTATAAAAAGCTCACAACTCTCTACATAGTGTTTCCAAAAAAAAAAAAAGACTATTTTCTCAAAAATCAAAATTCAGAAGCTTCCTGCATTGATCAGCTTCTCGAAGACCTCAAGGAGGCATATATTCCTCATGTGTAGACTTCCCACATCAATTAGTCTATCTAAAAAGTCAAAAAGAAAAGAAAAAAGAAAAATAAGATTTTTCATCATGGACTTGGCTATTGTGATCTTGGCTCTATTGCCCAAGGCATTCTACTTCCCATTTTATGACCGAATTACTTGCACCTCTCTACCCATTGTCTTTTCACTTCATACCTCAAGGGACCTGTTGAACCTATGACATTTGGTGATCATGTGACTTTCGTCACCCTTAGAATTATCAATCATGTAATGTCTTTGGGGTCTTACGTTCATTTACCCCCATCTATCGATATGTTTCATACATTTTGATCCTTGCCAATTGGGTGATTTTCTTGCCCCCTCTTATCTTTTATCTTCTTCATCACCTTTTGATTTTCTTATACAAGACTTAATCCTAGATGCTTACCTTTTGGGTTCATCCTCCCCTTTCACCATAGTTGCCCTTACCGCCAACATTTTTACTATCATCTACCCCCACCTATTAAACCCAAACCCACACCATGACCACAAAACCTACCAACTCATTTTCATATTTTTCCCTAGCTTATGGGAGAACTACATCGGTCTGAGGTCCCTTTTCACTAGGACTATATAGGTAGCACTTCTAGGCCATGGGGCTCTGGAAGGTTAGCTTGGCCACTCTTTACCCTAATCATTTTCCCCACCTTTTACCTGATTTCCTGTTCATATCAAAAACCTCGACATCTAAACCATATACCACATAACTTTTACCACTTATATTATTTCACATTTTCATACATAACCAACATTTTCCACATTTTACACTATATCATGCATTTATATTACCATTTGTTATCAAATAGCCAAAATAACTCAACCATGCCTAACAACCTAACTAAACCATGCCTAACAACCTTACTCAACCATGCCTAACGACCTAACTCAACCATGCCTAACAACCTCACTCAATCCATGCCTAATAACCTGACTCAATCCATGCCTAAACTAACCTAACTTTATCTAAGCCTATGACCTACCTCTATCATGCCTAGCTCATCTATTTTCCATCCATATCATAATAAAGTAAAACTCATACACATCATAATAGCATCACCTGAATATCATCTATCTCCTCATATATACATGTGTGTATCAATACAATGTACACCCGTATCACATAAATGTGTATCTCAATAAACATGCGTGTCTCATCATGGCTATCATCTCAAAAATGTCAGCATGCAGGGAAATATACTATAAATAATCATCATCAGCTTGCAAGCTGCTATCCAATACAAAACCATCTTCGGCTCGCAGGCCAGTACCATGTCCAAAAAAATAAAAACAATATCTCTTTAGCACGCAAGCCGGTCTCATATATCACACATATAAAAATGACTCGGCATGTAGGTCAGTCCACAGCAGGTAAATCATCTCCTTATCTGATGTCAGGGAATGCTCCATGTGCCTGTGTCTCTCCTGACCCCTCTACCGTGCCTGTCTGGGGTCCGGTACCTGCCTCACCTCATGTTGATGGCCCCTCACTTGGGGCTAGCCTCTACACACTAATGGCCTCACCATGAACCTGTCCCTAGCCTCGTCATCCCCCTGTACTCTCCACACTATGAGTGTGGGATCTAGTTCTCTCACTGGAGGCATGATGTGCTCTGTACTAGGCATAGGAGGGCACATCTAGCCGGGCAACTAACAAATGATCCTGGTAATACCGTGCCTCTCCTAGGGCATCGCTGAACTTGGTCATGGAAACTATCCGTGGAGGTGCCATGGGTCTCGCTACCTACGTGGGTACCTATACAATGGAACCCTCTCCCTGAACCTACACTAAGCCCTGTGCTGGTACTAGAACATGAGTCAGCCCTGGAACCTGTGTCTATAGCTGGGCCTGCAGGGTAGTAATTTGTGCCTATGCTGCAGTCAACTGACCCTATAGACCCATAACCTACCCCTGCGCTGTGGCCAACCAGCCCTGTAAAGCCTACATCTGTGCCTGTAGGGCGGCTATATGCCCTCCATCTCCACCTGCCTCCTCTCCATCTCCATCTCCCCCTACCCCCACCTGTGTAGGTACATGTCCCTGCCCTTTCTGAGCCTACAACGTCACTATCTGGGCCTGTAATGTAGTAACCTATGCCTTTGTACCTATCAGCTGCACCTGCATGATCCCAAGCTGCATCACCAATGTAGCCACCTGCCCCTATAGGGTGTCTCTCTAAACTGTGATGGTGGCTAAGTCTGGCTGCCCTAGCCTCGGTGGTACGGCTCTCAACTATGCCACCCACCACTACCTATACCCATCTGCAACCACAACATCATCAATCTGTGTAACATTCCCATGTTAATGCTTTAGAAACAAGGAATTTTTTTTTGCATGATTAATGTTCTCTATTCTAAATACATAATCTAGAACACACATCTCAAACAATCATTCTTAGAACAGATAACCAAATGCAGCTGTAATGACTTGGTGTACCACTGATCTATTCATTCCATGACTCGGTGAACTACCGATCTATTCATGTATAACATTAACCATGGAGTTTTCTACTAAATACTTCATACTCATGGCTCTCCTTCCCTATTCCAGGTTCTAAGTGATCTTCCCAAGGAACCTATCTAAATAATTGTTACCACTATTCATCAGCATCACGATCCTTAGACTAGGTGACGTAGGATAATTCAATTAGCAGCTTGCGATACTTTGGCCAAATATTTTATAACATACTGTTCGTATTACTTATTCCTTGATGGCATACTCGTCAATCTGGAATACATCCTTCACTCCACTTTATTGTTATATAAAACGTCTTATACTGACTTCTGTCAGTCCCCTTGACCCAAGGTTTTCACTCTAGATTGGATTAACATCATAGCTCACGTTATGAAGAGGCTCTTAAAGACAAAGGATAAATTGGCATACAGGGTCAACCGAAGTTAACTCCGTGTGCCAAAGTACCTTGAATCTCCAAGGGCTTTCTCATAACCTGATTATGGTCCTAACCAGTCCCGAAGAGAAATCTTGATCAAATTCCAGGTGTGTAAATCTTAACGATCAATGCAGAATGGTGTTACCACATGTCATCTGCATTGTTATATCCTCAAGAAGATCCTAATCTTCACGAAGGTACAACCTTGTAGTTGACATGTGTCGACATCCTACAAAAGAGCCTCGGAAATATGTACATACCTCCAGAAAATTACCTACGTTAAGTTATATTTGGGTTACAGGACTACATATTTAGGCAACCTTCCCTAACCCCGAGTCCAATACTCACTAAGTTACCTTTTTGAAATTAGGGTTCAGTTTTACAAAAAGTGTCCTTGATTAACTTAATATTGTTTCATGGTTTTTCGGTTGAGACCTAACAACCTTTATCCACAAAAATAGTATGACAACAATTTAAGTTCCGTTATTTAGAAATAACTTACCCTACGAGGGAAATGTATCAACCTAATAGGCTGAGATATATCAGACTTAACACTGTTAAGTCTTAGTGATTTACAAACATTTATTCCTTTTATAATTAGTGCATTGCAAGAGGGGAAGTTCCTCCTAATCCTTTAGTTACATTTTAGGGCTTAACCCACTCTCAATGTTCCCTATAAATGCAGTGATCTTATTTACAGTTTTTTAATCACAAACATAAGTTATAATGAATCACTAAATAAGAATGTGGTAGTCAGCCACATAAATAGCTATGGCTTACTTAATAAAATCATCTATAATCCATGTATTAAAACAATAAGAATGCACACTCATCCATATAGCCAATAAGAAGATCATCCCAACAAGATAAGATACACATTCTACATAGGTAATTTTCTCACTATTTCATTCGTTTCCAAACCATACAATTACAACTTATGCACTTCTAGCATACTTTAAGACAATAGCCTTCAACAAAAGAGGTAACCTTTCTTTTCACAATACAGTTTAGAAATCGAATCAAAATTCTTCATAAGAACCAATTTAGAATGATCAATGCATCATATCAGATTTTGTCTTCCTTTACCACTTACAAAGACCATCTGCAAAAATTGCTAGCACGGGTGAGTTCAATGAACTGAGCATGATAAACACTAATCCTTAAAAAAATTGCATTCCTCTAATTGTTTCTATGAAACAAACCTATTAAAATGACTTCACTTAATTCATACTTAATATCCTAAAGTGAAGTCAATATAAAGAGAGACTATAAAAACCAAAAGGACAGAAAGAATATTCCATTCTACTTGTCCTAAATTTAAAGTATATTTGAATCCAACAATTACCTTCATTATTCAAAATCATAATACACTGTGAGATTTCTTCCTACCTATTATAATACAACTTCATATTAGAACTAGAATGGCAGAAGTAATTTCAACTTAATCTATTTTGGATGATTCATCTCATTTCTTGCTAGAAAGTAAGAAGGAACATTTTGTTTATTATACATATAATCATCCGAAAAAGTTGAAACAACGTATATCATGATTTGATCACCTTTATTTAACACTAAACCATTTGTAGTATTCATTCCAACAGGTTCATATAAAAGTAATTTAAATAGAAGAAATGGACTATTGCCACTTTCAAGTTCACCTGCCAGTCTATCCTTCCTCTTATTATACTTAATTTTCAATTCATGATAAGTATGCAAGGCAGTAAAAACCGAATTACTTTACAAATGAAAATAACAAACAGTAAGTTTATAACAAGAACTTAACCTGTTGTAAAATGAAAGGAATCTTCCAGATTAGGCTCCCTAATCCTAATGTTTCTTTCATCATAATGTAAAAATCTGCCATCCCATAACTTTACTGATTGAATTCCTCAAATAATTTCAAGAAAAAGTGTATTAACATACAAAAGAGATCGATATAACTTTCTTTCTTCTACAACCCTTTTCTAACCTTCCTTTTCAACTCAAGAAAAATAGAGATGACCAAACACTATTATAATCCAAGTCTTTAAACTATTCCCAATATCCAAGATATAATAATCATTTAATAAACCTAATCAAGGATTAAGAATTTGTTTCTAGCACTTAAGTACATACAACAGTGTGGTTCAGGTAGAGCCACCAGTTAGAATTTACCCTTAGATCCCTACAAGATCTACCATTATACATTCAATGAAACCAAAATAAACTTTTAACATAAATGCATTATAATCTATCAAACTCGATACAAACCTGATTCAAAGAAATAGGCTACTTTCCTTCATATGCTCAAACCATTCGAGATGAGATTTAAGTTAGGTTAACTTAACGTTTTCCCTTGATTACATGGTAATCCAATACCAATCTAAATGGACTCAATCATCATCCGGTGCCATTTCTTTATAAACACTACTCAAGATTGAATATTCATTAAAAAAAACAAAACGTATTCAAATCCTATTTTTGAAAACACTTAAGGTCGAAATATTCTTACCATTATAAAGAATATACAATAGCAATCAAAGTAAAATAGGTCTTCCATAAACTTCAACCCATTTCACTTCTAATGATATTACAAAGTATGTTTTAAAAACCAAAATTGATGAACACAATTTCTTGTTACAACTCTTCCAAGATCAACCAAGAATTCGCAAGAAACACAAAATCCATTCATCGACTAACCTTTTAGTATAACTTGTATTGCCAACAAATAGGTTTACCAATTAAACAACTAACCATAAACTGTAATTCTCACAGAACCTGTGAAAATAAAAAGCAAACAAACCCCTGTACAAGAGGTGATATGTTTTCAATCATTCAATAATTCAAAAACACGCACCTTGTAATAGTCAAGTTTGTTATAGAGTATACGAACAATCTATCCACGAAATTATTTACCAGCTTCCTTGAACATGAAATAATTACAGTCAGAGTTTCATAGTGGAGCAGAAATCTACCAATCCATTCACAGCTGAAGCAAAAGAGATTAACATAGCTTTAAAATACGTAATCCTTTAAAAATGTTTCCATTCATGGAACAAGCTTTTAATCTAGAAATTCAGCCAGACAAGAGCTTACAGCAGTCATTAGCTATTTACCCAAATGGGTATGAAAACACAACAGTTCACATAAAATCATATCAATGAATACAACCGAATCATTAACATCAACAAGGATCTTTAAGAAATCAAATGCATTTATCATTTCATCACCTAGAAAACCCTACAAAATCTGGTATAGGTTTCTAGTTACAAATACACAGCGAAGAACAACAATGCGACAGTTCTAACCGGATAAAGAACTCCAAGCTTAAACCACAGCAAGGGAACAAGAAAACAACGAAAACAAGTTTCCTTTTGAACTAACATTTCCATGTTCAATCTAGAATCCAAGATTACATAAAACCCATAAATCATTTTTACCATCCAAGTCAAAAATGCACGAATATCATCATAACAGAGTTGTTTTAATGAAAACATTTAAAGGAAAGAAAGATTTTAACAGTTAGGGCCTATCATGCCTGATAGTGTCGCTAAAAAGTCAAAGAAGACCTTTGGTTGAGCTCACCCTTTCTCTTCCTTTCCATGAAATATTAAACAAAAAAATATTTCTTCCTCCAAGCCTTATATATTCCCCACGACACATAGGTAAATTTGAAACTTTCAAAATTGCCATGCAACGAAGAGTAAACTGCTAGTTCAAAAAACCAGTGCTCATGTAGAGCAAAAAACGAAAGGCATAGCAAAAGAAATAACCAAAAAAATTCCTTTTGCATGTCTCTCAAGGTGGCCCCAGCTCAAGAATCCATGCAACTTAATTCCATTAAATTTCTTTCTCCCGCCTGTTTTCCATTGCCACTGACCACCAAAGTTGGCAAGTTCCACATTGCAAATAACAAAAGTTTCCATTTTAGAGATGCTACCACGTAAGCTTCCCCCTTACCAAATTAACCTCCACTAACTTTTGCAGTACTCCCTATCCCTTCATCCTTATCCCTTTCCTTAAATGTCATTGAAATCACCACCCAAAACTTGCAACCCCTTAGGTTCCTTTCCATAGCATTAGTTTAGGATAGGTTAGTGACTTAGGTTAGATCATAGGTAAGTTTAATCTTAACACCTTAGGTTATAAAATAAGTCACCCACCTTAGTATTAGGTTTAGATAACCCTTTAGAATATCAAGTACATAGTTTTAGTACTAGGTTAGATCAACTAACCCTAGCAGCAATAGGTTATAGTTTAGGTCTACTTAAATAGACAAAAATCATCATTCTGAATTCAAACAGAATAAAACATTCCCAGATCAGATTCTAGATTTGCATCAAGTAATTAGCTTTTGATGGAAAACTTAAATATCCTACTTGGCTTAAGGTCTAGGTCCTTTCCAATGCCAAAATGATTGAGACCATATTCCGATTGTAATGACCTCCCAAGATTAATTTCTGGAATCCAACCAAACTTCCACTACGGAAATATTTTCATATGAAGAAGATTTTAAATGAATTTATACTTTCTAAGTTCAGTCAGACTTAATAATTCATGAAATGTCAATACATAACTATTCATCCTGAATGTTATTAAAACATTCCTTGGATCAATGCAACTGATCCAAGGATGAGTCATAGAGGTAGATAAATCAACAATCTCCCAGAAATCAAATTACACTCATATGCGAGGGATGAAAAAAAAATAATCCAAGCATATTCTGGTTCAATCAAAGATCCTAAGAGCAGAAAAAACATAACCAAATCAAGCATGAATTCCCAAAACCAAAAAAACATTTCCTCATATGGGAAAATCACATATCAACACTTGAATGCAAAGGAGAAAGTAACAATAGTTTAGGGTGTTACAATTTGAGTATCCACAGGCTGCTCGTCCTCTCCAGTCAGCACTGTGGGTCATGGTGGAGACATAGGTCTTTCCACATCATCTCTCTGGTACTGAGGGAACAGAGGCGGTACACCCTAAACTAATCCAAACTAGCGTCTAGCCCGCTCTATGGGTATCCGCTCATGCTCGGCCACTCTCCTCCCCTATATCCATAGATGTATCTGTAGCCCAACTAGCTCCATGGCCATCTGTTTGTATGAGGGGAATCCTACATACAGCCTCCAAATGACGTCCACCCCAAACAGCCCCTCCAGCAACCTCCTGTAATAAGCCACATCATGTGTAGCTCTGGTACCCACCGCCTGTACCCCACTCTCAAAACTCTCTGTGGGAATTCATCTGCATAGGGCATCCCCACTGGCCGAACATAAATAATGTGCTCGTATGCCCAACAATGTAGTAGTACGACGCAGCAAATGTTGAACCTCCGTAGTCACTCGTAGGCACATAGCTCTCTATACACTTGTGTTAGCAATGCAAGTGCCCATGCAAACCGTGTCTAATGTATCATCATGTCATGGAGGACACCCATCAGTGAACTCGGGAACCTCCCACCCTCTGCATCTGGCAGTGAGAAGTAGCACACTGCCTCCATCACAAGTACCACTAACCTCATCTCCTCTGGATGAGCTCTATACAGTGCTCCATACCTCATGCTAGCGCTATGGAACATCAAATTTGCTACACCCTCACTAAAAATGGGTGCCAGTAACTCCTTAGACACCTCTTAAGAGATAGAATAAACCTGGGCCCCCAATATGGGCAACCGCAGGATCCGGTATACGTCCTCCAGGGTGATTGTCATCTCACCCATTAGCAAAAGGAAGGTGTTGGTCATTGAGTCCCATCTATCGATGAGGGAAACCATAAGACTCACCTCCCAGACTACACGCTGGTAGCACCTCACCCCTATCAATCCCATGTTTGCCACATGCCACCACTCCACCTACGTCACACTTGCCCATACTCTCAATAATAAGGGTGGCACTCGGGCTCTCATCCGTAGCTCGTCTCTCACATGCATCCAAGAAAAGCACTGTATTAGTATACCTTATCCCAACTTACCTATTTTTCCCCATATCTTGACCTAATTTACCCAAATTCATTTACATGAACCTACCTACCTTAACCCTCACCAAAACCTAACCAAATCAATCTACCTGAACCTATCTAACCTAACCCTCACCCAAACCTACCAAAACCTAAGGTTAACCGACCCCAGTTATCCCTTGACCAACCATGATCTCCCCTTGACCGGCATCGGTCACTATTCATATGACCAATACCAGTCCCTACTCACCGACATCAGCCACTAGATGACTAACGTCGGTCACTATCATGCCACCCGCCCCAATTTCCCAGCCCCATTTTTTCCATTCCTCGATTGTCTACCCACCCAACTCTCACTTTACACCCTTTTTTTGTTCCTACCTTACCATTTTACCCTTCCCCATGCCCATTACCTTCCATGTTTCCTGTTTTGAAATTCTTTCCCCCCAAACCCCATTTTTTTACATTTTTTACATTTTGCACCACATTAATTCAAAAATCAAAAACCAACGGTTCAAAATCCTACTTGACCTCGTAGCCACCATCGTGGTGGAACCTTCGGCCTCCGCGCCGGTCCTCTAGACCCCTCTCCGGTCTCTGCCATCCTCAACTGCCCTCCAATCCCAAAATAATCCACTTAATCCACTTGATCTTAAGTCCCACCTCTCACTCAACCACTCTCACCTATATGGCTCACCAACCAAGCTCTCTGCTGGAATCTTTTGTCCTCTTCCTCTTTTCTCTCTTCTTGTCCTTTTCTCCTTTTCCAACTACACAAATGACTTTTCAAACCACAGGTTTTTCACTTTTTATACCCTACCCGACCTGACCAACATCGGTTAACCCTTGACTGTATCCAATCTTCTACCCTAGACTACCACCGTCGTTTCCCCTACACCGTCATCAGTTTATTATGAACGATGATGGTTACCCTACATACTCATTTCCCTCACAAAAACCTCATTTTTCCTTACCTCCTCTTTCTTTTTCCTCCACTACACCTATCTAGACCACTTTACCTTCACCTCTGGCCTTCCAACCTCTTTAACCTCCTCATGTCCGCTATTGACGCCTTATTATTTTACCCCTACCTTGTCCTTACCCGTGCCGTGATCTCGATATTTGGACCTGGACCATCGCTAGTGACCTTTGACCTCATGTGTTCGATATACCTTACGGCACTGTCACCTGTGTTGTTGACCTCATGACCTTACCTAGCCTATTACCATAACCATTTATCTAGACCCTACCTTTGGTGTACCGTAACATACCTAAACATTCATGCACCTAACCTATGTATTGTTTCCTAACCTTATCCTATACCTTGGATACCGGATTCACTTCACCCTTGTTTGGATAAACCTATTAACCTTAGACGATGTATTGTTTGCCTGCTCTTCAACCTAGTAGCATGCTACAGTTTATACGTGTCCATGTGTTTGATTGCTGCTACCTTTGACCCCGACCCACTACCTAGATTACCTGAGTAGACCTTTCACCCTCTTCCCCTACACCCATTTACCTTTTCCTCACAGTTACCTTTTATCAAACCACTCACCACTTTAGCTAGCTGCCTTGTTAGTTCCTGGTTTGAGGGGGATCACCTTCACCTTCACATGGGCCAACCACATCTTATTTTTTTCACATCACTTACCAATAAAAGCTATGCAACAAAAAGGGGCAAAATGTAGACACTAAAATTAGGTCACACTCCCCTTTTGTCCCTCGACATATAAGCACCCTTTATCACATTCACCTAGCCATGGCCCCCTTCACCTCACTATTATTATTTTAATTAATTTAATTAAATTAATTCATTATCCTCACCATATTTATTATTTAAATATCTTAATTTAAATAACATCTACACATACATCTCACTAAGCCAACTCAACCTAAGACCTATTCTTAGCAAGTTCCCATAACTAACTAAGACTTACCCAAACCCTAAAAATCAATGCCTACATTCCCTCTAACCACATTCCTGCATGCTCACAAGAAGCTCCTAGTCTAATCCATGGGATAACAGCACAAGATCCAAGAAAATTAGAAGGATCTCCCTAAGTTTATTAAACCTATAAAATCCCACCTTGACTGACGTCGATTTCCCCTAACCGTTGCTGGTTAACCCGGACTGTCGTCGGTTACCCTTTTTAACCCCAAAACAACTTTATTCTCAAGGTGGGAATTTGGAACTTGGAAGTTGGAAGCAAGAAATTTGACAAGAACAAATCTCAGAGAGATAACACATCTTGAGAGAGCCAATTCCAGAAAGAACTCACATCTAAGGAAGGAGATTGAGCATCTTCTCCCGCACAGCCATCCCAGCCACATTCTGATCTATCTAAGCAAAGAGGAGTGTGGATGTAGCCCATGTAGAAGATTATCTTCAGTTGGTGATCACTTGCAGACTCCAAACCCATCCTTAGCACCTCCATCCTTCACACACAAACGTTCATAAATGAAATCCAAGTAAGTACAATATCATACTTTTCTAGTTATTTCATTTCATCATTATTTTATCATCCATTGTTTATCTTGCTCCCTATTGACAATCTCCAATACTTTTCATCTCCATAGACCCATTAAAACCTCATAAAAACCTACTCCAGTCACCCATTACCTCGTCCTAACTAACCAAAATTCTTTTTGCAATCACAGAGGAGACCAAAACCCTATTCTGTGACATTTCCAGATTTCATAGTAACTGGTGTTGTTTATACCTAACCACATTCGGTCACCACTGACTGACGCCAGTCTCTGTGTTTGCCCATACAGCCTTAAACAGAGACCTATCCACCTAATTTTACCTCACCCTCACTCACTTGTGACCTACCCAAGACCTTTATCAAATCTGCAGAACCCATAACCAACCCTTTAACCTATGGATTCTATTCTAGCTTAGCCTGTTAGATTAGATCTATTTTCTTATTGTGTTTTAAGTGAGATGCCTAAATAATTTTAAAATAACAATAGGATTTACTTTGTTTACAACATTAATTTTTCTTAAAAAGTGGACTGACTACCATCTAGGAAGTATTATACTTCCCGGATCTAGCTCATGCTAGGTAGTTCACTGCCCATATTGTGTAATTATTTCTGGCAGTCTTGCTTTCATTACAGGTAGTTTCTCCTAGGCAAAAGGAAGCTCTCACAATCAGCTGTGGATTCAGAAGTCATACGCGTGTAACAAACCATCAACCAACATTTGAACAGGTATTCCTCCTACGTCCGTTACCCTATCTTTTTTGTCAACAATTCAAAGAAACAATCTAAGAAAAAGGTGAAACAACAAGAACCGATGTCGGTTGGGTTAACTGATGACGGTGATAGAGGGTGAACGATGATGGTTAGGGTGACCAATACTAGTTACTGTGGAAAATCAATTTTTTTTCAAATGAGGCAATAACTGATGAAAATGAAGTAAACCTGGGTTTGACAATGATTTCAAAGATCCAGAGGTATGAGCATGTATCTGAGAAAACCTTGAAAGAATAGAAATATGATGAGTGTTGTTTTGGTGAAATAACCGAAAAAAGTAAGAAACTGACAATGGTTAGGTAAACCGATGATGATCAAATGTTAACTAGTGACGATCGCTAGACCGACATCGGTCACTATGAAATTTTAAAAGATGAGGGAAAATGGGATTTAGTGATTTAGATCATATAGAATACCAACCCAGAAACCTGAGTATGGTAATGATGAATCTTAACACACTCAGAAACAGTCGGAATACACCAACTATGATTGTGGAGTTTGAAAGGAAGAAAATAAATGGAGAAAACGACCTCTCAACTAAAAACACAAATCAAACAAAAAATAAAAAACATGAAATCCTATTGGTGAATTTTATGTTTTAGCTTATGTTGTTTAGGAATGACTTATGAATAGAATAGAATTTTTGGTTTGATAGAAGGTACCATATGCAAATCTAAGAACTAAGGATGGTTTCAGGTAAATTTTTTGTGGGGGTGGTCCTTTTGATGAGATAATGGCTAGACAGAGAAACCAGATGGGTGCCCACTGTCAATCCTCTAATCATTTGATTGTTCACAACTTGTTCCAAGTAGGATGATGTTTAAGAATATTTGTAAATTATTTAAGTGGTTTGGTATAGAGAGTGTACAAATTAAACTACGATTGGATTAGTCAGGTTTCAACGATCAGCTAGGAATGACTTCCAGAGTATAGTTTTCCCACAATTAATGTGAGCTACAATGCAACAAAATAGAATGAAATATAAATTTTTTAATCCCAAATCCACAATTATGTTTGATGTAGCAAATGCAGAATAGGAAGAGGAATGCTCTTTCACTAATCCAATGTAGTAGAAAGAAAGACGTGTTTTTTTTAAAGCACCAAAAGCACAATTTCTTTTAGACAATAGAAAGAAGGAGAAGATTCCAGAGAAGAAAATTAATGTGAATACTTGTTGAGTAGACAAAGTATGATACTTAGCAGAAGGCACATAGAAGTTTTGTGTGTTGGAATAGGGCACGTTCAAAGGTGCAAAAGGATAGGGAAGTAAGCGCGCCCTTACGACAGTGACAGATTCGGGACTTAGCAATTTTCATGATTACGGGCTATTTTTGGAGATAATGTGCAGAGCACACAAACCAGATAAAGACTTGTGCGACAGACATATGCTATTTTTGGAAGAGCGTGTACTAAGCACTTTGTATGGGTTTGAGTTAATAATAGAATTATTACTGCCAGTTAACCAAAAGAAATCTATTATTAGTGCACTTGCATGTGTGTCTAATATTGTAACGACACATGGCTATTTTCAGCATGTGACCTATTTTGGGAATTATATAAGTCGTGAAGGGAAAGTCCCCACCCTTATAAATATGTAGTAATCTGCATAGGAAAAAGAGAGGAATATGTATGAGCTATTGTGAAGTTATGCTTCCAGATCTAATGCGTGCATAAGTTTATGATACTGAATATTGTAAAACACTTTTGTGTATTTAATGTGTTCAATATAATGGAGTGTATTGACTGATTTGAGGTTTTAAACATGATCGTAACTAGTTCTGGCATGGTTGAATTCATTTTGGCTATTGTTTAAATCCATTACTCTTTAGATCTAGATCTAGAATATGCTCTATAAAATGTTTATACTATTTATGGATCTGAATGCATCAACTCTTCATCTTTCTAACATCATGCACAAGCAACCCTAAAGAGGGCCCTGGTACCTTTGCATGCTTCAGGTGAGTGCTCAGTCTAGGCTAAGTGATGTGCCAACACGCCTGGGTTATTTCTTATAAATTCTAGGCTACATCATTGGTTATGTTGTTGGGACCTTTTTTTCAATTATTTTCAACATGATTAGTGATGAAGTCATATCGGTTGACCCTAGCAAGTGTTGAGGAGTGGATACAAGATCTAGAATAAGATTATGCACATAGGTTCAACACCCAATCTAATTTTAACGCACGTGCATGGGTGGAAAAGAATCTGTCTGACAGTTTGTATGAGATCTTCTTTGCTATTTTTCTGGTAGAACTGTACGAGTGGTTGATTGCTTATGTGTCTAAAAGGGATTGGAGGCATTGCACACTTTTCTGGAAATAGGAATAATTTCAGGCCCTTTATGATGGTTATCTAATTTGGACACATTTTTTGGATACTTGGTTTCGTGGTGTTTTGAACAACTATATTTTAGAGTACTCAATTTCCACTTATTCTTGCCCAAAGGTAGTAGAATTCCATTTTTTACGGTATCCCAGGGAAACTTACATGTAAGGCATTCTACTAGCGATAAAAATCTTGATGGTGACCCTGAACTTGGAAAGTAAACCGATGGCTAACTAAAACCCACCATGCGCGAGGGCAGGAACATGTTTGGTGAGAGATGAAAAACCTAGCGGCAGAAAGGCAAAGTGAAGAAAGGTGGCTTAAGTATAATGAGGCTCGTGAGAGTGAGATAGAGAAGCAGCATGACATTACAAATAAAATGGCATTGAGGAGATGGCTCGTGATGGATTTGGATCTCACACAAAAGGCGTGGAGCCAGAGCATCAGGAACTCCCCAATCTTGGAAGTCATGATAGGGAACCACCCTTGGCCTCACATGGAATCACACCAGTAAAGATGACTTGGGCCATGGGCGCACATCTAAATATACTTGGAAACCTCACCCTTGCACTTGGTTTTCCAGTATCTAGTACGAAAAATAGTCGGCAAGCTAAGTTGGGAAATAGGAAAGCAGGAGTAAGTCACATAGCAAGTACATCGATGGGAGGATAAACATCTTCATTATTTTTTAGAGGTACATTTTTAGGAGCATCATCTACGCAGAATGTGAGCACATATATTTTGGGGCTCACTTCTGGGAGTGGTACCACTTCACAGACCGTGGGAGTTTAGTACAGTACTACTTGTAGACACAAAAATTGTTGTCACACTCCCCTTGGTCCCTCGATAAATAAATACCTTAAACACATCCACCTAGCCATGGCCCCCTTCACCTCACTATAATACCAATTTAATTATTAAAAATAAATTAATTCATTATCCTCACCATAATTATTATTTAAATCTCCTAATTTAGATAATGTCCACATATCCACCTCACCTAGACACCTCATCAAGCCACCTCACCCTAAGACCTATTCTTAGTAAGTTGTCATAACTAACGAAGACTTACCCAAACCATAAAAATCAATGCCTACATTCCCTCTAAACACATTCCCACATGCTTAAAGGAAGCTTCTAGTCTAATCCGTGAGTTAACGACATGAGATCCCAGAAAATCAAGGGAATCTACCCAGTTTAGTAAACCTAGGAAATTCCACCCTAACTGACACTAGTTACCCTTAATCGCCACCGGTTAAGCCAGAACCATCATCGGTCACCTTTTAATTCCCAAAACAACCTTATTTTTGAGGTAGGAAAAAGTTGGTAGATTCTTGAGAGATATTACATCTTTTGAGAACAAGTTTCCACGAGAACACACATGCAAGGAAGGATATCAAGCATTTTCTCTTGCACAGACATCCAACATTCATCTAGCAACCACCTAGCACATATTTAATCCAATCAGGAAAGAAGGAAAGCACATGCAGCCCATGCAAGAACTCCCCAATGTTTGGTGATCCTCTACAACATTCAACCTCTTATCAACACCTTCATTCCTCACTCACGGACATCTAGAACCAGATTCCAAGTAAATGAAACATTTTACTCCTTTGGTTCATTCATTTAATCATTGTATCTTCATCCTTTGTTCTCCTAGCTACCCATTGACCTCCTTCAATACTTACCCCTCCATATCCCATTTAAACCCTCACCAAATCCCATCCAAACAGCTTGATACCTCATTTCGACTAGCCTAGTCCTTTGTGTAATCATGAGGGAGATCTAAATCTCATTCTAGGACATTCTCAGTATTCCATAGTAATCGGCACTGGTTCTCCCCAACCAACATCAGTCACCCTTAACTAGCATCAGTCTCTGTATTTACCAATACAACCGAAAATAGTAACCTACCCACCTATTCTCATATCACCCTTAACCACCTGTGACCTGCCTAAGACCTCTGTCAAACCTACAGAGACCCAGAACTAGTTACTTGACCTTCAGATCTTATTTTAACCTAGCCTGTTAGATTAGATCTTTATTATTGTGTTTTAAATGAGATACCTAAATCATTTTGAATACAATAGGATTTACTTCATTACCAGAATTAATCATTTTAAACAGTGGATTGACAGCCGTCTAGGAAGTATCACACTTCCCAGATCTACCACACGCTAGGCAGTTCACTGCGCATATGGTTTAACTTTTTATTTGGTGGTCTTGTGTTCCATTTCAGGTAGTTCCTCTCAGCCAAAAGGAAGCTCTCATGATCAGCTATGGATTCATAAGTCATACGCTATCAACAACCTATCAACCATCATTTCAACAGGTACTCCTCCTATGCTCGTTACCCTATCTATTTCGTCACTTTCAAAGAAATGTCTAAGAATCAAGTGAAACATTTGGGCATGCCCGGTGGTACCCATCAGGGGTTCCTTGCATTTTATTCATTCCTAGGAAAATTTTTGTGTTTTTTTCCCTTATGAAAAGCATACACATTAATTTTCTTCCTTGGTAACCTTCTTTTTCTTTCTATTTGCTCTAAAAGAAACCTTTCTTTTGGTGTACTTCAAAAGAACCATTTCTTCTTGTTTTTTGCATTTTAGTGAAAGAGCATCCCTCTCCCTCTTCATCTATTTGTGTCATTGAATTCTATATTTCGATTTGGGCTTAAAAATCATTGCATTTTATTCTTATTTTCTACATTAGCTCACATTAATTGAGGGAAACCTACATGCTAGAAGTCATTCACAACTGATGGTTGACAAATGAATCATAGAAAGCACATCTCTCTCTCTGAGTTTTGTCAAATTACATAAATTCAAAACAAATACATATTCTTAAACAACATATTTAATAGGAACACCTGTCAATGATCACACTAATCTGAGGATTGGTAGGTACTCCCCAACTCATTGATTTGTCGAGTCATACTTCAGAGCAAAGCCCACCCCCGCCATAACATACCTAAAACCTCACCTTTTAGATTTCCTTCTTCATAGGAAGCCATCCTCACAAAAAAACTCTATTTCAATTCATGATTTAGTCCTTAAATAGCATAAGCTAAACAAACATAATAGAAAAGGCACTCTTAGGATCACATTTTTCTTAGTGATTTTTCTTGACTTACGTTTTGTTGTGAGAGGTCACGTTATTCATTTTTCTTGTTTCTCCTTACACACTCCTCATCATAGTTGGTGTATTTTGGCTTCATTTGAGTGTGCCTAGACCATATTCTCACTATTCTTAGAAGTTTGGGTTTGATTCCACATCAAATTTTAACTTACGATCACTTTTATTTTATCACTGTTTCTATTTCATAGTGACCAATGTCGGTCTAGCGACTGTCATTGGTTACCCTCTTACCATCATCGGTTATACCCAACCAACGTCGGTTCCTAGTCCTTTTGGTTAATCTACCCAAAATGACCCCTATTCACTTTCTTCGACTATTCAGAGTTCCTGTCACTTTTATTACATACATTGACCTTGTAAATCACATCAGTATTCGGCATACCTGTCAAATTCAGCCTTATACCTTGTTTTTTGACCCATTGTCCACTTTCAACAGTGACCGACCGCGGTTACCCATGACTGGTGTCAGTTTTCTCTAACCAGCATCGGTTAGCCCATGTAAGTTTTCCAACTGACATTTTAGCCCTGATTCACCTACCACAACCTATCTATCCTGTCACTACTATATTTCTATGTCACTTACAGAAAATAGTCTTACCCCGCTAGTACTTCTTCACATGGTACTGATGCATCGAAAAGCAAGTGCCCTTGTATTCCACATTAGTTGTCAACCACTCCCACCTATCCCTTCACCACCTTCCATTTTATCACCCACCATGGATCCTATCCAATGTATCACTATCGCTACCGGAGATGAGGAGTTCGCATGACCCCTTGACCAAAACCCTGTCGCCTTGTAGTTTTATCTTTCCCACTCATCCACTCAAGATTCCTCAGGTCAGTTGATATACGACATGGCCATATCTATACCCTCGACACTCATTCATACTTCTGCTCCAACCCCTATTAAGCCCACATTTCCTACATCTACCTTACCCCCAGTCATTTCGGAGCTAGGTCTTATACCCACTCTGACTGCCATGTCTACTATATCCATTACACCCGCCACATCCACCATACCTTCCATAACCACCCAAAACATAACCTTATCCACCCCTATTGTTTTGCATATACCCATAGCTACAAAACCACCTCCCGTGTCAGTGACCCCTACCCCTTTTCAAAACGTGGTCATTTCTATCCTGCAATCATTGGCCCCCATTGCCACTAAGGTCATTGTTATCCAAAATGAGTCCCATGCTTATTTTGGTAAATTTTCCTTCATTATTTCCTTCCTTGTGCTTGAATATCAAATTTTACACATTTTAGGCACTAAAGGGATTCTAGAAATGGTTCCATGAGATAGGATTTTTCCTCACCTTTCCAGAAAGGTAAAAGGTTCCTCCTAACTCCAAGTATTTCTCAAGATATGGATTGGCAGAGTTTTTGGGGGAAAATCTCCCTTGACAGGCCCATGGCCAATGAGGAGGTGCCACGTGGTGGCAGAGGGTAGCGGGGCACAAAGAAATTTTTTGGCCAGAAGGCCTGCGGAGCATTTTGAGGCTGCCACGTGTCCTATCGGTGGCAGGGGTCGAAGGTGCAGAAGGAAATGGAAAATTTTTCAAAAGTGGCTAGCAGCCCAAAGGAAAATTTTGAAGCGCATGCTCATGGCCAATGAGGGGCTGACACGTGTCCCTGGGACAGTGAAGTGCGGGGAAAAATTTGGGAAATTTTCCCAATGAAAAATCAAAGGATAAAAGCGAGGTTTGGGCCTGCGTTTCCATCAATGAATAGGGAAGCACCACATGGCAGTAGAGCAGTGGGGCATGGGTATTTTTGGGGAAATTTTTCCAAATTCATAAAAGGGAAAATTTTGAAGTTTCGGCCCACCAATCCATTTTTCCCTAATTTTTCCCTAAATCTTCAGAGGGGCATAACTTTTGATCCAAAGCTCAGATTTTTGTGTTTTTTGTGTCATTGGAAAGCTGGTGAATTTATCTACACAATGGAGGGATAAATTTTGTCTTTTGATGGAAATTTGTGGGAGAAGAGTAGGAAAACATCTCTGGCATGCAAAAAACCAAAAAATCACCCCTAACCACCAAAATTAATGAAGTATGGGCCTCTTTCTTGCTTTGCAGAGCAATGTACTTTAGCGTATGGGTTTTTCCATGAAGACCATCACTTTATAAGTAAGATTGGAGAGATTTGTCTGTGGTTGGAGTTTCAATTTTATTTTCCCACATTTTCCACATTTCTTTCATTATGTTCGATGGTTAAAAGCCAGATTTGGCTCATTTGTAAAGGTGGTTAATTCTTTCTATTCTGCCCTCACTTCTTTTCTTCCCTAGGGTCAAAAATGGAGTGAGAACCTCCTCCCCTGCTCTGTAATGGCTTTTTTTTCCTTTTACCATTGAAATTATGCTCTGAGCAATAAAAAATGTGTTCTGTGATGCATCTGTCCATCCTTTCTCATTTTTTGGTTGTTTCCTTCTTTACTCTCTTCATTGTAGGTATTTGTGCATGTTTGGATGTTCATTACATGTTTTGGAGCTGTATTCATGGATTTTTGGGACATTTTTGTGTGAAATACATCCTTGGTTTTGTGTTGTACGTGTTCATCCTTTCCATTGCTCACCTCTTCTTGTTCCATGGCAGTTTTGATAGATGCTCAACATTTTCCTTCTCTAGTGTATCACCGTTTTAGTGTAGGATCTATTTTTCCCTCTTTTCTCTCTCTTTATCTCCTTGGTATAGTTAGATTAGGATTAGATTAGCTTTCCTACACTGGAATAGCTTGTGGTAGGTAGTTTAGGAAGAGGAACCAACCTTCTCTGGAGATATTTCCTCATTTGCAAAGGTCCCACACTTTGGGAGAGCTCAATGTTGTGCATTCACACCAAATGACATTGCCTTAGAAAAGCAAATCTGAAGGTCATTTTGGGGGTGCTTTGAATTTGCACTAATAGTTTTGGCATGCCCGGTGGGACCTTAGAGGTCTTCCACTTTATTTTTGACAAGCTAGTGTGTTCTTGTTAAGGATTCAACCTTTGGAGGCATATTCAAAAGCACATCTGGCAACTCCATCTGGTAAATAACTCATTATCTGAGTTGCAGACCTTTTTTTCATCCATTTTAATCCATTCTTTACATCTCTTCCATCTTCTTTCATTCCATGAAGTTGTGTAATCATGACTTCATTTCCATCATGGAATTCACATTTACAACAACAAAAATATATTTCACCTCAAACATGTTTTACAACTCCTTCAAATCAACATTTTGATCAAATTTAAGATCAACATCATTACCCATATGAGAAATACCAAAATCAGTTTGGTTGTGAAGCATATCAAGAGCAAGGGTATGCATGCAATGAAGATAATCAAATGGAAGATGTTGATTTTGTGGAGAAAACCCAAAAGATGGAGGCAAAAATGGTGCAATCAAGAGCAACAGCTCAAATGAAGGCTTTAAGAATTCGTTACAAAACTCCTTGTCCATGGGGAGGCCCTTTTCCAAGACACTTCAGCCCTTAGGAGAAGCTGGACTTCATGATGGAGATGTTGCCCCAACTTGCACAATGGATAGCAGAGATAGAGGCCTATAAACTTGGTGTTGAACAACCTTTTCAATGGGTAAGTTATACACCATCATCTGCTTCTTCTCTTTGCATTCATCAAGTAGAACCATCTCAATTTGGGCTTCAATTTTCAATCTTCCCATTGAATTCTGCCCCAAGTATTGAATCCATTTCTCCACCCCCTAGTCTTCCACCTCATCTCAATTCTTATGTCCTTAATCCTTCCAAACAGTCATCCCCTACACAAGAGCTAAATGAAACACCCTCTCCTCCAAAGAAACAAGAGGTTTCACCTCCTCCACAACCACAAAATATTTAAAAATCAATTGAGTTACAACCCACCCCTCCTCTTGCATTCCTAAATCCATGTTTGGAGAATGAAAATCAGAAAATCAGTCATCAAGGACAGAAAGAAGAAGATCCAAACAAAGAAGAAAAAATCAGAAGTTTGTTAAGATTGTCCCTCAAATTTGGGATAACAAAGATCCCCTTGCTGGCTAAGCCTTCAGAAGAGGTTGGAGTTGGAGAATAAGTGGCAAACAAGGCTGATTTTATAGTAGAAGTGAAGCAAGAAAAATAACAGTTTGTTTGTGAAGAGTTGAGTGTCCATGTTGGCACTTTGCCTAAAGAGAATGCTGATCCAATTCAAGTTGTGCAATCATCCATGGAGGAAGAAAGCTCTGAAGAAGATCTTGCAGTCCCAACTTATCCTCTAGAGCAGAAGATTAAAGAGTTTGACTTGACAAACTTCATGCTAGATGAAGAGTTCAATCAAGAGCAAGATTGTTTTCAAGCAGCAGAGGAAGGAGAAGCTTCTCCAAAGCTAAAAGAATAGGAAAACATTCCAGCCATGGAGGAGAAAATCGTAGATCCAAAGTATTTGAGGACAAAGCAGGCTATAGAAGAACCTTCAGTTCTTATTTCTACTTCATCTCTCTCAAGTTATATTGCTGAAAAAGAGTTTGATTTTTCAAACTCAATGATTGAAGATGAGGATAACCATGATGAACAAGTTTCTGATCAAGAGGACACCATGGAGGAAGTTGAGCATTTGCTGCAGGACAGCAATGAGGTAGTTTATCTATCAAATTTGGAGGAATGTTTTCATGGAGAAGAACTAGTTCAGTTTCCACCAATCTCTCTTTCATTATCCACATTCCAAACACAAGAACTTGCTATCATGGAGGAGAGCATTCATTTGTAGTAGCCTGCATCTTATAGCAGCTCTTTGGGATCAAGATTGGAAGCTTTAAATCTTCCATGTTCTTCATTGGAGGAAGAAGGAAAACAACAGAAGAATTCCATCACCTCTTCCACACCATCCATCCAAAGAGGTCTACAAGAAGGCTCCATTCTTGGAGTTGAATTTCAAAGCTATGGACATATCAAATGGATTAGACCTTGCCCAATAAGGTATTTGGCTTCATTGGAGCCAAAGGAGAAGCCACAACTAGTCATGCTTGCTTCTAAGCATGAGGATGAACTAGTAAGTACCAAGGATAAGCTGACATACCTCTTCAATCCAAATACAGAGCAACTGAAAGAGGTATTGGATTTGTTTTCAGTTGACACCTTTCTGATTTGGGTAGAAGACCAGCTTCTTGTTGATTTTCCACTCATCCAACCAGTGATGTTCAGTGCCAAATTAGTTGCATGGCTGCCCATTTTGAAGAAAGGAAGCTATTTTGCACAACTATTTGCAGGGTTTGTTTAGCTCACCTTTTCTTCTAGTTAGAGTAGAGTAGGTAGGTTTTCTTTCAGCAGAAGAAGTGCTTGTGCACACTCTGCATGTTCCATTTGGAACATGTATGATTTTCAGTTTTGTACATAGTTTTTGGTGCTGCTGGTTTTGCTCTTGCATAGTCCATTTCAGTGGGTTTCTAAGTGGCTCATAAAGGAAGTTTTCAAAGTTCAGATCAGTTTACAAGCTACTATTCATGACTTCATGCCCAATGGATGCTTCAAAGGCTACTGATCATTCATCTAGTAGGCAAATGACCCCTCTGAGTTGCCAAAATTGTTATCCAAAATGCGCCCCATGCTTATTTTGGCTAACTTGCCTTCATTCTTTCCTTCCTTATGCTTCAATATCAAATTTTACACATTTTATGAACTCAAGGGATTCTGGAAATGGTTCCATAAGATAGGATTTTTCCTCACCTTTTCAGAAAGGTACAAGTTTCCTCCTAACTCCAAGTATTTTTCAACATATGGCTCGGTGGAGTTTTTAGGGGAAAATTTTCCTTGACAGGCCCGCGGCCAATGAGGAGGTGCCACATGGCAGTGGAGGTTGGGGAAGCAGAGACAGGTTGGAAAATTTTCCAAAGAGGGTAGCGGGACGCAAAGGAAAATTTTGGCCCGAACGCCTGCGGAGCATTTTGAGGAAGGAAATGGAAAAGTTTGCCAAAGTGGCTAGTGGCCCATAGAAAATTTTTGAAGCACATGCCCATGGTCAATGAGGGGCTGACACATGTACCCGATATAGTGGAGCGTGGGGAAAAAGTTGGGAAATTTTCCCAATGAAAAATCAAATGATAGAAGCGAGATTTGGGTCCGCATTTCCATCAGCGAATAGGGAAGCACCACGTGGCAGTGGAGTGGTAGGGAGTGGGGTTTTTTGGGGAAATTTTCCCATATTCAAAAAAGGGAAAATTTTAAAGTTTCAGCCCGCCAATCCATTTTGCCCTAATTTTGCCCTAAATCTTCAAAGGGGCATAACTTTTGATCCAAAGCTCGAATATTTGTGTTCTTGGTGTCATTGGAAAGTTGGTGAATTTCTCTACATGATGGAGGGATAAATTTTGTATTTTGATGGAGATTTGTGGGTGAAAAATAGGAAAACGTCTATGGCATGCAAAATTGTAGAAATCGCACCCAACCACCAAATTTAATGAAGTATGGGCCTCTTTCTTGCTCTATAAAGCAATGTACTTTGGCGTATGGGTTTTTTCATGAAGCCCATCACTTTGCAGAAAAGATTAGAGGAATTTTTCTGTGGTTGGAGTTTCAATTTGATTTTCCTGTATTTTCCACATTTCTTTCATTTTGTTCGATGGTTAAAAGCCAGATTTGGCTCATTTCTAAAGGTGGTTCATTCTTTCTAATCTGCCCTCCCTTCTTTTCTTCCCTAGGGTCTAAAATGGAGTTAGAACCTCCTCCCCTACTCTGTAATGGCATTTTTTTTGTTTTACCATTGAAATTTTGTTTTGTGTAGACCTTTGGGCAATAAAAAACATGTTCTGTGATGCATTTGTCCATCCTTACTCGTTTTTTGGTTGTTTCCTTCTTGCCTCTCTTCATTATAGGTATTTGTGCATGTTTGGATGTTCATTACAGGTTTTGGAGTTGTGTTCATGGATTTTTGGGAATTTTTTTTTTAAAATCCATCCTTGGTTTTGTGATGCACTTGTCCATCATTTCCATTGCTCACCTCTTCTTATTCCAAGGTAGTTTTTATAGATGTTCAACAATTTCCTTCTCTAGTGTATCACCATTTTAGTGTAGGCTCTATTTTTCCCTCTTTTATCTCTCTCTGTCTCCTTGGCATAGTTAGATTAGGATTAGATTATCTTTCCTGCAATGGAATAGCTTGTGGCAGGTAGTTTAGGAAGAGGAACCAACCTTCTTTGGAGAGATTTTCCCATTCGCAAAGGTCCCACAATTTGGGAGAGCTCAATGTTGTGCATTCACACCAAATGACATTTCCTTCGAGAAGCATATCTGAAGCTCATTTTGGGGGTGCTATGAATTTACACTAACATTCACCATGACCTTTCCACCTCCATATATGTACTATCAGCAACCCCATGTTTCATCTGTTATTCATTCTGAGTACGTATTCCATATTTCATTACCTTCTTCTCAATCCACCTACATGGCACCACCATATACTGGAATGCCACCCTTGTCATATGCCCAATATCAACCCTCTTACATTACAGGAGGCACCCAACCATTGCAACCTACCAACGACCTAATCAAATTAATGATGGACAAGATGCAGACATTAGAGGCATTGGTTTCTGGATCCCACAACACTCTCACCTACGATGAGATTTGTAATGAGCCTATCCACCCATCCATTCATATCCATCCATACCCCATGCATTGGGAAATTCCTAAATTCAACCATTTTAATAGCAAGGAAGACCCACAACAGCATTTATGGTCATTTAAACACGGGTGTTACCTAATCTCCCATGATGATGCTTTATTTTTGAGGACCTTTCCCATGTCTCTGAATGGACCTACGTTAGATTGGTAGAGTGGGTTACCTAGACACTCTATATTTTCATTTAATCAGGTGGCCCAAGCCTTCTTTGATCACTTCTCCATCAACATTGTTAAGAAGGTTACCATGAATGACCTATATTCCACACGTCAGTATGATGAAGAATCTATTACATATTTTTTCACTCGCTGGCATAGCTTGATCAATCAACTCACCTTCCAACTACCACAAATAGAACTGATCGAGCTCTTCATGCGGACTTGTGCTAGACATATCTCACTAACCTTGCAAGTCCAAACTTTCCAAACATTCAACGAAGCATTCACCATAGCACGAAAGTTAGAGATTCAAGCCATCGAAGAGAAGAAAATCAAATTACGTAATAACAATTTGGCATTCAAGTCAAATGATACCTCTTCTTCTTCCGAACCATAGAACAATTATTCAAAGGGAAAGGGCACCGCTAACACATTGGTACTAAAGGCTGGCCCAACTCATCCATCAAATCAGGATAGCCCCTCATCTAATCTCTCACCCATCCAGACTTTTCATTTCAAACAAGAACAATGGGAATACACCCCAATTAGGGAGCCTTACTCTTCTATCTTAGAAAAGCTCATCAAAGTTGGGGCCACACTCTTCCATCTATAAAACCACATACTGGTTTTGAACCTACTTGCCCCATTCCTGCATGATATAAATAACACAACTTCTGTAACTATCATCAAGTAAAGGGTCATAGTGACAGCAATTGTATCACTTTCAAAAATATTATCCAAGAAATTCTTAAGAAAGGTGAGTTAACTGTGGATAATCCTAATGCACTGGCCAATCAAAACCTACACATATTTAAGAAACCATTTCCCAATCATGACCCTTCATCTGATCAAACAGGTGAGACCTCAACTCATGATAGCCATACCTGTGAGGTCCACGCTATTTTTAGTGACACACCTATTGCTTCCCAATTACCCCATATTCCTTCCATAGAGGAAATTCTAGCTTGAAATCCTTGTTCTGCATTGGAACCCACCTCACCTATTCCTCCACCCATAGAGGAACACCTTTCACCTCCTCCCTCACCTATGGAGGAGCCTTCTGCTAATATCGAGACCATTTCACATTTGGCTTCTCCACCTAGAGAACTCTCACCCATGGTACTTCTTCATTCCATGGAGGATACTTGTTTATCTACTCTACCCACAAAGGAGAACCTGTCATCTCCTCCACCTATCCAAGACCTAGTAGAGATACCTTTGCCTCTTGGTGAGCATTCTCCATCAGCTACCCAAGAACCTATAGACCTACTTTCATCTCTCTTACCCACGGAAGCCAAAGCCAGCAAATTCCCTGTCTCTAAGACACATTTTATGGGAATTACCATTAGATCCTCATCAACATCACCTACAGACATGTTGTTCTCACATTTTTCTGATCACCTAGATTATGTGGACAGAGCCTTATTGTGGGGACGCTTTCTTCTTCCTGTCTCAATGCAAATGCAAATGTCACTTGTTGATACCTCCACTATCTACCCAAAAATATTTCAACCAATCAAACCAAACACAACCACCTCTATCATAACTTCTTCTGCCATACCTATCATAGCTCAACATACACCCTCACCCATAACCCAACATACATCTAAATCCAAACCCACACCTACATCATCTTCCTCGACTAACCTTATCACTCCCTTAGGGGTCACCCTACCACTAGCCTTATTCATCCACCTATCAAAATAGATTTAGCTACATCCTCCAAAGTCAACGCTAAACCTACTCTAGCACCAAAACAAAAGAACCAAACCCATAGAACTCATACCCGCATCACCTTCACCCTTTTTGTCCATTTTAGGGCCTCAACCTCCCAACATGGTCAAGAAACCTCCACCCGTAAATAAACCAAAAACACAACAGCCCATTCCTTCCTTGCACATGTAACACTTTGAACTGATGTTACTTCCTCCTGAGCATTCAAGTGTTGATATATGATTTCTTCTGTAAAAGGATGTGTTCCTTTGATTATGAAGTCATGCTTGATATGTACTGTATCTTCTTTGCAATTGAAGATCTTTGACTGAGTCGGAATATGATTGGACTCTTTTATTTCTTTCATTTTGCACCTGAGTTTAATCTGATCTCGGAATGAATTGTGGATTTATCCATCTATAAGACCCAGCCTTGGATCAGTGGCATTGATCCAAGAGATGCTTTAAGTTTATTCGGGATGAACAAAAATTATAGACCTTACGCAGGTTGTAAGGTCTGAATGCGTTGAATAAGCTATTCCAGAGTCTAACTCAGGCTGATCATGTTAAATGAATTGGTTCCCGATATCGCAATATCAGGAAGGTCTTGATCATGGGCCAGGTAATAAATTCAGATACATTTATTCAACTAGCTTAATGGTAGTGCTGGAATGAATCCTTTTGGTGAATGTATATCTGTAGGTTCTTATTCTGAACATTCTAAATGTTAGACCTAAACTGGATTTATTAAGGTTAATAACCTATGGGTTAGATTAGTGTTAATCTAACCTAGGCCTAAGCTATAAACTAAATGTTCTAAGGTTAGTGACCTAGCGCTAAGGAGGTTAGACTAAGTATCATCTTAAATCCTAACCTATGTTTTCTAACCTAACAAATGTTAGTGGAGGAAAGGGACCTATGAAGGGGTGCGAGCCATGGGTGGTAGTTTCTATGGCATTAAATGGGATGGATAAGCATGAAGGACAAGGAATTAGCGGAGGTTTCAAATGGCTAGTGAAAATCGACGTGGCAAAGTCACCAAAGTTAGAAATGGTCTTTGACTTGCATTTGTCCATCGCCAACTATGGCAGTCGGTGGCAATGGAGATTAAGCAAGAATTTTGGAGTTAATACAATTAATGAACTCGGTCTTCGAGCTCGGATTTCTCGGGAAGACATGCAAAATGGAAAACTGGTAGTTTGTTTGGTTTTTCATGCGCTCTGGTTTTCTCTCTGTTTGATCATTGGTTCTTCGCACCAGTCTACTTGGTGTTGCATGGCAAATATGAGTGTAACTCGCTCTTTTCTCTGTCAAGGAAAGTTTATAAGGCATGGAAATAACAAATTATTGATGTTGAATCTAACGTGGAAAAAGAGGAGAAAGCTTGAGCTCTTTCAGTGGTCTTCTTTGGATTTTTAAGCGGCATTACCAGGCATGTTAGACCCTAACTCTTAAAAATCTTGCTTTCCTTCAAATGATTTCATTAGAACAACTCTGTTCAAATGATTTTTGGGATCAGTTGGTTTTTATGGTAGCTTTGTGTGATTTAGTTGTTGTATCTTCTTACTGGCTCGATTTTTCAATGAACCCTTGATGGGTGTGCATTATGTTTCGAACGGTTGCACTATCCTGCTGTGTTTTGCATTTCAGTTACATTTTGTAGAAATTCTTGCATAGATAATATACGAATTCAGCTATGTGGAAGTCCATGAATTTTTTTCTAGTTTGATTCAAACTTTAGTCTATACCTTGTTGTTTTCTCTTATTGAAAATGATACTATTGGATTTCTTGAATGTACAGTATATTCTGACTTTTTTATAAGATTTGTCGTGAGTAATATATGTTATTGTTGTTGTTGGACTTCTTGAAATGAAAATATGTTTTGGTTTCTGTAGAAGTATCGCCGTGAATACTATTTGTTATTAAATTCCATTGGAATCCTAGAGTAGATAGTATTTTGACTTCTATAGAAGCTATCAAGGAGAATACTTGTTAGTTTAGACTCAGTTGGAGCCCTGAAAAAGTATCTGGTATATCTATTTCTGTCGCTTTGTTTTGATTACTGTGGCTTAGCAGTGAATATCGTAGATATTGGTTCAGTTGGAATCCTTGATATGTATCTTGAGTTACGACTTTTGTAGAAGTTTTGGTGTGAGCATTATTAGGGTTCTTGAACTGTTTTCGCATGAAATTAACTCTAATCGAAGCTTTGTTATGAGCACTAGTTGTATGTGATACTGTTGGAGATCTCGATATGTTGCGAGTTGGCGCGAATCTCGATTAAAACCCTCGTTGTGTATGCATATCGTTCTGACTCCTTCTTAGCATTCTTGTGTTCCTGTCTGTTCGCTTCTGTGGAAATTAACGGAAAGGTTTTCTTTACAAACCTTACTCAGGTTAAGACCCTGTTGTATCCGTAGTAGCTTGACTTAGAATGAAACTTTGAGGAAAATACTGATATGGGATTCGGCTTCTGTGAATACCTAGTTGTGATTATTTTTCTTGAAAACGGCTTCCAATAGAAGTCATGGTTGTTTTATCGTAAGGATATGTTTCAATTGAATGAGGCTGTGCATGTTTGTGTTTGATTCAGTATGAATGTCACTTTATATGCATATGGAACATCATTTATTTTAATGTTATCTAGCCTCTTGTTTGACTATGATAAAGAGGTTGTTCTTTTGATTTTGGCCTTGGATTTAAGTCCTTGCTGTGTTAGTAGGGATTAGATTGAGCTGTATGTTGCTGAGTGTTTCGACTCAGTGGGATTTCTCTTGTGTTTTTGCATGATTACGTCTTCTGTTATCATTATTATCTAGTCATGTGCTTGCCTGAAGTAAAGAGCTATTAAATGTACCTTGACAAGCGATGGCGTTGGATATTTTCTCGTTTGTTGAATAATATGGAAGGTTATGTGGGGTCTATTTGATGGATTATTCATCACTGCCTTGTCACGAGAGCTACTGTGTTGTTTAGTAAGTTACAGGAAATTTTTATATGTGTATTTTGACAGACTGTAATTCTTCATGTGGTCTCGACTGGCTTAGTCGCAGGCGTATAATGTGATTGCATTACTCTTAAGTGGATGGTACAGTCATGAGCATGTTTGGAAGGGACATCTGAATGTCTCGGTATCTTTCTCTTCTGCTGTAAAGTATATGTTGATATATTTTTATCTAACTGTTGGATTTGTTTTAACATACTGATGGATTCATGAATTGTTATGATATTCATTTTATTATGTTGAATGTAATGATCTGTCTGATGTTTTATGTCCTTGGGATTCAGATGGATAGTTGTTTTGGATACAATTGTTCTCCTTGGTCACTTACATTTATGAAGAAATATCTGAAAAGTATCTAGGACTATTTAGTAACTATAATATGAGTTACGCGTTTATAGTCATGTTTGAATTACAAAAGAGCATAGTCTGAATATATTTACATGTTTGGTGAAATGATTTCATTTAAACAGGTTGTTTAATGAAAACAATTGGTGGATTGCAATTGTTTTAAGAATTAGTGCTTATCATGCTTAGTTCATCGAACTGACCCGTGTTGACAATTTTTGCAGATGGTTTCCATAAGTGGTAAAAGCACGCAGATCTGATAGGATGTTCAGATTGTTTAATTTGGTTTTATGATGAATTACAGCTTGATTCTCTGAATGTACTACTTGAAGAAAGATGTTCTTTTGTTGTTGAGTATTGTATCAAGTATGCTGAATGCATGAAATGTATTTGATTAGCTTGAAAGGAATGAAAAGAGATATTTGTTACTTATGTGTTTGTATTCGTATCTTGATGGTTTGACATTCTTTAGTTCGAATGATCTTGAGAGCATTATTATTATTGTATAAAGTGGAGACTTTTGTGATTATCTAAGTAAGCTTGCAAGATTATGTGACTGAATACTTATGATTGTTTAGTAGTTCTAGTATGTTCTATCTAAAGCTAAATTGCAATTTAGATCACTGTCTTTCTGGAAGCTAGGGTTAAAATAACCCTGAGCAGGAAGCTAAACAAGCTGAATAAATTATTACTTCCTAGTCTTAATCTAAGTCAGGACAATGTTTAATTGGATTCTTAATCACTATATCTCGATACTATTAAGTAAGATATAAATTTAGTTATGAGAACTGATATAAACCTAAAAAGGGTTTGGTTAGCAATCTCATGTGAAGGATGAGGGTTATTGTCCAATTTCGTTGATTTAGAATTATGTATATTCTATGAACTCCTTGAAGGGACCTCTAGTCTTAATAACTTCTCTTGTGTAAAGGGTTTTACTATGAAAGGTAATTCTAAGGTGAGGAACCCAGGGATTGGGAAAGACTAACCTTAAGGGAGCATCTTATAGTATAATTTTTAACTCAACGTATGTAATACTTATTAATAAGTAGATCTTTTCGAGGTGGATTTAAAGGTTGAGGGCACAAGTCAACTTCAGGGTTTTACCTTTGAGAAGATTAAGATCTTCTCGAAGATATAACAATGCAGGTGACTTATGACGACACCCTTTGCATTGATCGCTAATATTTACACCTTAAATTCGAACAAGTTACTCTGGGACTGAATAGGAATGTGGTCACGTTATAAGGCTGCCCTAGGAGACTCGGGGTATCCTGACACACTGGATTAACTAGTATTGACCTAGTATGTCAGCATATCCCTAGTCCTCGGGAGCATCCCTATAACGTTCTCATATTACTAATCCGTTCTTGAGTGAATAACTTGGGGCAGGAATGACTGATAGAAGTCAGTATAGGAAATTCTACATAACATAGGAATGGGGTGAAGGACGTATTCCAGATTGATGAGTATGCCATCAAGGAATACGAGACATAAGCAGTATGTTTCAAATCTTTGGCCAAAGTACCGCAAGCTGCTGATTGCATTGTCCTAAGTCACCTAGTCTAAGGGATGAGATGCTGATGAATAATAGTAACAATTATTTAGATAGGTTCCTTGGACAGAGCATTCTAAATCCTAGATTAGGGAAGAGAACCGCAAGAGTATTGTGTTAAAATAAAAACGCCAACTCTTTGATACTCATGAATAGATCGGTAGATTACCGAGTCATGGAATGAATAGATCGGAAGTACTCCAAGTCATTACAGCTACATATGGTTATCTGTTATAAGAATGGTTGTTTTTATTTGTGAGTTCTAAATTATGTATTTAGAACCAGGAAGCATTTATCAAAAAAAAATTACTTGTTCTAATGTATAAAAATGAGGATGTTACAACACACCTCTAACATACCTAGGCACCCAACATGACTGACACCCACACATGTAACATCTTTACCACCCATACCTCCAATACCCTCAGCAATTTATTCACTACCCACTACACTTCAGTCTTTGTCCCTCACATCCCCTGCATGACCCACATCATCTACCTTCACAGCACCTATGTTATCCCCATGGGTAACTCACCCTCTTCCCCCATCCACTTTTCCCTCTAGATCTCATACACCCATATCACCTTTACCCAAGAAGTTGTAACCCAAAGACAAAAATCCGCTACCCTCCAATAAGGTAGTCAAAACAACCATACACCATCCAGCCCATTCATCTACCATAACCCTACCCAAACAAACACAAAAAACACCCAAGAACACTCCAGCACCTAAAACCATGGCTCAACCCACTCCCCCTCCTGCAAAGATCGTTCCTCAACAATCAACCCCACCTACACCCAAACCCACTTTCACTTCCCATTGCAATCCACTAGCGGGGTCCTATGCCAAAATATTAACCAACCTCCTTGAGACTTATGTCATCACATTACCACTACTCAGACCTTATGACCCATTCAAACCCAAGCCAAAAGGGTTTGATGACGCTAAAAGTTGTGCCTACCATCATGTGCCAAGGCACAATGTGGAGAAATGAAAGGCTTTGAAAACTATCCTTATCTAGTTATGTCCTCCTGAAGCCAACTTTGACAATTACGACCTTCCTGATGAGGACCCTTCTTCACCAACACCCATCCCATAGTCCTTCCATCATTTCCTACTCAACAACCATGACCTCCACCCCCACATCTCTTAGAGCCACCCTAAGATTCAAAATTAACATGGTCCACATCAGAGAACTTGCCACACCATTACCTAAATGTCATTGCACCAAGCTCAATTCACATGGTTTTTATCCTCCGATAGGTTTTTTTCTATCATGTCGTTATACCACTCACCCTACACCTTCTCAAGTTTCCAACTCCCCTCAGATCAACATGATCCACGTTACTACCCATGCTCAGAAGGAAAAAGGCAAGGAAAAGGAAACTTACCCACCAACCAATCCTATACCCAACATACCATCTACACCCACACCTAAGATTACTATCTGCGGCCCCACATAAACTATTTCTAATGGGGTCACACATTGCACCATGCTCAAACAACTACACCAATCCCCCCTGAAAATTTCCTTATATGACCTCATCTAAACCTCAGAATCCCATCGTCAAGATCTCATAGAGGTTCTTCAATCTATTGAGGTTTTACCCAATGAACCTACACCCGTAACCTCCATTATCACACCCCATCATGTATCCTCTCTCACCAAATTTCCACCTTTATCCACACCGCACCCTACTCACCAAGTAGCCTCCCTTAGCTTCTCAGAGGAAGAGATCGCATCGCACCAAATAGATGACCCAGACCCAGCCCTCTTCATTTCTATCCATATCGATGATATACGTGTATGACAGGTGATGATCGATGGGGGTTCTAGCATTAATATCATTTCATCCCATGCATTCACTCAAATGCACATACCTAACAATTGCATGCATAAACATCTTGTCATGCTGCATTCATTCAATGACACTATCACCTCTACACTACACACCATCATCCTCCACGTTTGCATAGGCCCCCGCACTGTTCTAGAGTTATTTTACGTCTTGGAGGGGGAATGTCTGTATAACATGTTACTTAACAGACCGTAGATTCATGTCATGGTTTGTGTTCCTTCCAATTTGCATCGTTGTGTAAAGCTTGAACACGAAGGACACACCTATACCATTTCAAATGATCCATCACCTTTCAAAACATGCAACATGCTCTACTGACCCAATGATGTGCTCATACCCATTAAATCCTCTACGACCACTACTGCTTCACCTACACCTTTTCTTGTCAGTGCCGCCACTACCTCAACTGCACCTACATCCTCCATTTCTACTATAGCCACAACCTCCATGGCCAAGCCATCAGCCTCTCAATCTATTAGCTCCACCTCCGCATCAACCTTCGACACATCATCTATTCCAGCTACCCACATACCAACCACCAATCCCTTGGAAGGCATTTTTCAATGCCTCACTCTGGGAGAATATCACTTATATAGTGTCAACACATTCTTTACTCCACAAGAGTATGGAAGTCTTCACCAGCACCCTCGCTATGATCACTACATAAGAGAATGCTTCCTTTATGGTCCTGCTCATCTTTGTACCAGTCTCACCTATGGGGGACTTGATACTACCACTTACACACCCGAACCACCATCACGAACTCACCCATTTTCTGTTGACTTCCAGTCACTCACCAATCGTCATTTTTCCTACACCTTTTAGCACCGATATGCTTGGAAGGGTTTTGGTTTTGGCTTTTACGAGCAAGGCCACCATGTTATCATTCCATGTACCACCTACAAACACAACGACCGTAATGATATCAGCTTTCTTGAACCACCTACTAAACAGGCCCGCATTGAACTCATCAAGGATATCAGCCCTTCTCCACCTTCTTCACCTGCTCCGCCTTCATCACCACCTTCACCGACGGAGTTGATGGATCCCGAATCTATCCCTCCTAAAAAAATTTTGATAAACACCATTTCCTTGGGGCCTTTGACTTATCAATGCGAGAGTGAGGCCCCTTCCTCTCTTCCCTTCCTATATCCTAAAATGATCGATGACGATTCACCTTCCATTAACGTCGTTCAATGTCGAGATGATGAATCTATACTCACCTACCTTGGTGTAGAAGACTCGTATATTCATCGGTCATTACCCTTTGAGATGAAAACCATGTTGAATGAATCGAATATCAAGATCAACATTCATACTTAGGGAAACCCGCACATCCTAAAGATCGGTCAATCTTTAGACGCTGCTGAATAGGAATCCATCACTTCTTTTCTCAAAGATCATAACCACGCTTTCACTTGGTCTTATGCAGACATGCCTGGTATTGACCCCACCATAGTGGTCCACAATATCATAACCATTCCCGATGCCAAACCCATCAAACAAAAACTGAGGAAAATGCACCCTCGCATTGCCCTTCTCGTAAAAGAAGAGCTTTAGCGCCTTCTTTCCGTTTCCTTCATATTACCCATCACTTATCCTCATTGGATTTCCAACATTTTCCCTATCACCAAGGCAACAGGGGGACTCCACATTTTCATGGACTTCCATGACCTCAACCTTGCTTGCCCAAAAGATGACTTCCCTCTACCTGGTATTGACCAACTGGTTGACCTTACTGCTAATCACGAGATGCTATTATTCATGGATGGCTTCTCAGGTTATAACCAAATCTTGCTTTCCCCAGAGGATCAACACAAAACCTCATTCATCACCCATTAGGGGACCTTCTATTATCAAGTCATGTCTTTTAGCCTTAAAAACATGGGTGCCACATATCAGCGAGCTATGACTTACATCTTCCACGACATCATGCATTGTATATTGGAAGATTACGTGGACGATCTCCTAGCCAAATCTAAATGTTGCTCCGAGCACCTTACCATCCTCAAAACCATTTTTTACTACCTCATTAAATATTGCATTCACCTTCAGCCCAAGAAGTGTGTCTTCATGGTTCTCTCAGGAAAGCTCTTGGGATTTATCATTTTCTTACATGGTATAGAAGTTGACATTGCTAAATTCAAGGCCATTCTAGAAATGCCTCCACCCACTGACCTTAGACAAATATGTAGCCTACAAGGTAAATTGTATTCTATTCACCATTTCATTTCATAATTATCTGATCAATATCAACCATTTCATCATCTGCTCAAGAAGGATTTCTCCTTTTAATGGGATGATGACTACCACAAAGCTTTTGAGGCCTTAAAACAATACCTTCTCTAACCATCCATACTTATCCCACCTAAAGATGATCAACCCCTTCTACCTATACATCTCTGCTACCGATCACTCCTTGGGGGGCATGCTCACTCATCATGATGAACAACTCAAGGAGCAGGTGGTTTATTACATAATCTGTACTCTTTTGGACTATGAAACCTGATACACACATCTTGAAAAACTTTTCTTAGCCTTATTTTTCGTTGCCACAAAACTCTGCCATTATCTACTCAACCACAAAACCTATGTTGTGACAAACACCAACACCTTACCCTTCATGTATGCCAAACCTTATCAAAATCAACGTGCTGCATGATGGCTTATTCTTTTAGCTAATATTGACCTCAAATTCATTCATCAAAAGTCCATCAAGGGCCAAGCCATGGCCGATGCACCTATTGCCAGGGATTAACCCTCTAATTTTGACTTTCCATATGATTCCATTGTTACCCTTTCCTTGGATGAACCCACTTAACAAATGACGCTCTTCTTCGATGGTTCCAAGTGTTAGCATGGGGGTGGGGCTGGAGTTATCCTCATTTCACTTGATGGTGAACCCATTCCTTTGTCTTTTAAACTTGATTTTGATTGTACAAAAAATATTGCCAGATACGAAAAACTCGTATTAGGTCTCCAAGTTGTCTATGCCCTAGATGTCCAATCAATCAACGTCTTTGGTGATTCCCAATTGGTCATAAACCAAGTCATTGGTATATACCAATGTCATAATGAGATACTTCAAAAGTATAAACATCATGTAGACATACTTTTGACCACCTTTGATCGGTACACCCTTCAAACCGTCCCCTATTCAACCAACAAATTTACAGATACCATGCCTTGCTTGGCATCTCAAATACCAACTTCACCTACTAGTTTTAAAATCTTTGTCACCATACAACGTCTCCAATCACCCTCCTATTTACCTCACAATGTTTACTCTATCTAAACTGCTGCCCCCAACCCGAGTGACCTTTGGTATAAACAATACTCCGACAATCTTTCTCTGTCCATCTTACCTCCTGGTATCACCCGTAATGGACAACGTGCCTTCCTTAAAAAGGTCTCTCATTACGTCATCATGGGGGGCTTTCTCTATAAGTTTGGCTTTGATAGTATTCTCTTACGATGCCTCACAAGTTCTGAAATTCCTTATACCATAAAGAAAGTTCGTGATGGTATATGTGGAGGCCACTTTAGTGGCCTTATAATTGCTAAGCATATTCTTTGCCTAGGCTATTATTGTCTGACCCTCAACCATGATTATTGCAAATACATCAAATGTTGTGCAAAATGCCAACAACACGCCAACCTTCATCATACACCCAGTCACGCCTTACAGGTCACTCATGACCTTTGGCCCTTCTCTCAATGGGGTTTTGATCTTGTTGGAGAGATCAACCCCCATTCTTCCCAACAACATCAATGGATCATCACTGCTACCGAATGCTACACAAAATTGGTAGAGGCCATACCAATCATCTCCACAAAGGCTAAGAAAATATATGAGGTCATCAATCACCACATCATTTGTTACTTTGGTGTTCCTCATTGCCTCATCACTAAAAATGAAAAATAATTCAAAAATAAAACATTACAAAAATATTGTGACGCCTTCGGCATTCAGTTAAGTTTCTCCTCACCTTATTACCTAAAGCCTAACGGCCAAGCCGAATCCACTAACAAAACCTTAAATAAAATTATCATGAAAGTTGTTAACGATACTGGGAAGGACTGGCATGTGCACATTCCTTTTTCCATGTGGGCATACCACACTAGTATCCTTACTTCCACTGCTGCCACACCATTTTATCTGGTCTACTGTACCGAGGCTGTTCTACCCCTCGAAGTCTAGATTCCCTCACTCTGCATTTCTCTCCATGACATGCTCAATGATGATGACTTTCATCAAGACCATTTAGCATAATTGGAGTTATTAGATGAATGTTGACTTAACACTCTTGATCACCTTCAAGTTTACCAAAAATGTATCAAACGTGCCTATGAAAAATGTGTCCATGAACGAACCTTCCAAGTCAGTGACCTTGTCCTGAAATAAAATCAACATGTAACCAAAGCAAAAAAAAGTAAATGGGGACAATTTTTTCCTAATCAGCTTGGACCAAAGATCGTGACTCATACCTATGGATTAGGTACTTATCATTTATCTTCCCTCGATGGTAAACCCGAGCCTGAGCCCCTTAACACCTTGCATCTTCGACCGTTCTACTATTGAATTTTAGTCCTACGTCACCTTTTTACTCTTTCCATGCTCGGCCCTTGAGCACTTTCCACTTCTCGCAACTCACCAACGATTAAACAATAATTATGTTAGTACCTATCACTTCTTATCTTCTCTTGAATATGTGTACCACAGCGCTGCACATACTATTATTCTCATCCTTGGTCTTGTCCATGACTTCAAAGCCCTCACATGGGACTCAACTCCTTGAGTCAAACATCTAATAAAAAGATGAATCCCTCAAAAGAACATCTTCCTCTCGGTAATTGCTGCTATAAATAGACTGCTCCCTCGAATGACAGCTATGTAAAGCTCTTTAAAAAAAATGAGAGAAACTGAAACTTCCGACATTGATCAGCTTCATGAAGACCTCAAGGAGTTAATTTAATCATCCCATATAGACTTCCCACATCAATCAGTCTATCTTAAATAGAAGTCAAAATAGAAGAATTTTAGTCATGGACTTGCCCATTGTGACCTCAGATCCCTTTCCCATAGAGCATGCTACCACATATCATATAAAACATACCCACCTTTCACCCCTCTCACCATTTGCACTCCCCTTTCCTACTGCCTCAAGGGACCTCTTGCAACCAAGACATTTGGTGATCATGTTCCTATCACTCATCCTTAGAAAAATCAATCATGCAATTCCTTTAGGGACTCATGCTCATCGCCTCCTCCAAGGTATGATCTACTCAGTGTGATCCTAACTAATCAGGTGGCTTTATTGCCCCCTCGTATCTTTTACCCATCTTTTTTTTTACGTTTTGATTACCTTATATAGGACTTGGTCATCAACGCGTACATTTGGGATATTTTATTCTTTTGTCACAATTGACATCACCTACACTAATTTTCCTATAACCCACCCACACCTAATAGACCTAAAACCAAATCATGCCTAAACCTTACCAACTCATTTTCATACCTCCTCATATTTTTCCCTAGCATATGGGAGAACTACATCAGCCTGAGGTCCCTTTTCACCGAGACTTTGTAGGCATCACTCCAAGAGCATGGGGCCCTTGGAGGTTAGCTCGACCACTCTCTACCCTAACTATTTCATTTTTTATTTTTCTCAAACCACATTCTACCCTACTTAGTTTCCCCTTTTGTATAGTCAAAATTAGAAGTAAACCAAACAAATAACAAATGCATTAACTTATGAGCATCATCAGAACATACTTTATTCTACTTCCATTTCTCTACCATCATCATGCATATATTTAAAACATTTTAAAACAGACCCTATCTCATTCTTGGCAAATTCAGGATCCGCATTAAACTAATTAAACACAACCATGCCAAGATCTGACCTCGATCTAGTGTACCCACTGATTCAAATCCCATGCTAACCCAACCTAACTCACCAGCCTATGACCTAACTCATCCATGCCTCGACCTACTCGATCCATGCCTAAACACCTACTCAACTGCCTATAACCTAACTCGAATCCATACCTCGACTGACCTCGCATCATCATCATGTCTAACTCACCTAGTTTCCATCTATATCACAACAAAAAATTTAAAGTCCCTCAAATACCAACAAATCAGTATCTCATGTATCTCACCATATAAAATAGGATATGTGTGTCTCAATACAATATGCCAAATTCCCATCATGTCTATCCTCTCAAAATCTTTGGCACGGCAGGCCGACTCATACAAATATCCCTCAGAAGCACAGGAAGGTCGCATATATAAGTAAAATAATAAAATAATACAAAACCTTTTCGCACGACAGGCCAGTATAAAAATTCTCACAATATACAAAAAATATCATACATCCTCATCTCTTGCATGCAAGTCCAGTATATGATCAAAAATAATAATAATCTCTCGGCATGCAGGCCGGTATATATCAAAACTCAAAAACTTTGTCAAAAATCAGGAGCCATTTATTAGGCACCCTCTCGGTATCACCTGTCCCCTCCGCCTCCTCGGCCCCTATCTGAAAACCTACTAACATCTCCCCACCCATCCATAAGGTTGGTGGTTGGGTCCCTACTGGCACACACCTAGACCAGTCTCCCATGATATGGTGGCCTCGTCCCTAATCCTGTCTAGTAGCTTCGATTGGCCCCATTGCTCTCTACATTGTTCATTGTGGATTCTCGTCCTCTCACTCGAGCTGATGTGCCCTGTAACGCCTATAGGATTTAACGTCCTAATCCCACCCAGAGCCCAGCCACCATTAACTGGTCTAATAGTATCGGGGGGGTATGCAGCAGGGAAAAGGAAGGAAAAAATCACCAAGAGGGGGGGAGAGAGTAGGGGCATTCGCATAACCCATATATGGGCATGGTTTGTGGTGGCCCCATAGGCCTCAATCCCTGTACCTGTCCTATGGGACCCTGTCCCCGCCCCGTTTTCCTGTGACTGGACCCTGTCCTAGTGCCTATGGTTGGTCCACTCGGCCTCCTTCCTGGTCCTTATAATAGAAGGGAGGGAGAGTGAAGAGGAAGGGGAGGGGGGAGGAGTGGAAAGAGAAAAGGAAGGGGAGGAGAGGGAGGAAAGGATATGAAGGAAGGGAGGGGGAGGATTTATTTAGTGTCTCTTCATTCATTTTTCTTTTTTTTTATTTGCTGATCTTTGTTTTTTTTTTTTCCCTCCTAGGCCACAATCCTGATTCCTGGTTGTGGTCAGCCGGCCCTGCAACCCTATTACCTATGCCTGCAGGGCAGCCACCCAACCATAATCTTTATCTCCATATTCATCCCCACCTTGGGCCATCTGGGCCTAAAGACTGGGCACCTATGCATGTAACCTGGCCACCTTCACCTCTAAGCTAGCAAGCTATGTCTGCACCATACCCAACTAGGTAATCAGAGTAGCCACCTACCCCTGTAGGGCATCCCTCTGCACCGTGATGGTGGCTAGATCCAAATTCCCTGGCCTAGGTGGTAATGTTCATAAATGAGCCACCCACCACTATCTATATCTGTCTGTGACCCCGACATCATCAATCCACTGGTCTATTGTCTGCTCCTTCTGCCATGTGGGCACTATTGACTATGCTAGAGGTAAGGACCTCTCTACATTATCTCTCCTGTACCACGGGAAGGGAAGAGGTATGTCTTGTAGCAGCCCAAATTGCCACCTAACTCTGTCAACTAGGATCATCTCATGCTCACTAGCACGGTGACCCTGTATCCATCTCAATAGCTGCAGCTCAGCTAGCTCATCACACATATGCCTATATGATGGGAAGCCCACATACGGCCTCCATATGATGTCCACTCCGGATAATCCCTCCAATGAACACTGAAAATAGGCCACATCATGTGTGGCCATGTCTGATCTCTACTCTCCAATAGCTGGCACCCATTTCCTATACCCCACTCATACAAAGCCTAGCGGAAAGGCATCTGCCCGAGGCATACCCACTAGATGCACACAGATAATGTGCTCATATGCCCAGTGGTGAAGTAGAAAGTTACAACATAGGCTGAACTTGCTCAGATGCCCATATGCCCACAGCTCTCTGTATAGCTGTACCAGGAATGTTGGCACCCAAGAAAAGTAGGTCTAGTTCATCATCATGTCATGTAATACCCCCATCAACGATTGGGGAAACCACCCACCCTCTATATATGGTAGTGCAAAGCAGCACACTACCTCCATCAATAGAACTACTAGCCTCGTCTCCTCTGGACGGGCTAGGTACATCTCTCCATAGCACACACTGGCACTATGGAATGTCATCTTGGCCATCTCCTCTCCAAACACTATCAACATCATCTCCTCCGAGGCCTCAAAGGAGATCAAATAGACCTATGTACCAAATATGGGTAGCTGTAAAATCCTGAACATGTCCTCCAGGGTGACTGTAATCTCACCCATTGGTAAGTGGAACGTCTGGGTCACAGAATCCCATCTATCAATGAGAGTGACCATCAGACTCAGCTATCAGACTACATGTCGGTAACGTTGAACCCCACTCAGGCCCACCTCCTCCACATGCCGCAACTCCTCAGGGGTTGCTGCACCATGAACTATCACGAGTAGGGGTAGAACCCTATCCCACATGTGTAGTTGATCTCTCCCCTACATCCAATACAAATAATGAATTAATCTACATTTATCACACCCATACTCACCCACTATCCTTTTCCTGCACCCTATTTTACCCCTACCCGTCCTAACCACCCAACTTGTGGCACTTTTGGCCCTTTTCTCGCCACAACCTGATCGGTGCCGATTCTCTCTAATCGACCCTGGCCACCCCTAAACTGGCATTAGTCATCTATTTCATGAATGATACTGGTTTAACCCATTCGAGGCTAGCTCAACACGACCGACGTTGGTCACTGTCGTGGTGAAAACATGTGACCCCAAAACCCTCCCTTCTCAAAACTTACCTCTTCTGACACTTTTACCCACCCAATCTTACTTACATTCCCCGAAACCGGCAGCCAAGCCCCTCTTCCGCAGACGCGCGCACCCACCTATTGTGACCCAAGGGCCCCGCTCAAGGGCCAAAGAGTATTTTCTCCCCCCACCCAAAATACAAGAAAACAAAAACCCAATTTGACACCAATCACCTAATTATCTAAAAAAAATCCAAACAAGAGTTAGGTGCTTACCTCATCAGGTTGCCATCATCATGGTGGTCAAGTTGGGAAGATTTTCTCTGAACCAGTGGCAGCTCATCCCTATCTAGCCTCGCAATCCACAAATCGCTACCCGAAACTCCAACCAATAAAATCACCCAAACCAATCTCATGGACCCACCTCTCACCAACCAATCACCCACCATTTGGCTCACTAACTCAACTCTTCGTTCTGTTTGGATGCTTTTCAGCTTTTTATCTCTCTCTCGTGTTGTTTTCCCAATTCACAAGAAGACAAAATGAATAACAAAAAATGTGGCTTTTTATTTTATAAATAAGCCCGGACATAACCGACACTTGGTTTTACTTCACCGGCATCGGTACTTGTTTGCTCCTTACCATGGTTAGGTACACTCTACCGGAATTGGTACTTGACCACATCGGATCACCCTCTCTTGGCACCATTGCCATACATTTACCTTATTACCCTGCCCATCACTATTTTTTTATATCCACCCAACCTTTACCAAACCATTACCTCACACCTCGAACCTCTCATTTACCTACCCGGTCCTCCCTTTGGGGACCTCATTATTTTACCCATACCGTGGCCCTACTTGTTGACCGTGACCCTAGACTCTGGACCCTTGATGAAACATCACTAGAGACTTTGACCTCATGTGTTGCTATACCTTACGGCACTGTTACCTGTGTTGATTGACCTAATGACCCTTACCCTTGCCTCTTGCCATGACCATTTATCATGACCCTACCTTGGTTCCAGAACACACCTAAACATTCCTACACCTGACCCATGTCATGTTTTCCTGACCATGTAATATACATAGCTACTGGAATCACCTCAACCTGGTTGGATAAAAACCTATAGACCTTAGACAATGTAGATTTTCCTTCTCTTCAGCCCTGCGTATAGCATGTTTTGTTAGTTTATACGGGTGCGTCATTTGACTATACACTTGACACTGACCCATTACCTACATTTACCAGAGTAGACCTTACTCCTTTTTCCCATATTAACCACCTTCATTTCAGCACATTTACCTGTTATCAAAAACCACTCCACAGATTCTTTCTTTTGCCCTCAGAAAAGTTCCTGGGTTGAGGGATCACCTCCATCCACACATGGGTAAGCACACTTATTTTGTGCAGCAGTCGCTCACCAATACCACTACGCAAAAAAAAAAGGGAAAAAATGTGACACCAAAATTTAATCACACTCCCCTGTCCCTTTGATAATAAATACCTTGAACACACCCCTCGCATGGCAGCCCTTCACCTCACTATAATATTAATTTAATTTAATTAAAATTAAATTAATTCATTATCCTCACCATATTTATTAGTTAAATCTCCTAATTTCAATAATGGTCCCACATCCACCTCACCCGAAGACCTATTCCTTAGTAAAGTTTCCATAACTAATTAAGACTTACCCAAATCCTAAAAATCAATTCCTACATTCCTTCTAACCACATTCCCACATTCTTAAAGGAATTCTCTAGTCTAATCAGTGAGTTGACGATATGAGATCCCTGGAAATCAAGGGGATTTGCCTAGTTTAGTAACCTAAGAGTCCTTCCCTAAACATACGCCACTTTCCTTAACTTCCACTGGTTAAGCCGAAACATCTCAATCATACACCTTTTAATTCACAAAACAACAAACAACCGTATTTTCGAGGTTGGAAAGTTTGGAAAGATTCCTATAGATGATCCCCCACATCTTTGGAACCATTTCTATGATAACACGCATTGCAAGAAAGAAATCAAAGCATTCTCTTACAAACACAGACATCCACCATTCCAGCCAGCCACCACCCTAGTACATATTTGACCAATCAGGAAAGAAGGAGATTACATGCATCCCATACAATACTCCCTAATGTTTAGTGATCCTTACAAAAAGCTTCAACCTCTTATAGCACCTTGATTCCTCACTCATAGACATCTAGAACCATAATTCCCAAGTAAGAAACATGTTACTCCTTGGTTCATTCATTGAATCATGTATTTCATCCTTATTCTCCTAGCCACCCATTGACCTGTCCTTCAATACTCACCCCTCTATATCCCCATTACACCCTCACCAAATCCCATCCAATAGCTTAATACGCTACCCCATGG